>CM023449.1:118951486-119326335 GCA_013339765.2 Haemaphysalis longicornis | reverse complement strand
AATAGACGGTATTCATTCAAAAGTTTAGCGGGCGATTTTCTTCGCTTGGCCACACTGAAAGCCGCCATGTCTGTGGCCACTGTGCTAGCGCATGCGCTGTGCGGTGTTTCGTTTGTCGTCTGCCGCGTTTCAACCCAATTATCGGTAGTGGCGTCAAGAGATATATTATTAATCGCATTCACATTATGTGGTGGCGCTCTACCTGCCATCGATAACTTCGCATCACCGGAGGAATGAAACCGCGGCAGCGAACCGGCCGGAACGGCGCGCAAAGTCCGACACTGCAGTTGGCTGCCGCCGTGGATGCCGACGCAAGTGCACCCGCACCGTATCCACGACTTTGTCTGGTAAGTTCCCTCTAATACATGGTTGATTACAAAAACCGAATAATTTCTTTGGAGAGCTGTTTCACGCGTACGCCGATTTAGCGATGGTAGCGAATGCGAGGCCGCTTCCCGAGCCGTGCTGTAACCCGAACGCTGACGGATCGCAAGCGCCCTTTGAACAAATCCCTCGAGTTTGGATTCCGTACGGCAACATTTTCTGCATATGCCTTCGGGCGATCGCTTTTCCGCGAGCATACGCGTGACTTATCGCGACGCAGTCGCACGCATACGTGGGCTCTAACGTTTTTACCGCTCTACCCTGGCTCTACCTACTCGTGCACGCCCCCGTGTGCCAACATGTTTTCAAATAAACTGGAATGAAAACTTAGGCAGGCAGCAATGCGCCACCATCAGCTTCGCAGTCACCAGTCGCGGTCGCACGCTGGATGCCTTGTCGGTTGTTCGTACGAGGGATAAAAAACAGGCGCGCTCTTGTTTTTTATTTAAATCGCGGCAATCACTGATACTGACAATCACTAAGATTTTCTTCAGACTCCAATTCCAGAGAAAATCTGCTGTTGCAGTGACCAACCCGTTCCGCTGGTGCCGTGTAGATTCAATGCGCAAGTCTTGACGCAGAAAAATTACTAGGACCCAGATTTCGGAATTGTAGTGGACGCGCATTTCACGGCGCGCTGAAGGTGCGTTTCTCACGCTCGCTCGGGCGGCGGTTCGCGTTACCGGACCCGCCGGATGTGTGACGCGTGAGCTATCGTGTTCCACGCCTGCGCCGCCGCGCCATCGGGGACCGGGGGGGGGGGGGGTTTATTTCTCTTCGCTTAATAAAGGCACTTGAGTTCCAGCAACCGGTCGGTGTGGTCGCTTTCATCGTCGCTCGTCAGCCGACGAGACATGGTGTCAGAAGTGGGGAAAACTTAGCGGACACATCGATCAATTATTAATAGCAATCAGTCTAAGGTGCGTAGCCTGCAAAACACGCTATGGCGGATGGAGATCCTTCTATCCAGTTCAGCGGCACCGGGCTTCAACCGCCACCGAAATTCGATTTTGGGAACCCAAGCTCTTGGAAAGAATGGGTCTACCAGTTCGGCGACTATTGCTATGCATCTGGGATCTACCAAGCGCCGGGAGAAGTACAGGTCAGAACGCTTCTTTACGACATGGGCTCCCAAGACGCCCGCCGCGTTCTCGACACTCTAGCATTGTCCAGCGAAGACTGGAGCTCGCTAGAGAAGTTCACCGATCACTTCATCCACCCGGTCAACGAGGTCTACGAAAGTGTCCGCTTCCACCGTCGAACCCAGGGCGAAGGCGAGACCGTAGACGAGTTCTACACTGCGCTGCGTACACTTGTCAAAAAGTGCAACTATGCCTCAGCGGAAGTGGAAGAACGACTCGTTCGAGACAGGTTCGTCGTGGGTTTCCGGGACTCTAACATTGTGGACAAACTGTGCCGAACACAAAAGCTTACCCTTGAAGAAGCAAGACTACAGGCTCGCATCAACGAAGATGCCGTGAAAGCCCGTGCAGCAGTGTTCCAAAAAGAGCCGAATCCTGCTCACTTTGTGGCCGAGGCCAAAGTTCAAAAGCGCTTCCAAAGCCGCGACATGGCTCGGATTCTCAAGGGATCCGGCAAGCGTGTTACGAAGTCCAACACAAGCGACGCTACCACGAGCTGCAGATACTGCGGTCGACCAACGCATCCTCGAGCAGATTGCCCAGCTAGGCAAGCCAAGTGCAAAGGGTGTAATCGGATTGGACACTTCGAAGTAGTCTGCGAAAAGAAAAGCAAGAAGAACATGGGAGCTCTCACACTGCACTCCGTAGCAGCCATCACCAGAGCCAAGTTTGTAAAAGTGGCCGTCAACGGACTACGCTAACTTCAAGGTTGACTCGGGTGCGGAGGTGACAGTGGTACCGGACCGTTTCCAGGCATACCGAAACCAGCTGCAAAAGCCAGAAGGTGAGCTTACGGGCCCAGGAAATTACTCCCTCACCGTTCTCGGAACATTCCAAGCGAAACTGAGCTGGAAAGGCAGGTCTACAGTGCAAACAGTGTATGTTGTGCCTTCGCAAGACCCGCCGCTTCTTGGATTCCCTGCGATACAGGCTCTCGGAGTTATACGGTTCGTGGACAGTGTAACGGATTCTACTGTCACTTTGAAGGACAGTCTCTTCGATGGCTTGGGCGAGCTGCAAGACGAATACGTGATACGTCTCCAACCAGGCGCCCAAACCGTTCTCACTCAGCGTGCCGAGAAGAGTACCGATTCTACTTCACAAACCAGTTCGAGAGGAGCTCACCAAGCTCGAATCCCAGGGAGTCATCCAACGGGTGGACCGTCCCACACCATGGTGTTCCGGTATGGTGGCTGTTCCAAAAGCAGGAGGAGGCTACAGAATATGCGTTGACCTCACCCGACTCAACGAAGTCGTGCTTCGGGAGCGTCACATACTACCCTCAGTCAAGAACATCCTGGGACGCCTCGGATCAGCAAAGGTATTCTCTAAGCTCGATGCTACCGCTAGCTTTCACCAGGTGAAGCTTTCAGAAGAAAGTCAAGAACTCACTACGTTCATAACACCAATGGGAAGATTCTGTTTCCAAAGGCTACCTTTTGGAATCTGCTCAGCGCCAGAATATTTTGAGCGACAGATGAGCAGAATTCTGGAAGGCCTCAAAGGAGTTGTGAGCATGATTGACGACATTCTTGTCTTCGGAGCACCGCAGCAAGAGCATGACCAACGTCTCAAGCAGGTGTTACAGCGCTTGGAAGAAGCGGGAATCAAGCTGAACCGCAAGAAATGCACGTTCTCTGCAAACCAAGTCAAGTTTCTTGGAGTCGTGGTTAGCGCACAAGGAATCAGTCCCGATCCAGAAAAGGTCGAGGCCTTGGCCAAGCTACCAACCCCATCGGATGTCAGCGGTGTCCGAAGACTGCTGGGAATGGCGAACCATGTGGGCCGCTTCATTCCTCATCTTTCCGGACATCACAGCACCGATCAGGGCATTGCTTCAAAAGAGAAACTCATGGCTTTGGGGACCGTGCCAGCAAGCTGCTTTCGACAAGCTCAAAAGCTTGCTCAGTTCAGAGGTCTGCATGGCTAAATATGACCCATCGTACCCCACGGTTGTGTCAGCTGACGCAAGCTCATACGGTTCTCGGAGCGTATTGCTTCAAGATCAACCATCGGGAGAACGACGAGCGGTTTTGCTTACGCCTCACCATCCCTAACGGACACTGAAAGCCGCTACAGTCAACAGAAAAAGAAGCTTTGGCTGTGACGTGGGCTGTCAAGAGGTTCGACCAGTTTCTGAGGGCATCGCATTTCAAGTCGAAACGGATCATCGTCCTTTAGTCACGCTCCTGGGATCAGCAGAACTCGACATGATTCCGCCCAGAATCCAGCGCTTGCGAATCCGTCTTATGCGCTATCAGTTCACTGTTCTCTACGTCCCTGGCAAGCTGATTGCCATGGCAGACACGCTGTCAAGGGCTCCTATTCAGGGACACGATCCTGAGCGAAGTCAATGGCAGACAGACTCCATCGAGTTATTCATCGGGGAAGTCATTACAGCAGCTGCCAACCTCATGTCCTCCCGCATGGATGCCTTACGCAAGCACCAAGCGGAAGACGGCATCTGTTCTGGGCTACTCCGCTTCTGTGAGAAAGGATGGCCAGAAAACGTCTCAAAGGTTCCAGTTCATCTAAGGGAGTACTGGAAGGAAAGAGGCAACATCACAGTGTGCGATGGCTTCTTGCTCAAAGATCGCCGCATCATTATTCCAAGCCTGATGCGCCGTGAGGTACTTCAGCAAATCCACGAAGGCCACCAGGGCATTGGACGGTGCAAGGCAAGGGCAAGGGACGCAGTATGGTGGCCTACCCTTAACAGCGAAATTGAGCAGCTCGTAACATCGTGTGAGAAATGCGCTCAGACGAGAGTTCAGCGTTCGGAGCCACTAATCGCAACACCGACTCCAAATCGGCCATGGCAGCGTGTAGGCGCCCACTTGTTTGAACTTGACGGAACTCACTACATAATCGTGGTGGACTACTACTCTCGTTTTCCGGAAGTAATCAGCTTGTCGTCGACCACCTCCACAGCTGTCATTGCGGCTGTCAAGAGCACGTTCGCGCGACATGGAATAACTGATGTGTTCGTGTCCGACAACGGCCCGCAATTTTCGTCACGGGTGTTCGCCGAGTTCGCGCAGACCTACGGATTTCATCACATCACGAGCAGCCCGGGCTACCCACAGTCAAACGGCGAGGCAGAACACATGGTGCGGACCATGAAGGATCTTTTCACAAAATCCAAGGACCCACACATGGCGCTTCTTGTGTACCGCGACACGCCAGGAGTGAGCGGATACAGCCCGTCGCAGCTCCTAATGGGCCGACGTCTGCAAACGACAGTGCCGAAGATGCCAGACACCCTGCAACCGGAGTGGCCACCACACGACGAAGTTGCAGCTAAGGATAAAGCTAACCGAACAAAACAAGGTCAAGACTTCAACCGTTGTCACGCCGCCCACCAACTCCGCCCACTCGCTGACGGGGAGGATGTGTGGGTGCAGGATATGTCATGCGCAGCAAAGGTGCTCAGCCCAGCAAGAAGACCACGCTCATATGTGGTGGAAACACCGACAGGCATCATTCAGCGCAAACCGTCGGCATTTGGTGCCGTTCAACGGTGCAGGCATGCCTGATGGCCTTGCGTCTGACAGTTATTCAAGCACAGACGAAACACCAGCAGTGACGGTCGAAAGAAGTATCTTAATTTGAGGAATGAAAAAAAATTGGGCGTTTTAATTAGTGAACAAAGCGGAGTAACGCTAGTTCCATCTTTGGCTCGTTCCTTTTAACTGCGCTATTTTTTACTGTGCACCTTAAAACACCCGGTTATTCCTCCTCCCCCTCTGTGCTTTTACTACATAGCTGCATTTATTACATGGAATGGCGAGTTGATTTTTAAGCAATGCCTTGGGCACAGATGGTATCTAGCAGGTTATTTTATGCACCATTCTTTTTTTAAGCAACCAACCTTCCCAACCGGCAAGCAGACTATTCATATGCTTGCAGGCTCTGTTTCACTATCCTTGCGTCTGCACATATGTTATATTTGTTAAACGTTGCCTGCATACCTTCTAGTCCAGACTTCATATTTGAAAAGCGGCAACTGGCCACAGTTGCCGCTTTTCTAATGGAGGCGAAAAGCAGAAATGCCCATGTTCGAGATTTTGGCACACGTTAAAACATCCCCAAGTGGTCAAAATTAACCTTAGTCCCTCACTACGGTGTGCCTCATCGCCTGTGTAGTGTCAGTGTGTTAAACCTCATAGTCAATCAAAGTTGTTCGTACAAACCTTCTACAAGCAAGCACAAGCCGTTTTCAACTTTATGTGGTCACTGGTGAACTGACTGTTGTAAAGACTGTGCATCGCAGCATGTTTAAGTTCACATGTTACTACTCACTCTTGCAGGTCTGAAGCATGAGATCAACCACTGGCTCTCAACAGCCACTCCCCCAGTCCGGCGAAGTCAACAAAAGCCATCCAGCCACCACTAGGCACACAAGGCTGCAGAAAAAAACTTGGCATAGCCTATGCATGTTTCTGGCCTATTTTTGCTTCTCTTAAGAAGGTAAAGTTTATGCAGCCTGTGTTGCTTTTCAGTTTCAGTTGTACAACTTTTTTTTATGTTGATTATGCATTTTCGTGTTGAAACGTATAAAATGTGCAGTGCCAAAGGGACACTGCACCTCCAAGGCAAACTTCATTTTAGATTTTTTTATCCTTCTCCTCCGTAAATGCTGGCATCATTACAGGAGTACTTGTCGAACGTTTTGATGTGTGGGTGTTTGCAGTCTGTCCCGAATGCAAGATGGTGTGCCACGGTCCTTAAAGGGGCTGGACCTACCCCACTTCTGATAGTGATGAAAAGCAGTGTCATAGTCTTCACATAAGCCATATGATGGCCAATTCTTTAAATACGTGTGAACATCCACTGCCTGACTACTCTTTACGTCCCAACTTTCAGCCTCTCATCAGTGCTAGTAAACATCCTACGCGAGGCTGACCCCTTTGCTAAGCTGCACAGGAAAAAAGGTCAACCCAACAGCTCAGCCATTATCAGCAGCTGACAATCCTTGCGAATCCTCAGGTGCTGTCAAGTGCACAAATAACTCCGCCATGTGCTCACCTTTGTGAGAGAGAAACGAGCCAAGAATGACCCAGCAACACATCAGTGATGGCCTCCCAGATGGCCGATAGGATTCTCCAGGTACAGCGTGGAGGGGTTTGAACCCCCTCCCCCAAACATTTTACTATGCTGCACATAAGCAAGTGCTAGCATTCATTTTGGCAAAGCTCCTTCCATTCTCCCATACCTCCATACACCCCCAACCCCTAAAAGTATTTCTGGCTGTACCAACAGTTGATGGACTGTGAAGAATGAGCACCCTGGAAAGAACTAAAGGAGGTGTTTCAGGTGTGCATTTGGAGGTTGTCAGGTGACACACTGTTGAGTCGAGTTGATACGTGCAGCATACCACGGTAGCAATGCACCAAGCATGTGTGATCCTGCATTCAAGGCCAGTGCACTGCAGGCGTATTAGTAACTGCCCTTGCATTGGGTCAAATTAAACTACGCAGCTGTTGAGAAAAAACAATGGGGTGTACTCACGGGAGCAAAACTCTAGATTGATGCAAGCAGCAGCTGAAAGGCATTACATGCTGCCACATGAATAAGTGCCTCCTGCCAAGAAGACACTGGCTGTACGGCCTAGTTTAACGGTACGATGTTCATTTCGTGCTTGTTGCTTTGGTTACATGTGGCTTCGGCCTTGTTGAAGCGTTTTAGCGATTAGCGGGCAGTAATGCATTGAACGTTTTTTCTTGACCTCTGATTGGGAGCTGAAGCACGCGACAGGCTTCATTAAAATCAAGTCCTAGCACTTCGGGATTTACACTCTATGCGCAGATTGTGACTATTCGTGAAGGACGAGGACAATAGAAAGGAGCAGTAAAAAATTCTTTAGGGGCCTCATTGGGGAGAGTGACCATTTGGGCTCCTTCCTTGGTTGCAGCAAAGCCAAGGGAATGCGAGCTGTGGACCGGCGACCAAGGACAACTCCACCCGGAGCTGGGATTGTGTGCGCTGGACGTTGCGTCGTCGGCTGTCGAGCACTGAGGGCCAAAACCATCGAGGACAGGCGGCCATATCCATGCCAACAGAATCAACCTAAACAACAAGGTGAGCTGGGCAGCTACGGTCTCCCACGGCAAACACACTCAGAGACACATGGTCCCCCCAGAGTCAATACACTCACGGCAGACATTCCGATTCATGCTCAGAAATTAACAAAATCCATCACATGCTTGAGTCCATTATCGCTGCAAAAAAAAAAGTTCTAAAAGCAGCCCTAACTGAACTTAAGGAGTCGACACCACTGTGAACCCCGCCTCTTCCAAAACGTCAGACCAGCATCTCAGGCCATCGTTGACTCCAGCCACAGCAGGTTACCGACCTTGGGGTCCTCAGAAATTGGGTCCGCAGATGCAATGGACAATTCTCCATCTCGACTCTACTCAGTTAAAACACTGGGACAAGAAAATTGGCCTTGGCAAACCCCCCTTGCTTCGGGGTCGGATGATTAGTACGTTACGGAAGGTGTGCTTAAAATTTTGGAGAACAGATCATGGAAACCCTCGTGCAACATTCAAAGCCATGTTAGTGCAATTTGAGGATAAGATTGGTGCTGAAATCACCGGTCTCAACATTTGCATCACCGGTTCTTTGAGGACGCTGCGTGAAGGGGAATGGGCCCCATAAAATCGACTGCACGTGCGTCTGGCCTCCGTCAGCGGACAGTTCCAAAGTGCTCACCAATCGTCTAAAGGCACATTCCCACTGGCGACTTGGCACATTGCGTGACAGTCGCAAGTGATGAGCCAGGCATCGCTTTTTCTTCGCTTTGCGAGGGAGGACAAGATCAGCTCTAGGACTGAATCCCCTCGTTGCGCCTCGGCAATGCAAAACCGGATAGCCAATCATGGCTAAGGAGTCAGCTGACGTAGCTGCAAAGGAAAGATTTGTTTACATCCAGCAATGCAAACAATGGTGAGCCGCTGCTGCCGCACAGGGCTGACTGTGCCTGTCGGGTCAGGGGTCAGGCCGGCAAGGAATTTTTCATGCGCTTCAGTTCTTTGGTCAGTGACTTCAGGGTATGTGTGTACTAATCAACAAACAGTGTAGAACTCATCAGTGTGGAAAGTCTTTTCAAATGGCAAACACGGTGTAGAACTTGGAGCGTTCGAGAGGCGTCAAAACTTCTGCGTCTGTGAAAAGAAGTGAAATTCGCCGGCCGGGATGCGGTATTGTTGCATCGAATTAATTACTAAATGCAAAACATGGCTGACCGGCACGTTTCTCCTAAACGTATGGAGCCCTTCTCGCAACACCTCCAAATTGACCAAGCTTTTTAGAAAACTCTTGAAATTTTCCATTTCGACACATTACTCATTGTCGGTGATTTTATTGCACATCACACTAAGTGGGGATTGCAAGCATGAACCCATTAAAAAGCGAAAACCTTTGCCTTGATGCCCAACAAGAAGGCCTCACCCTTACCACTGACCATACGCATCCCACTTGCACCGGAAGTAGTGTGAGCAGTGATGAGCAGCAGTGTGAGCAGCCTTGCCTCACTTTTACAGAACCCACGTAAAGGAAGACCACTTTACGCAAACACATAAGAGAATCTCGGCAGCGACCACCCGGCAACATCAAACGAAGGTCTGGTAGGCCCGCTTATCCTCATTTACTGAGATGCATTTCAAGGGCTCTGAGTGGTGCAGCGGGATTCCTCACACTCGGTGATTGGTCCACATATCTGAGAAATAACTAACATCAAGGCAAAGGCGGATCAACTGGGCCGAGATGCTGAGCAGGTAACTAATTATACATTTGAAGCAGGGAACCAATGCCAGGTTGACTTGCAGCTTCCCCACATGTGGGAGGCCAAGAGTGGTTTGCAACAGCAGCTCCGCAAGAACAAAGTCAGTTGCAACGTAGTTTTGTCGCCTGGATTGGCTTGACCAACACATTGAAGAATACTCAGTTATTGCGACAAAATTGGCATGCAGCTTGCGATTGCACCGTGAGAAGCAACTACCCAAGACATGAAACGTCGTCTGATGCTTAATCGATCTCGGTAAGAGCCAAGCCATACATTGATGCAACCTAATGGGGAATTCCATTGAGAGAACAGGAGCAGTGGCATCGTGCAGTTAGGAGTAGGTGACAGAACACTTGGGGGCACGCGGGAGCAGGGGCCACTGCACCTGCCATGAGTGCGGCACGCACCCGGAGAGCAGGTGGGAGAGGAAAAAACGACGAGGGGAAAACACGGTCACGACCGGCTGTATGCGCATACATGATAGCATTTATCAGGTTAAATAAGGGCGATCCGGCTACATTACTTGCAGTAGCAGCAATATGAGGCCTGTCTGCAAGATTGGCGAGTGAGGAACAGGCGGTATCACTACGAGGGCGTCTCAAATACGACAAAAACCAGTAACAGAGGCTATTTTGCTCATATGCACCATCTCTCGGGGTCAAGTAGAGGTTAAACTGCCGGCTACTTGTTCTTGTAGTCGTTCGTGCGAATCTCCCCGGTGCCGTTCGTTTTTTTTTTCCTCTCTCTCTCTCTCTCTCTTCATCCTTTAGCGTTTTTGAGAACTGAGAACGAATATTTCAGTAGAAGAAACACCCCCCGCCCCACGCAGAATCGTTAATGATGTACACCCAAGGCTCCCTTCACTGGGTCTGTTTACTGAACAGCACGTTGATTCTGGGCATGGAGTTCAGTGAGAGTAAAGCCCCTCCTATGGGCAGGGCCGCGGCAGAGGGGCTTTAATTTAGAGCAGCCCAGCGGCAGCCCGGCGGCGCGCGCCATGTCGTCGCTCCATGTACCGTAATTACCCAATTCTAACGCGTGCCCTTTTTCCGGAAAAATAGGCCGAAAAATCACATGCGCGTTAGCATCGGATTCGAAACCGAAACCGAAACAGCAGAAATTTCGCCCCACCCATCGCCATCACCATGTCAAGATGGCGCTAAAGCTTTTAGCAACGATTGTTCGGACGCAGGAACCATATGCGCCTAGACTTTTCTGTCGGCGTTCACACAAATCGTCAAATTGTTCCACTTGCGCGCTTGATAACAGCAATGGCAGCAGCGGCTCTCACGCGTACAAAACGAGCGGTCGGCTGAAGCGTGCGGCTCTGGAGAAGCTCGCGGGATGGGCGTGCGAGGCGTGGGCCACGATCCCATCGACCATGGTTGAATGTTCGTTCAGAAGTGTCGCATCGCGAAGGCTCTTGGCGGCACCGAGGACGAGATGTTGTGGTCAGCGGAAAGCGACGAGGAGTGAGATGAGCGAAATTACTTTGGGGAATAAATCGCCCATTTCTCCCGCATTCGTTTGTCTGGGTTATAAAGTTCCGTGCGCGTTACAAACGGAGGTGCAAGTTTTTTGGTTTTTTTGTTAGATAAATCAGTGCGCGTTAAAATCGGGGGCGCGTTAGAATCGGGGGCGCGTTAGAATTGGATAAGTACGGTAGCTCAGAGATTTCCCGCCGCGCGAACTTTGTCGTGAAAGTTCGCTCCACGTATTCCAGCCTTTAGGCATCCCAGCAATCTCTGCGGAAAAGCATGTGTGAGCAAAGCCGGGCAAAGCACGTGTGGCGGTGTGAAGCATTCGCATGCTCGTAGGGCTCGCTGCCCATTCCACAAAGTTGCAAATGCACGATGGATACTGCCGCGCTCCCCGATACAAGGGAGCAAAACACACACAACACACACCACAAAGGGGAGGATATGACGTTAAAGGTCATGTGACTTCCTTCGTATCGTACTGTGCTCACTCCGACTTTTCAAGCGGGAGCAGATCGAACTGCTCCCAACTGCTCTCAGAGCACCGAAAGTGGTCTCGCACTACCACTGGATGACAGTGCTCCTACTTCTGTTCGACCACTGAAACACGCCTGCTCAGGAGAGAGCACTTTCAGAGTGCTTCTGAGTGCTCCTGCTCTCCCAATGGAATTCGCCATAAGTGTCATTCCCTATCAGTTTGGTAGCACGGACAAAGAACTACTGAAGGTTATTCAGGATCTTCATATTGCAAGCTGTGCTGCCAAGGTACTGCCCCCCTACTTGAGCCAGAATAATGCCCTCCTCAACATTACTTCGGGCAAAGTACGCGGCTGCCATTACGGCCCTTTGCATAAAACAAAATGTGCTTTTAGGCAAAACGACATCAGGAACAAATGCTTGTAATCTAGGTTATGACTTTTTGGAAGCCCTCACTCATTAGCTCAATATGTGTTGGGATAGAGGCCACATTCCGAAACAGTGGAAAAGAGCCAAAAATATTTTAATCCCTAAACCTGAAAAAAAGCTTACGATTGAAATTCTCCAGCCATTATCTCTCATTCCATGCATGGGAAAGGTTCTTGAACATGGAGGAAAACTCTTTTTCTGCATACCATGATCAGTTTCAGACGTACACTTTCTACAAAGGTTAAGGCAGCATGAGCTTTAGCTAACAGCCAAACAAGGAGTCGCATTTTAAGCACATTGGACATTAACCTTCCTTGCAGCACGACTTTACAAGTAGCTATTCCAACAACGCGGAGATTGCATCCTCATTCCCCCTCTTCTCGTGAAACGCACCCCAATTACAACGACGAGCGACGATAGGCCAGGGCGCAAGCTCTGCACAAACGCTAAGCTAAATGTGAGAACGTGGTTTACAGGGACGCAGCCAACTATTTTCGTCTCGACGTAATATTAGTTGCTGTAGTCAATAACCAGCGAAACTCCATTGCCTCTGGCCCGCTTCATACCCCAGTGGTGTATGAAGCAGCAGTCATTGCACTGGCAATGGTGGCCTTCACAAAAATCAGAACAGTAAAAAAATTCAGGGAAGCTTGCGCTCACGTGCAAGACTTGATCATTGACGGACACAAAGTTGAGTTTTATTGTCGTGGTGCCGTGGTTGACGTCGGCGGGATGGCATTTCATTACCTTACGTTGAGCAACGCCAGAGTGAGCTCGTCGTTTTGGTCGACGTTTTCTTGTGCCGCCCTGTAAGCATGACTTATCGTCTCTAGCAGATGCTTTGCACGCCGAGCCTGTCGAAGCACACCGGCCTCTTCCTTTCCTCGGCCATGCCAACTATCTGTGGCCTATCCACTATCCGCGACAAACTATGCACACGTATCAAGGCGCGCGAGCATGAATGATGTGCATTTTCGTAGTATTTTAAAAGCTGCGGACACCATACAGAAATGATTTGCTCAACAGCATTGCTGTTAATTAAAACCTCCAAGTCTGCAATCCTAAATTTCTCCCAAGGGCAGATCTCCGAAGAGGTGTCCGTACCTCTAACTTTTGGCTTCGACCCCGAAAAACGAACCGGCAAGTTCTGGACCGCTAATTCTGGATCTAATCTGGACCGCTGCCCTCTTTGGCATGGCCAGGAGTGAATCCGCACACAACGCCGCTTGTGGCTTCACCGACCTAGCGCACGTCAATCTGGACGGTGGCTTCATCTCACTGTCAGGCAGGAACAGAGTAGTGTCCTACACGGATATCCCCAACCACTGTCAGCTGACCTGAGCCTGTATCCCTCCCAGGAATCTGTGTTTGGAGACACCTCCACACAAATTCGTGTAGGAGCTTAATTGTCTACAGCTACTGTTACCCAGGACAGGTAACAGTAGCTGTCCCCCCCCCCCCCTGCAGAGTGCCACAGGTGCAAGGAAGGAGCAGGCCTAGCACACATGCTATGTCAGCGTCCTCACACAGCCACACCTAGTTGCAGTGTTAATAGCAGTGGGAGACCGTACTGCACAGCTCCTACTTGGGGAGAGTAGAACAAGGGTAGGAGCAGTAAGCACCCTGGAACTATCATCACATCTGTCTCTGGCCCTCCAACACCTTTCACCATAAGAATTGTTCTAATTTTTACTGCCCCATTTTCTCAATTCTTAGTTCATACCCCATTTTAATAAAAGGTGTATTGAATGTTAAATACTCCAAATCTTTGTGCATCAACCGTAAGTGCATCTATCGCAAGTGCAAGGGGCATGAATAAAGGGGATGCTTAGAATAAAAAAAAATTACAATGTAGCAGTGAGTGTGAATTTTAGCATGTTTAGCTATGACGGGCATGTAAATTGCTTTTCAGTGATGCTGTGTGCCAATACTAAGTTCCCTTCTATGTACACAATGACGAGTTTTTCCCAGCAGAGTCCTGGCTATCGCGTTTACAATAGTGAAAATTCACTATCTGCTACTTATTTTTTTTTGTAGGTCTTTAAGCAAAGCCTGCAAAGCTGTTAGTAGGCAACAGGTTAGTGGGCAACAACAGAAAAAGTTTATTCAGCACACAGTATGTCATTTGTGATGTCACTGCTTAAAATGATATTTGCATTTTCCTCGTGTTAAAAAAATCACAGCAACTGGACAGTATCATGCACAGAAAAGTGTTGAAACAGTTCAAAGAAATAGGGATTTAAAGGCATTATACAGACAGGTAATAGGTTTCTGGTAAATACACAAGTAATGCCACACTCTTAAGCTAAAAGATAATTGAGATTGATGTGATTTCTCTAACATAGCACGTTAATAACAACTGAACAAGACGACGAGCTGCAGGCTTACCAAATTGCTTCACCGATGCAGTTGTTGGAGTCAGAATAGAAATCTGTAAATACAGGATGTGTTGAGTACAAATGACCATCAATACCAGACCTGCCCAGTAAGTGCAGTCTTCTGCTGAATGGCAAACACGCAAAAAAAATGACTTGATACACTTAATTTACAACTAAAAACAAACTGCAAAAAATGTGAGTATAATCAGATTGCAAGGTAAAACTGACAGGACTAAATTCCTTGGCAAGTTGCAGTATTCCAAAATGGTTTTACCAATGCTGCAAATATAACCCGCCGCGGTGTCCAGTGGCTAAGGCGTTGCGCTGCAAAGCACGAGGTGCAGTCACTTTCATTTCCGAGGGTTGGGGTGGTCGGACCAGCGACAAGCGCCTTACCGAGTCTTGCGGCATCTTAAATAACCTTGTACCAGGTGACACAGTGTTGGCTGACAGAGGATTCACAATAGGTGATGCTGTTGGCATCCAGTCAGCCAAGCTAGAAATGCCGGCTTTCACTAGGGGGAAATCGCAGTTATCGGCTTGGGACGTCCAAAAAACTCGAAAATTGGCTAATGTCCGCATTCATGTAGAACGGGTGATTGGGCTACTTAGAGGACGATACCGAATCCTGTCAAGCACTATTCCAATTGATTCTTGTGACTGTGAAGCACAACGAGAGGCTCACCCAGCTAGACAAAATTGTAGCTGTCTGCGCAGCTCTAGCAAATCTGAGCCAGTGAGTTGTGCCATTCGAATAGGCATTTTCCAGCAAGCCGTGTGCATCAGTTTGGCTGAGACAACAATGTCTAGCAGTTTTCCTTATTGTGTGGGAAATAGGTGGGTGAGGCACACCGTAGTGGAAGGCTCCGGAATAATTTTGGCCACCTGGGCAAGAAGGGGGGGGGATCTTTAACGTGCGCCGAAATCTCGCAGACACGGGCGTTTTTGCTTTTCGCCTCTGTCAGAAAATGTGGCTGGGAATCGAACCTGCAATGTCCTTGGGCCCAGCAGCACAACACCTTAGCCACACAGAAGAGGATGGAATGGGAATGGCCGCAATTGAAATGCCAATACTGGGCAACAGTGAAAAGAGCAGCAGGCATCCCATTGCCACTGGTTAGAAGGCGAACATGACCATTAAGACAGCCAGGATGCAACGCATGGTTAGTGTGGTGTGTAACGGGTGTGCAAAAAATGTTGTGTGGTGGGCATCTAAATCGCCGCAAACCATGTGTATTTATTGGAAGTATGATTTAGGGACTACCCAGCAATGGGCATAACAGCCACAATGCAAAGGCTACTGTACCAGGTAGGGCAATTCCTGATGATTGACTTATTGATGCAATTTTTGTTTCGCTGTAGTATCTAATGCACAGATGTTTTGGTTTTCATTGTGTGATTTGCAGTTATGTTCTGTCATGAAGATTTTAGCCCTGGTCATCTGTATGAATGCACTCTTTCTGTTCAAACAGAACATTATGAGGATTTTGCTCCTGTAGACATGAAAAGCTGTTTCCTGGACTGTTGACCGACGATTTACCTAATTTCTTGGCGGTGAAAGTTTTGATGTGCCGTAATGTGTAAAATAAGCCCTCCGAATTTCCATATGTGAAATGCTATTCCACGCAGTGAATGGCAGCACCCATTGCGAGCCTAAAGCAATGGGAGTCTAGATGAAGACATCAAGCCCAATTTTGAACTGTTACTCTCGTGATTTTGATTCCAATGGTTTAGGTAGGTTATTTTTTGTCAGTTGTTACTCCACTGTCCATTTTATGCTGCTGCTGCTGCTCTAGTAAACGTTCTTCAGCTTAGTTCCGTGTCTTCACAAAAATACAGGGTGTTTGCAATGCTGCCCAATGTCAGTATTTCTTTCCCTTTTTTGTCCAAACTGACATTGATGATTGTCGTCGTAGTATGCAAGTTTTTAAGAGTTGTTAATGTTTTGTGCAAAAAAAATTGTGCATCTTAGTTAGTGACTTGAGGGGTCTCAACTCACATCAGTGAGCAAGCAAGCCAGAGTCAAGAAGTTCAGTCCCACATGGGAAGGTTGCAATGCAAGAAAGGCAGGGGGGAGGGGGGTGTAACAAATTGTCACCTAATGCTGCTGTTCAAACGAAACAAGTCCTTTCCCACACATTGTAAATATGCTTGGTCATTTCTGTATGGAATTTGGTGTCACCATTCGAGAAACATATCAGTACTGATCTCCAGGATGACTAAAATCTAGGCACTGATATTTGTTTTACGGTGATCCTTTAATACATCAAAAGGTAAAAAAAAATCAAAAGGTCTGCAGGCCACATGTGGCCCGGGTGTTTCACACCCTTGCTTTAGATTAGCTGTGCACAATAGGGCATGGCTATGTGTATCAATCGTAACACAAAGAATGGAAGGTTACAAGTGGAAGCACCCACACACAAAAACCGAATGGAATGGGAAAAAATGGTGTTTCCGTGTTCTAGATGCGGAGTGTCTTATGCTCGGGGGTATGTCACTTGTTGACAGGTGGCGACCGTCCGCACACCATCTGTGCATGCGCTCCTCTCCTCCTTTCCAAACAGCTGCGTACTCTCCTCTCCTCTCCTACCGTCTGCGCGCGCTCCTCCTCCGTTCGCTTCAGCTCTCTCGCGCGCATGCGCGGCTCTCTCTCTCGTAGTCTCCTCTCCTACAGCTGTGAATATAAAGGGGAACTAGCAGAGCGCCCGTTCAGTGCTGCGCTTGCTTCGCTTGACTCCGAGCTTCTTCAGATGAAGAGGATAGAAGCAACAGTCCCGTCAGCGGGTGCGCTGACGCAATTAAACATAACGGAAACGCAAACGGAACCCCCATGACACTCCGCATCCTACTCATGGTTCCCTTCGGGGAGATGGGTGTAATTTTTTTTGTACCCCAGCAAGGCTCCTTGTCTCTGTTTAGCTCCAAGTAGTAGTGCAGAAGTGACAACAAAAGAGAATCGGCAGACTGCATCGGTGCTCCTGTGACCTACTGCAAACTATCACTAATATTTAAATGAAGGGTAATTACATTGTGAACTGTTGCTGGGTGGTGTTTTATTGATGTGTAATAAAATGTTTCTTGATAGACATGTTCTCATCATGCCATTTTTAATAGTGTCCCAAGCTGCTGTTAGCAGTTACCCTAGGTGTAAGTAAGACAAGTTAACTTAAGAAGCCTTGCTGCTGGTGGTGCACAAAGCTTTGGTGGTGCACAAAGAACATGGGTTGGTAAGCTAGTTGGTATTGCATAATGAAAAGTGGGTCTTACAAAGCAATATGAACAAAGGCAGGACAAAGCACTGAACTGTGACTGATTGTTTATTCAAGGAAAAAACATACCAATGCGATTACAACAAATGAAAAGGCTAAAAGCACATGGAAACCAACACGTCATCTCGCCCCTTCCCTGCTACATAGCAAGGTTTTGATACACAATTTCTTTTTTTGGAAGTGCACCTGAAGGGTCTCTAATGCACACATTATTAAACATTCAATTTTAAGTACGCCTATCAATTCATGTGTGAACTTTTCCTTTTCTAAGCAATGAACGCACTTCCCAAAAAGTGGAACACAAGCGTAACTTTTCGCAGTGTGACAAAATGTGGCCCGATAATTCAATGAAGTCCTTGTGCTCACTGTACAGATCACCATTTCATAACAGTTGAATTAGCCAAAATGAAGGTGATAGCCATGAGTTATCATTTCCTGGCCAGAAACCACGTCTTGCAAAAAATATTCTAGCACATGAAGAGTATGACTAAAATGTTTTTTTTTATATTCTAGCACATGAAGAGCATGACCAAAATGTGTCTTTTTTTTTCATTTTCCACCGTCATTGTAAATTCAAGTAGCAGTAGCTGGAAAGGCACCTAAATGCACATAAAAGGGCACCAGTCGACCTCGCTATTTATTTCTGAATATTTCTGTAGATCAGTTTCGAAGTGTGCTAAACACCATCACTGTATTTAAACCTGCTGCTGCTCACGGATGCCGCAAAAAACGGCACTCTTGAGGCTTGCCCCGCAGGACGCACACCAGCTCTGTGAGGGCGCCGTATTTCTTTTCTAGCAGAAAGCCACAATTACTTCCATTATGTGCAATTAGTTTTTCTAAATCAAGCAGGAGCTACAAGTTTTGTACGTAGACTGAAATGGCAGGACTGAAATGGCAGTTCTGCTGCCCCTAAAAACACATAATAGTAAGTTTCGCTAAGCGCTGCTCGCGCAAAACAACAGCTTCACACGACGTTCGTTTCCGGACGGCGTGATCGAACAGCAATTTCTTTAAAAGATATATCGGCCTCAAAAGTGCGCAGGATAGAAGTACCCGAGGTTTTGACCTTTAACTGATGCTCGCCGGTTTCCTCACTCCACCTAAGGACAATCGAAACACAGGGCTTCATGCCCTGCGCTGAGATTGACAGAAGTAAATTGATCGCTGCATGCGATCCAATCACCGCACGAGAAAAAACAAGAAGAAAACACGTTGCTGCTTATGTTCGAGTTATTATCAAAAACCAGCCCTAAAAACGGCGTCCCTCAAGATGGCACGGGCGACACATTGGCACTGGGTTTCTCGTGCGCTAAATGTTTCACACTCAGCAAAACAACTCACCTGTGACATTAGAGCGCGGCGGCTGGCCATCAGCTGATCTGCGGCGGCGACTTGATACGCGTCTGGCGATAGGTAGATCGCACTGTACTCAACAGTACTTAGCGTCGAGTTATTACTTTGCGTTCAGTGGGCATCAGTTTGGAAATGATGCAGTTCATGCTGACGACCAATGCGCTAACGATGCAACCTTTGCGCCCCGACCGGCTCGCATTCGCTCGTAGGTGTGCGCAGAGGCTGGGGTTGAATTGCAGATAAGGTTGTCACACTCATGAGCGGAACCATGAATTTTTGCGTAACCAACGCTATCGCGGTGCAAAAGACTATCAAGCGACTCGCACACGCCTTGCACGAAAACACAAGCTCATATCGCGGACCGCGACCTGGCTGGCCGCCATGAAGGCACGGAGGAGAAGAGGAGGGCCTGATCTGCGGGCCGTGCGCACAACGTCGCCTAGCAACAGACGCTTGGCCACAGATATGGCGGCGCACGCATGGTTGCCTGTATGTATGTGAATACGCTCTATAGCTTAACCTAATACATTTAACTGAAAAATGCGATGACCAGCGTTATCCGTAAAATACACGCTAGAAAAAGGAATGAAAATGGACAGCTACATGAGATATTTTCCATTTAGTCTCGAATTTGTTCCCAGTTAAGACTTCTTACCGCGCAGGAAGCTAAAAAGGCAAATTTTTGACCATACAGGCTCAGAGCTTCTTCATGGTTTCAGTAAAACTAGATTTGGTGCTCCTAATTGTGCATAATGTGCACGTGTCACACAAATGCCGGTTAATACTTTTTTTGCAGCAATACTATCTATTTACACTTCTGCATAACCGAGAGGCGTGAGCTTTAGAACATAGAAAAAATTGTCCTTAAAGCTTACTCGCCAAATTTAGCACGAACGCATCGGAAAGCGGAATTTTCAAAAGGGAGATACGTTAGCTTCTGTTCAGTCGACCAGCGTAAGAAAAAAACTAGTAGAAAATTGTGCGCGAAGTCGAAACACTAAGAGAAAACAGCAACCTGCGCGCATACATACTCCCAATTTCAGTGATACCCCTGCTGCCAGGTCTTCATAATTCTCTTTCAATTTTCTTTGGCCATGTCTTTACCTGCCTCTTTTTTTAGGGGGCTAAGAAGGCAAAATGCAGCAGTATAATTCGATTGAGCCAGCCTTTGGTCACCCACTCAATTCCATACCAGCCCTGAAAGGCATTTTTTAACCGAAAAACAATACGAACAATTGAAAAAACATTGAAATTTTACGCAACACGACGACAGCGGTGACGTAATAGAGAAATGCCCGGCATCTCCTGTTCAAGAGCACCACAGTGGGAATCCACAGATTCCCACAATACGTCCAATTTACTAAGCCCATCTTCCATTTTTGTTTAATTTACTGCAACGCACCGGCAGCTCAGTGTGCAGGGTACTGACTGCGCTACTGAGTACAAACTTGTGGTTTGTGACTACGCAGAGTAACGTAGGAGACGCAAAAGCACAAGCGTGTCTGCATTTCAGCGGGCGTTATAGATGTCATCAATTAATCCGTAGCCCTCCGCCATGCATGGCTGTCCGCAAAATACTGGCTGTATATTTTTTTCCGAAATCCCTGTTTTAACAAATGTTTCTATTTTCATAATAGATATTGGGATAATGGATACCGCTGTCGGATATCGCTCTCGGATTGCTCTCGGATGAAGTAACATACAACAATTGACGCTTGTGGCCTGAATGTCCAACCAGACGAAAGGTCCAACGAGTCGAAAGGTCCAATTCGTCACGTGATCAGCGAGCCTGAATGTCCAACGAGACGAAAGGTCCAATCGGGCCTGAATGTCCAACGAGACAAAATATCCTCCGAGTCTGAACTTAAGGTCCAATCGAGCCTTAATGTCCAAAGAGACGAAAGATTCACTGAGACGAAGGGTCCAACAATACTAAGGCCCCACTGTTTCATTCAAGACACGCATTTTTTTGAAGATTCAGCAAATAGTGATAGGTTCAAGTGTGCTGTGCCAAACGTTACACTACGTTAATAAAATGAGCGTTGTGACAGTGCAGCTAGTCCTGTGCAGGCCTCACTTTCACGTCAGTATAAAGGGTTGCACATGGACGTGCCGTATCGGATGGTTTTCGTCAACTTCTTCAAAAACGTTCCACCACTAAACAAGCAAGAAAGTGTGATTTTGAGTATGGAAATCTATAAGAATAATCTGTTTTTCGCGGCACAGAGTACCATCGTATTATTAATGGCTTGTGAGAGTGGCCCGTAAATCACAAAATTTCGCGAATTATTCTTAAGCTAGAAAAACAAACTTGTGCTCAATTGATTTTTTTAGCAACGTATGAGCTATCTTCTCGACTTAGCTGGAGCACTCCTTATTGGCTGACTAGAATTAACGTGCACAGAAAATCAGCTGAACCGCTTTGAAATAAATAATTGCATTCAAGCAGCATCGGCTGTTGGCGCTCTCTTTCTTGTTCGCTCCTTCGTTTCAAGTATAGTTGTCTATCCATCAATAGTTCCATGTTACTCCATCCGAGAGCGATCCGAGAACGATCCGAGAGCGATATCGGACAACGGCATGCATTGTCCCGATATCCCTTACGAAAATATTAACATGAGTTAAAACAGGGCTTTCGGAACACAATATACAGCCAGTATTTTGCGGACAGCCTTGCATGGTTTGAGGGCTACCTAATTGATGATGCCTAATTATCTATAACGTGCGCTCAAATGTAGACGCACTGACGCTCTTGCGTCTCCTACGTTACCCTGCCTAGTCACCAACCGCAAGTTTGTGCCCACTAGCGCACTCAGTACGTTGCATTTTCAGCTGCCGGTGCGTTGCACTAAATAAACATAAAGGGGAGATGGGCTTAATAAATAAACGTATTGTGGGGACGTGGTGCTCTCGAACCGAAGGGGCCCGGTATTTCTCTATTACGTCCCGCTGTCATTGTGTGGCGTAAAATTCAATGTTTTTCAATTGTTCGTATTGTTCTTCCGGTAAAAAAACGTCTTTCAGGGCTCGTATGGAGTTTCGTGGGTGGTGAAAGGCTGGCTCCATCTAAATATACTGTTGCATTTTGCCTTCTTAACCACTTAAAAAAAGAGACACGTCAAGACATGACCAAAGAAAAATGAAAGAGAATTATGAAGACGTGGCAGCACGGGTTTCATCAAAATTCTGAGTGTATGTGTATGCGCACAGGTTGCCACTTCCTTTTAGTGTTTCGACTTTGCGCGCAACCTTATACCAGTTTCTTTGTTACGCTGGTCGACTGAATAAAAGCTAAACGTATCTGCCTTTTGAAAATTCCGCTTTCCGATGCATAAGTGCTAAATTGGGCCAGTGAGCTTTAGGGACGATTTTTTTCTAGGTTCTAATTCTCATACCTCTCAATTATGCAGATGTGTAAGAAGATACAATTACTGCAAAAAAGTATTTACCAGCATTAGTGCAACACGTGCATTATGCACAGTCAAGACCACCAAATAAACTTTTACCGAAGGCTTGAAGAAGTTCTGAGCCTATTGGCGGTGACATGTTTGAGTGGCGCCCTCTGGCTCTGACGTCAGCTTAGGGACTCGGTCCGCTGTCATCTGCTACACTCCGCTTGTGAGGGGCAGCAATGCCTGTGCTGAAATCACCCGCTTTGTTGCTTTTGGTGCATTAAAAAGCGTATTTCTAGTATTTCTTTTGTTTTGCTAGCTTCTGCCAGCTCTGAATAATTTCATGCTTTACCCCGCACAAGTTTTCCACAGACGAGGAAAGAGACAACAACGTTCTTCACAGCATCGGTCAGAAGATCGTGTGTAGCTCGTTCTTTCTATCTTATTTGCAAGGTGTAGAGCACAGCGCTCCTCGATAAGTGTTCAAAATGCGTAGGCTTCGCTGAAGTATTTTTTGAGATTCTCTCATGAAGTCTCAACAGTAATGCTATCAAGCAGCAAGCCCCAACACGCGCATCGCACAGCAGAAAATAAAACGGCTCTCCTGTATTTTTTGCTGTTGTTTACTTGTATCAGATATATGTTTTTCTGTTCCCACCACATTATTTTCTTCATCGTGACAAACGTGTTATTAGGAGGTTTGGGGATGTTTGTGGGGTTCACAGAGTTCATGTGATATTTTCTTCAGGCTGTATGGCATACATTACTTCTTCACAAATTCGCTTATGTTATGGCTGCGTGAAAGAATGTGCACATATTTACATGCAAACGCAGTGAGAAGGTTTGTGCTACGCCATAGCGATCGCGCCTCAGAACAACGTTGTCCCGAGTACTCGAAGGCGGCTTTCGGGATCCCAATTTCTATCGTAACTATCGTTATCATGACGAACGGACTCACAACTAGAACAGTAATGACATGATTGCTGTGTTGGATGGTTGATATACTCTCTAACGAATACAATGAATAGTATACGTGCTGGTTTCCAGCATAACAAGAACGGATGAATATTTCGAAGCAGCCATTCGTTGTTTTCCAACACTTTCAGGGGCAAAGAACAAATCCTGGAATACTCGGGATGTCGTTCTATGAATTGAAGAAAATTACTCTGTTGATATGGACTGAAGATGCGGCCCACTAATCAGCTCGACTTTACTGTTGAATAATGTTTTCTCCTCTTCGGGCTCCTCCCCCTTTAGAGTGCAGTTTTCCTGTAACGCATATTTGAATATTGGGAAGATATGGCTGTGGGATATGTACGGAAATATCCCTCCAGGTCTGAACAAACATTGTGTCACTGTATTTGTACCGTAGACGAGACTCGTTTGGCTCAATAAACCTTCACACTGGTTAGAAGCCTGATGTAAAAAAAGCATGTGCTTATTCACAAAGTGGATTATTTGGAGCTCAACCTACTGTTTTTGCGGCCCATAATGCATGTCGGCATACTTTCATGCAGTGACATCATAAAGTAATGTGATACAATACTTTGGAGCTTTTCGGCAAGGTTGCGAAAACTATTTTACTTTACGTACGATTAAATTCCTTCTGTCAACGCCGAGGGCCCCGAAGGGCTGGAATTTGTTATGGTCTTGCATTTTAGCTGTTGTCGGTTATTAGCAGCTGGCTGTCCCCTTTCTTCCGAAGATTGCTGAATACAGAGGCTGACGCCTAGCTCCGACTCTTCGCGCTCCGTGCAGGACCGGCTTCGCCAGGAATGGGGTGACGCCGGCAATGTTTCTTCCGCAGCGGTATTCCAAACTATACTTCAAATCATGCCTTGAGGTAGTGTATGCGATTTTAAGTCTATAATTATGAAATAAGTTACGCACACGCAAAATCTGCTGCGGACAGGCATCACATGTCAACCGAGTGCACAGAAACAGCAGGGAGAGCGAGCCTGAGTGAAGCAGACGAGAAATGCAAGAATACCTGAGCCGACTTCACGGAGGCGGGCTTCGCAGCGCCGCCTGAGGTCGCGCTCACCGCCAAAAGGTCAAAATATTTGCTTCTTCAGCTTCCTGCGTGGTAAGAATTCTAAAGTGGGAACAAATTCCAGACTAAATGAAAAATATCTGTTGTAGCTGTCCATTTCCTTTCCTTTTTCTAGCGTGCATTTTGCGGCTAACGCCGGTCATCGCATTATTCAGTTAAATTTATTAGCTTAAGCAATAGTGCAAAACTTTTGGAAAGATAAACGCAGATTGTTGGCGTACACCATAAAGCATGTTTATGCCCATGGGAGCCTTAGAAAGTATCTCTTGTGTCTTTTATATGTTTTGTTTAAATATTGTTTTAGAAGTCGGTCTCATGCGAGCACCCTATTTTAAGTTGATTCAAAATAAAGTGGTTTGTAAGGAAATAGTGTAGGCCTTAACGCGTGCAATGAACCAAAATTATTGAGACACATTACTGAGATACCATGAGTGCGCCTTGGTGAGAAAGGGAGCCGTATCAAAACTTACGGCGCGAGTTTACTTGTTGAGTTTTGTAGCACACCCCATAATGTGAGAAAAAAATTGTGCCAAGTTTTAGTAGCAATCAGATCACGCAGAAGTTATGAATGTTTGTGTTTGAACTAATCGCCAAAAATATTATTTCTGAGAAAGTGACAAAGGAAGAATTCAAAAAAGCGCAGCGCATGCACAAGATACGCCTAAATTGCAGCTATCTCTGTATTCGGTCTTGCTCTTGTTTGATTGATATCATGCTTCATTGAACTCACTGAACAATCATGCCTCTAGGTCAGTCTCGCAGTTCGACTTCCTTGCATTGCTTGCTGGCAAACTTTCATTTGTTTGCGTACTGTTATATACTTACCATATTGCGGCTGCCAGTAAGAACAGCTAGCAGACCGAGTAAGCCATACAGAAAGCAATGAACTGCTTTCCTGACGCGCCCTCAAAGCCTCCTAAATTAACAATACGTCGAAAATATTGCCCATCCGCATAATCAGAAGTTTAGGATTACAGTTGATAAATACTCTCGTAAGAAGAATCTTAGGGCATTATTAGTTTTTTGTATGTGGCATTTTTTTATAATAACCAGAGAAGAACTGCAACTCAGGGCTACTTGTATTACGCGCAAAACTGGAGTACTGACACGAAATTTCAAAGCTGAGATAACTATGTGAAAGGATTCCTTTGTATATGGAGACATGTCCCACCAAGTTTCAGCAGTAACCGTTCAATATAACATATTGCCACTACGAAACTGCTGTTCACCTGAACTGAAAGAGGCTTTTAATGAGGAGAACTTGTTCCTTGCTCTTTTAACTGGAGAAACACGGATGGCCCGCTTGCAATGAATCTGTGGCGTTGTGCACAGTACTGCACCGCGTACACTTCAATACACATTTTCTACTGATAATTCTGTCGTGGCGTGGTAGCTTATTCTGCTCCTTGGCTACTTCTCCAGGAGTCGGAGTTCGGATCCCTGTTTTTGCTAGGTTCATATCTTTTTTTTTTATTTTGCGACTTCCTTTCAGCAGTTTGTCCTTTGGGGAGTATCGGAACTGACCAACCGGGTGGCGTACTAACCGTCCATCCACTCACATTTACCCTCTGTGTAATGATTGGGCAAAGTCAAGCAGTCCCCCAGAAGACAAACTTTTAGACCTTTTTGCCTAAGCATGCATGCAGTCTGGTTAGGCCGACTATGCGGAAATAACGCTTTCAGGGGGATGAAATTTTGAGTGCAGTTAGCTTTGAGCTTACTCGGACTCACCATCCCACAGGACGAACGAGGCTCCCATGCAGTACTAGAACGTCAATGCAGCATGACTCAGCTAATCAAATTCAGTCATTGCATCAAGCACAAACGGGCTGGAGTGAAGTAACCAGACGTCATCCGACTTAAGCTTTTTTTCACGTTATGTACGTTATGTACGGCACATCTTACCTGTCTCTCAAGCCAGCCGAACGGCGAACATTCTGTGCGTGTCACATGACACCATGAATCATTCACTGCAGGGGAACAGGATATGCCTTTTCGTATGCTGTGAATGATCTCATGACCCCATGTCACAAGCACTGACACGCATACGCAGAATATTAATAGAACTAAAAAAAGAACAAAGCAACAAGCGTGAACAAAGAATCGTAAGACTTATTTCTTAGAGCGGGGTAACCTGGCACAGAAGACAACAGTTGATATGAAACCAGATGACTGATATCGAATACGATGAACCACAGCAATACAGTATTATAATTTGTACTAGCTGCTACATAAATATTTGTGGCCATCCTAAGCTATCTACAAAAGAGATTTTCTGATCATCTGCTACATCATTCGGCTCCTTCCTACCGTGAATTGTCATCCCTCGTTTCGTTTTGCATATTTCAGGTGGCACCGCCGATCCAAGATCAGTTTGCCCGTACATAATGGCCACCATTTTGCCATAGTCGACAATCGATATTATTCCTTTGCAGAATAAACACGTATCTTTCAACGGAAGCAGCGTAGAATGCACGGACGCGGAGAAAACAAACACACAGGACCGCCGCTGGTCTAACTACTTAGTCTTATTAAGTAGAAAGTGTATATATATGCGTAAGGAACCACAACACATACAAATTAAAAGCAAAAATCAAGAAAAACAAAAACATTGCACATAGATGTGCTACCGAATAAAAGTTACCAAAAGCGAACTGACATGCGCTAGAAAAGTGCAATCAAGACCCCCGCAGATAAGCGAACTCTTTTGAGTGAAGCAACACACTTGCTTGGCTAACGCACGTGTCTTCCCTTTCCGCAATGTGGGAAGCTTCTACAGCTTCACGTTTGATCTGCTGTTCATATTTAAACAAAATGTCAGTGCCTTGTAAATTCGGTGAGCATCCACATTCGGTACAGTGTGATGACAAATGAAAACTGGCGGGACCCTTCAACGGTGAATGATGCTCACGTAAGCGTACATTTACGCATCGGGCCCGTTTGGCCCACATGACAGGGAATGCTGTAAACTACTCTTGTTGCACAAGAAACATAGCGGTTCCCATTCTTAATGCCACAGCCTACCACTTTTTTACCAGACCTACGCTTCGCCCTATTATCTACTCTGGTTCAAACAGAACGAAGCTTATTGCGAGCTGTTATAGCGACCTGCCCACCATACTGCAAACCTACTTTCTTCAGCCTATGCGTAATGCCATAAAGGTAGGGAATGACAGCAGCACTTTTTTGTCTATTGGCGTCAACTTCTACATCGGCATTCTTATTTCCAAACATAAACAATTTCACGAGTTTTCCACATGTCCGAGTTAACAGGGCTTCCGGGAATCCGGTCAGCCTTAACTTTACCACTTGGCCTTCCAAGCTATTTCCCATTTTATGAACACATGACTTCCTGACAGCAGAACGCAAACATGATAAACCGATTGCATTCTTCACTGGCTTTGAAGGACCAGACGAATAACGCAGCAGTGGCTAAAAAGACCGTGGGGCGTACATCGAAAAAGTGTGGCATCTGTTAAACTGAACAGACAAGTCAAAATACTGAATGCAACCTTCTTTCAGTGTTTTGACCATGAAGTTAAGGCCAGGAGCCCTTTCTTTAAAAACCTTTAAAATGTCTACCGTAGGCCTGAGGCTGGAAGCTGTGTCGAAAATAACCAAGTAATCGTCCACATAACGGAAAACTTTCTTCGCCATACCACTTAAAGGGGTACTGACACAAAATTTTGAAGGCGAGATAACTTCGGAGATAGATTGGTGTGAACACATATACACCACCTGCAAAATATCAGCGGCGAATACAGCCTAGAACATATTTAAAATCAATTTTAAAGTGTGCGAAACGCAACCGAGCAGCCAGCAGAGGACCACGCGCAATCGACATCCCGAGGATATTTTGTAAATAAACAACATCCAACACGTCACGAGTTTGTGTTTGCCGCTTCCGCACGGCCGGCGTTTTTGGCGGCTCGCCCAGCTCGCCGCTCCAATCGGAGGGCCGGGGGGCGGAGCTTCTGCTCTCGAGAACGAACGACCCGATCGTTGGCGGTGGAGGCGCTGTGATTTCGTCAGCTCATCGGGAAACTGGCCGCGACCAAAGTTCTACAGCGATTCCAGGCACTCTGTTTCTACTACTTTTTATTTACATTGGACGCGAAAACGCCCCGGAGGCACGAAAAACCCACTGAGCGAGCCGCACGGTCACTGTGCAGGCGGCGGCAACGGCCGCGAAGTGGCCCAGGCCGGCGCAGGTAGCTCAAGTGATAGCTTGTTATCGCTGCACGAAATTGTACCCAAGTTCCAACCATGGCAGCTTATATGAGAAAGGAGTTAATGATGCGATGGCGGGTTGCATTAACAATTGTCATCTGCACGCTTACGAGAGCGGCAATCGAATAACCGCCGCAGTGCTAAGCCGAACACATCTGTAGGCGGACCTGTAGGCAGACCGGCCGGCTGCTACCAGCGCGCGTGTCTCGAGCGTCGCGCGTCGTTTTTTAGCCGCGGTAGCATTAGCACTCGCAGCGCCTGCGCCACGTCCACGGTCGCTTTTTAATTTGGTGGCTCACGAGATCAGCACGTGGCGGCATTCGCAGAAACTGCCGGCGGTGCGGATTCGACAGTGCTACGGCAGCTCTGCTCTGTGATATCCCTCCGACGGTCACGTGGTCAGCTTTGTTCACACAAAATCCATCGGTTCGCGGCACCCGCTGAAACCGAAACTGCGACTGGCCGCATTGAAAATGCCTTTAATTAAACAACCGTAGCACGCTGAAGCAAACGAGGTTTCTACAGGTGATAAGTAGGTCACTAGCTACTTATCGCAACCAAAAAAACAAGATGCGAAATTTTTGTGTCAGTGCCCCTTTAAATCCTTTTCAAAGAAGTGGTCCACCTTTGCAAGAAAGATATTGTTTAGAATTGGGGCCACTCACGAACCAATACACACACTGGACGTTCGCGGAAGCGCCTCAGCGTCGTGATATATTACCAAAGAACTTAAATAAAAAGGCAATAGCTGCATGAAGGACGGGACGGCAATGCCGCTCGCAATCTCGAAAACCAATTCATCATTCTCTAAAGTAATACACTCTTTAACAGCTGGCAAAAGCTGAACATGAGGAAGCGAGTAAAACAAATCTTCTACATCAATGCTAGTGGCAGTGGTATCTGAAAAGGTATGCGTGTTAAGATATTTCGCTACCGCGAGTGAATTGGGGACAAGAAAAGGATCTTCCACGTGCAAAGCCGATAAATACTTCAGAAGACAAACATAAACACAATATTGCCACGTGTCGCGCTCTGTAATAATGACACGAAAAGGAATGCTAGGCTTGTGAGTTTTAGCGGTGAAGAAAACATCAAGGTGAAGCTTCTTGGCCCTCTTCACTGCCTGAGCCAATTTGTTCAAATTCACAACAGTAGCAAAGAGCAGCTTCCTTTTTTCGTGCAAGCAAGTCAACATCAGTTTTCGTAAATTTTTTCTCGACTGCGACAAAGGCCTTCTCACAAAAAAGAACTTCCGGCATGACTACAAAGGAACCCTCCTTGTCAGACTCCAGCACATGTAGCTCATTGGATACATGGTGATATAAGGTGTCGTTGTTCCCAGTTGCCAGACAAAATAGACCACAAAATGCGACCTTCGTGCAAAGTTTGAGCGTGAACGGAGCAGCGATACACTGAGAATTTTTTTTAAGTGTTCCATTTATCGATATAACACCCTTTATGTGCTGTTGCTGAGGTATATATGCTGCTGAGGGCATCGGACAGAAGACTAGCGAAATTTCTAGTGTTGCGGACGCATGAGGGAAGGGAATCGGTAAAAAGAAGACGGTTTTTGAAAAGTTTCCAGATCTTAAAAGTGAATAATATGATCATTACAAGGCTTGAGGTTGGTATTTGGTCTTGCTCTTGTCACAGCGTGATGCACAATAACATCGTTTGTATACGGGGACGCGAAATTTAAACGAATTTCTAGAAAGTAAGATATTAAAGTTAGATGTTTTATGCTCAACATCTGAAGATTATGTGAAATCCTTGATGTCAAATGACACATCAAATTGGTGCCTTGATGAGACCGAACTGAGAATATACAACCCTCATCCGATCGGCCGCTTCTTACGGGCTGCGAGCAGTTGACGGACACTCGCGCGCGTACGCGGTGATTGTCAGCCATCATTCACACAGCCGCTCTTCACCCCATCACGTCACCGGCTTTCATCATGGGCCACGGTTTCTCGGGAGATTTTTCGCCGAAAACGTGCGACAGTAACAGGAAGCCGAGCTCTAAGTTTCCGATCTGTCAACGCGACGGTACCACGCCCGTGGTAAGCAGCCAATCAGAACACAATTTTTTACGGCTAAATTTAGCAAGAAGGGAGCGCACGTAAAAATCTAAGCCATTTTCTGTACTTTTCAGATTAATCATGCTTAATTCAAGGCTAAACTATTCGCCAGGGAGATTCCTCTATACTCTGATGACGAACGCTACTTCGTTTGCGTCTCTGTCGCGGTTGTTAGACCTGACGGTGCCGTGATGGTGAAGGTGACGGCTGTGCGAATGAGGGTTCAGACGACTGTCGTAGCACCCTGCTTTTTTAAATGGAGCAGCACGTGACTGTTTCCCTTGTTTACTTAGCGCTCACGTGCTTGCCATGCGCATGAAGCTCGGGAACATTATTTTATCGCTGATATTATCCTGCACAAAAAAAATCGAGGAAAACCCTTACAGTTTCCACGAATGATGAAACAGGTCCGAATGAAAAAACTGAAGCCCTATTTTGCACTCTCAGCAACGTACTCGTGACCAAGCTTGCTTTCGTCAATATCATATGTTGCAAGCCGACTCAAATTTTGCGACGGAAATCAGAGGTGCCTGGCGTACATTTCACTTCAAATTATCGTGTAAAAGTTATTGCATGTGAAAATGCAGAAGGTCCCACAACTATATGGCGGTAGAGATACTTCAAGGTAACTTTAGAGTGCTCCGGACATTCATTGAATAGTGAGAGTCTGAATTTCCAACGAGACGAAAGATCCACTGAGACGGAAGGTGGTCCAATCGAGCCTGAATGTCCAATGTGTCGAAAGATCCAACGAGACGAGAGGTCCAATTAAGCCTGAATGTCCAACGAGACGAAAGATCCACCGAGTCTGAATTTCCAATGAGACGAAAGATCCAACGAGACAGAATATTCACTGTTGGACCTTTCGTCTCGTTGGATCTTTCGTCTCGTTGGACCTTTAGACGCTGAATCAACTATTGAGGGATGGACGACTATACTTGAAACGAAGGAGCGAACAAAAGAGATAGCACCAACCACCGATGCTGCTTGAATGCAATTATTTATTCTCAAAAGCGCTTCAGATGATTGCGTGTGCACGTTAATTCTAGTCAACCATTAAGGAGTGTTCCAGCTAACTCGAGAAGATAACCCAAAAGTTGTTAAAAGATCAATTGAGCAGAAGTTCGCTTTTCTTGCTAACGAGTAATTAGCGACTGTTTGTGATTTCCGGGCCAGTCTCACAGGCCATTAATCATACAGTGGTTCTTTGTGTCACGAACAAAGAGATTAGTCTTATAAATTTCCATACTCAAAATCACACTTTATTTTTGTTTTGTGGTGAAACTATTTTAAGGAGGCTGACGAAAGCCATCCGGTACGTCACGTTCATATGCAACGCTTTATATTGACGCAAAAACGAGGCCTGCACACGACTACCTACACTGTCACAACGCTCCTTTTATTAACGTTGTGTAAGGTTTGGAACAACACACTGGAACCTATTCCTATTGGCTTAATTTTAAAAAAATCTGTATGCGTATCTTGAATAAAACAGTGAGGCCTTAGTATTATTGGACCCTTTGTCTCACTAGACCTTCACCTCGTTGGACATTTAAGCTGGATTGGACCTTCAGACTCAGTGGATCTTTCGTCTCGTTGGACATGCAGGCTCGATTGGACCTTTCGTCTCGTTGGGTATTTCATCTCGTTGGACACTCAGGCTCGATTGGACCTTTCGTTTCGTTGGATCTTCGTTCTCTTTGGACATGCAGGCTCGATTGGACCTTCAGATTCTATGGATCTTTAGTCTAATTGGACATTCAGACTCGAATGGACCTTTTGTCTCGTTGAATATTCAGGCTCTTTGATCGAGTGACAAATTGGACCTTTCGTCTTGTTGGATCTTTCTTCTCGTTGGAAATCCAGGCAATAAACGGAGCTTGCCTGGCTGGTGCCTGTATCGTAAGAAGCGTGTTCGCACCAGGCCAAGGGGTCGGCCGATTAAGGACTGTGCCCGCAAGCAGTCGATGGCAATGGAAACACCAGGCCAACAGGAGCTCCCCAGCACCCCAGTGACAGTCCGCACTCGTTCTATGAACTGGCTCGTGGAGCAATGAACGTTACAGTGCAACTATGGTGAATTCACTACAGAAAACACTGGCAAAAAACAATAAAAAACTATATAAACCACAACAATAAAAAGCGACTATCGGTATTTGAACTTCTGAATTTCTAAACAATGAAGCTGGTGCTAAGGATCTGAGTAAAGCACGTTGTTGGGCTAGTTGGTGTTCCATGATAACAATAAAACTGCGCAAAAGGACGGGACGGAAGAAGAGGACAACAAACCAGGCGCAGGTCCCGTCCTTTTGCGCAGTTTTATTGTTATCATGGTGCTAAGGAGCACTCGGCCATAAGCCAGCGCCTCAATAGAGTCGGAAATATAAAATATATAACGTAAAGCCTGTTTGCATTGTTATTTAGTTTTAGCATTCCAAGCAGCTCAGATGACTATTTTGGGAATAGCGCATGTCTTAGTTTCAGCATTACGAGCAGCTTTTATATATTTAATGCTTGGGCAGTAATCCACCCCTAAAGTTAGACAAATATCTAATCTCTACCGAATGTAATCCTTAAGCGGAAAAGCGTTTCTAGTTTTGTGGTCGCGCTTCTGACCGCTGTGCTAGTTCACTTATCAGAAAACGTGCTTCCGCGCCTCGAGATTACCGTGTACAATAAACTTTTCTGTTTATTTTCATTCCTTAGCACCTATATTAACTTCGCCGACTATTCTCTCCCCATCGATTGAGCTTACATATTTTACTAGCGTACTAGTCAGAGAAGCGTGCATGTGCGCTTGTGTGGAGCGACTTGTGCCTAAAGCTTGATGCAGTGTACAAACAGAGAAAATAAAGGCCTATTCTTCAAGGCACAAGTGTGTTGGGGCTCAGATTCAACAGAGCGAATGAATTGCGGCGATCTGCGGCGGCCGGCCGACTATACGCTGGGCCGAGTGATTCTGTCGGAGGGTCGGTGAGCCTTGCATTACCAGCGCAGTCAAGCCAAGCCATCTTGTTTTGAAATCATGCGAAACCTCATAGGAAATTGGCAGAGAATGCACGGAGGAGAAGAGCATTTTGGAATTGCTTTCCTACTGAAGAACGTCGCGTAACCGCAGCGAGAGTGGTCGATACATGGCCTAGAGACTACAGAATAAAATTTGTGCTAGTAATCCCGCATTGTGTACATATCCCTTCAGTGTCCCGTTAAGCCCAATTCCACTTGACTGTTCTGCTGCGACAGCGGGGCCATTTGTGACCATCGGCTTCATGGTGGCGTGGCAGAACCGATTTTTCTTGAACATTTCCTGAAATCAGATGATGAGGAGGCATTGTGAAACAAAAACTGCTTATCTCATAACCACGCAACGTTGGTAGAGAGGTTGGAGCAAAGAGAGTTGCCAGAAAGATTTAAACACGGAACTCGCTCCGACTGCGTTACAGCCCACGAGATGTACGCAAGGGACACTGACCGAATGCATTTCGTCCCTCCATTTTTACAGCGTTACGCCGCAGTTCGTTGGCCACCAACAAGCCACAAAAAATTTCAAGCAGTCAAGCAAAAATACATATTTATTTCCCATTTAGTTCTCATACACACCTCATTCTACATCATTCCTTGTGCAGATTGCCAGTACGTGTACATTGCTCAGTCAAGAAACTTTGCAAAGTGCCTGAAACAACATCGAAACAATATAAACTAGAGCCACGTGTCGACAAGCGCCCTTGCCGAGCACTGCGGTAGCACATTTCACACAACCAACTGGTCTGCTGCAGGCATCCCCGCAAACGACAGGAATGCTACCTCATGCGTGTTACTGGAATCACTTCACATACAGACAATGGAACACACGCTGAATCGGAACTCTGGAAACCTGCCGCCAAAATACGCACGTTGCTTGTGGAGCATTGTGAAACCTATATGAGGCGATTATTTCCCTTCAACATTTTATTGTGACCAAGGCTTCTATGCAGAAGCCGAAAGGGAATTTCTTTTAAACTGAACTAACTTGTGGTCGGCGCCCTTGCCTTTCCTCATCAAAATGCATCCCGACCAGACGGGCTTCCATCACATCCTTGACTGCAAACATTTAATACTCAGTGCAGAAACTGGCTGCCGATTAGAATCGCGCGTAACGCGCAGAAAGCAGCCAAAGGATGACTCTCGACAAGCAGCTTCGCAGCTAGTGTATGCGTGTTTTAGTACATGGTTGTTTATCGTAACAAGCACTGCCACAGTAGAAGAGGAGATCGAACTGTTCCATTGAATATTAAGCCATGGTTTTGGGAGGGAACAACTTGGTGGCACCTGACTGAAGGTCGTAAGAGCTCATCCCTAGCAGAGCCTCCAAGAAGGGGTGGATTACAACACATTGGACATGCAGGAGTGCGAGGCATTACCCTAATTCAAGTTTTCCAGATATTTACATTAGTTTCCTCGAGACATAATTATGGTTGGTAGTCACAACTGATGTGTCCCTATTGATTAGTGAGCATAACAAAGAAGACTTTAGTTAGCCTATACTATTGCAGCTGCAAAGGCGCTCTTTTCAATATTACGATGCAGTGTCAATTTCTGCACCCTAATAGATTTAATAAACTTGTACGGACAACGCATCCCCTGCATCCATGACTTACGATGCATACACAACTTTTTACGGCCTTTTTTTCCAAAAAGAATGTCGTATGGGTGGAAAAAGGGTGTTTGGAGAGTATCACATCCTTATTCAAAGCCCTACACCGTTTTTGTGTAAAAAAAGTGTGTTGAAAAACTTCATCACCCTTGGTTTTTGGTAGGGTGTCGAACGGTGGTGGAAAAGCTGTTCAGCTGTTAGTTGATTAAGGCTATGCATGCATGTATATCTGCTCTGCTAAGTACAAGACAATCTCTGATAAGTGAGGAGTGTTCAAAAGCAAAAGAACATTGTTCGATTGCAATCATCGCTTGTTCGCGTGTACGGTGTGTCTCATAGCCGAAGTTGAGCTTTTGCACGTGAAACGTCAATTTGAGAATCTAAAGTTGAAAAGACTTTATATACACAATAAAGTTCTAACACGATAGTGTTTTATGCCGGGATACACAAACCTCACCGACGTCATATCTGTGACGGAAACTACATCATCAGAAAACGTTCCATTGGCGCGGCAGCGCTAGGATTCGAGCTTATAATCAGTCTGGCTGCCACGGGAGGTTTCAAATGCTTTGCCAACTGAGCCACAAAGTTTTTGTCTTTGGGGTCAGGACTTGGCACTACACAACACATCGCAGATCAACAGTATAAATGATTGTCCAACGACATTGCGAAACTGCCTGACTAAGGGCCACTGATGTCCTTCAAAATTCATTCGCTGACGTAAGCTATTGTATTTTTGGCATTCTACAGGCGAGATCTCTTGACATTTAATAACTTCTACAAATCTACCTACACTTTCGCTGAAATATGCTTTGCAGAACGGGCATTGACGTCGCTGTACAGTCCTTCTGTGCGTGAGCGCCACGTGCTGTGGAGGCCCAGCGCATTAACTAAGACACACGGAATACCAGCCTATTTGTCTACGGAGAGATACCTTGTGCCATGAGGATGTAGCGGGGAGCCTTTGCAAATGTCGTCTGTAGAACATCAGGAATGCATACGCCCTCCCAGCAATGCAAAATAACATGTTCTTTCGTGTCTGGGGATGTGCAGCGAAAACAATCTGTACCCCATGACACAAAATGCCCCCTTTCTTTCATGTAAGCCCGGACTAATAATATTCCCGTGTGCAGCGTAAAGAAAAAAATTCACAGCATATCCACGGGGTGAATGATGATGAGTGGGCGAAGCTCCTGAGGGGAAATCATCGGTAAAACCGTGACTCCTCAGTGAAAGTTCGCCCACTACATCTGTGTCCGAACGTAACGTCTAGAAAGTCTCGCTTAAACCGCGTGTCGGCACCTTGGGGCTGAGCTCACCTGATGCGTTTTGCAGACGCCTCACGAGCTCTCACTGTATCGGGGTCTGCCTGCCGATACGCGCGCTTTCTCGCCGCTTCCCGTTCTCTGACGTTTTGGAGATCCTCTTCGCGCCGCAGCCGTGCCGCTTCGCGTACGGCAGGGTCCTCGCGCCGTTGCCGTGACGCTTGGGCCTCTCGTTCTCGAACGCTGGGATCTTGGCGGCGTCGTCGCGCAACCAGACGACACGCTTCGGCCTCCCGCTCTCGTACGGCAGGATCTTGGCGGCGGCGTCGCGCAGCTTCACGGAGCACTTCTGCCTCGCGGGCTCGCACATCTGCAGCCTTATCCATCGGGCGACTCCGAGCGCGCGCCAACAGCGAACGGATTTTATTACAACGCTCCCCGCCATCTAGTAAACAATCCAAGAACTAAACTAGAGGTAGCCACGCCATCTAGTAAACAATCCAAGCGCATCGTTTCATCATATACAAGTACCGCCATCTAGTAAACAATCCAAGAACTAAACTAGAGGTAGCCAAGCCATCTAGTAAACAATCCAAGAACTAAACTAGAGGTGGCTACATACATACGTCGAGGATGGACAGACCCACGCCTAAGGAGCTTCGCTCCTAAAAAATACTTCACCCCTGGCTTTACACGCATTTTTTTCACCCTCTTCAGCACATCCTTGGCGGGTCTTCCACAGTACATAGCTTTGTACAAGGGCACAGGGAAGATAACATGCAGAAAATCATTGTACAGCGTTTTCCGCTGCACTGTGCCTAAATAATCTTTCGAAAAACGTGCAGTCAAAAATTACGGCCATCTTCCCGCGAGGGAACCCTGATGTGATGCGACGCATCGGGGGGTTCAGTTGGTCGTAACGTTACCTTGAGCGTTTGCGCTGACGCTGGTATTGGATTGTGTACGCCCATACGCTGAAGGGACCATCGCTTCCACCACGTCTTCATCGTTAGAATCAAGTCAAGCACGGAGTCGTGAAGCAAAGGCACGCGGCGTCGAACGAGAGCGAGCGCTGACTGAACCGCCGCAGCGCGCTACCCGCTTTATATTCACAGCGCCTGAAGGAGAGGAGACAGCGGCGGAGAGTCGCGCATGCGCGCACTTGGGTGCCGGAGCAGCCGCAAGCGGAGTGAAGCGCGCGCGCGCAGCTGTTGTTTTTGATAATGAGGCGGAGTTAAAGTGTTGTGACAGCTGTCGGTGAGAAGAACGGAGGAGAGTTCCACTGGCGCAGGTGGCGTGTGGACAACGCCGACACCAACGACGCAAGAGGGACATGCCCCAGAGAAAGAGATGCGTCGCATCTAAAAGTTCAGTTTCCCAACTAGTGCTTTAAAAATTCCAAACAAAATACCCCCCCCGCGCCCCCCGGACAGGCATTCCCTGGTGACAACATAGTCAGAACGTGCCACGCCCAGTCTTAGTTGACGTACGGTGCGCAGAAATGTGTGTCTTACATCCCCTAAGAAAAGAAATCTGTTCACTAGCTGTACCACAAATAAATGCGCCAGTCCCAGTCTCCCATCTTTCACTCGCCTAAACAGGTTGGCGCGGCTGCACCTCTCTCAGCTTGAGTCCCACACAAAAACCGAAAACACCCGATGCAGCTTTTGCACATTCGCACGAGTAAAATTCAGCGCCTGCATTACACACCACAATTTACAAACGAAAAACAAGTTGCACACCGTTTCCCTAGCAAAGGTAGACAAAAAAGCCCCCTTCCACTCGTCCGCCTTTCCGCTAAGTCATGCCTGGAGAGCTGTACGAGCGCACCTTATGTCCTTCTCTCTAACTTCTCCATTCAGATGGTGCTGCCGTCTAGGAGAGCTGAAGCAAAGTAGTGCGCCATGATGCGAATGAGCGTCGATAGTTGATGCCTCGATAGGGATGCGTATAGCAGCGGAAGCTGCTGTGTTTATCTCTTCGCCGCCCATGTGGAACACCGCTCAGTTTGTGGAACGTCGCAGACGCCGCCGCCGCGTTCCACAAGCTGAGCTCGTCGCAAATCAAGCGTGTGGCATACACGACACGGAGCATGATCAATGTGGCCACACGTTTGAAGAAGCGACCAACAAGCAGGACGTCGCTCGCCAGCAGGACTTCGCTCTCCAAGCCAACTCACAAGACTACTGCCACAACCTCAAATCATGCTCCTTTCGCTGCAGCTGACCGTGACTACACCAAACGATTCGCTGGCAAACCGTTCGGTTTCGTTCGCACGGTTCGCGAGCGCGTGGGGTTTCAATGGGGTTTACGCAATGCTCCGGTGCGTGTATTCCAGCGTCTAATGCTGATGTGTATAACGGTGCCATACCGACGAAATATAAATAGCGCTGTGCGAGTTCATATCGATGCCCAATAAACATTTAAATGTTCCTGTGAAGGCACCTGTAATTTAGTGTTTTACCGATTGCTATGGAAGAAGGATGAACCGCATTTGTCTCTCTTATTACCCCCACCCCTGCAAAAAAAAATACAGTATGAGTAGAATAAGGGTGTTAGAATGTCATTATGCCATTTTGCTTAGGTGTCAGCATCACATTTCGTAGCTTTGCACTCAGTGTGTACAAAGGGGCGTTAGCCGACTGCAACACCTTCGGTTTTCTGTAGCGTGTTGAAAGGGGGTCAAATAAGTGTTTAGTCGCAAAAAAGAACAGCGGAGCTGGGGGTCAACTTAGCTTCTTTCAGTGTTGCCCAATTTTGCTAAGTTTTGCTAGGCTTGGCTAAGTATTGTGAGGTTTCGGGTGTTTTTGCTAGGCTACGCTAAGTGCTGAGGGGTGACACCAAGTTTAGCTGGATTGAACAGGGCTGTTCCAGTGTGTCCCTCACAATGACAATGGATCCAAGGGGGAAACAAGCTAGGCTGACTCCAAGCTCCACTGTTTCTCCAGCCTTGTGCACTAGTGCAAGCTGCGCCACTTTTTCGTGTTTTAATATCTCAGAAAGGCAAGTAAAATTAAAATGGTGTAGTAAGGGGTGCGCGTACGCATGCGCCCCTTCTGCTCACGCTCGAAAGGGCCCGGAAACCGGTCTCACAGTTGCAATACCCCACAGTTGCAATACCCTAGTAAGCGAATATATCTACTAAGGCCAAGTTGTGAGCTCGGATCCAAAACATGCGGCAGAAATAACTCGAAGGATAAGAATGGGGTGGAGTGCATTCGGCAGGCATTCTCAGATAATGAATGGCAGCCTACCATTCTTTACGAAGAAGAGTGTATGACAGCTGCATCTTACCGGTACTCATCTTATCTTACCGCTGCGGGGCAGAAACATGCAGGCTCACTAACAGGGTCAACTTAAATTGCGGACGACTCAGCGCGCAATGGAACGGAAGATGATAGGTGTAACATTCAGGGACAAGAGGAAAATGAAGTGGGCCAGGAAACAAACGCGTGTTAAGGACACATTAGTAGAAATTAGGAAGAAGAAATGGACGTGGGCAGGGTATGTAATGCGAAGGCAAGATAACCGTTGGTCATTGAGGGTAACAGAGTGGATTCCTAGAGAAGGCAAGCTTTGCAGGGGCCTGCAGAATGTTAGATGGGCAGAAGAGATCAAGAAGTTTGCGGGGATAAATTAGTCGGAGCTTGCAGAGGAGCCGGGTAATTGGAGAATAAAGGAGAGGCCTTTGCCCTGCAGTGGGCGTAGATAGGCTGGTGGTTATGATGATGATGATGACCTGCGCTGATTCCCGCTTTTACAGATGGTGCAGCTTTTAATGCGATAGCGTTATTTGGCTTATTTTTTGACTCGGCCATGGCTCTTAGCGGTCCTTTATCAGCCGTGCTCATCAGCCGTCCACGGAAATACGTCACCGCTGCCACCCGCCAGCTACGACTGAGGTAGCAAGTTTCCAGGACTCCGCCGAATAGTAATGCGGCGGAAGGGCAACCCAAGTTTGGAAAGGAGGAAAATGATACAATGGCCGATACGAAAGAAAGGACACGCGTTTTCAGTAAGTGCCGCGCCTGCACGGTGAAGTTTGTTCTGTGCCCAGTCGATAGTAGCATGCTCGGCAGACGCGATCACCAGCTGTGCCGGCCACTTACGTCATCACACCAAAGCGTGTTCCCACGAGAAGATTTCCGGTTATTCATCCGCCGAAGCTTACATGGGATATGAGGCGCGCCATAGTGGAAGTGTCTGGAATAATTTAGAACAGCTTAGGAGCTTTAACGTGAGCTGAACTATCGTCGGAATGGTGCTTCTGTGAAAAAGGGCGCTGCAGCGGGGAATCTAACTCGCTTGTTTAGGCTCAGCAGCGCAGCGCCTTACCTACTCAGCCACCTCGGCGTGTTTTCCACCTATATTTATACCGGCACGAACATTGGGTTACCTAATTAAACAGAAGAAAAGGATTAACGCCAGTCTCTCAAAAATTGAGGGAGATATTTAAGCAGAAAAGAACGAAAATAAAGCCCCCTTTATAGCTGCTATTCACATAAGTTGTCAAAACACATTAAAATATTTCGACGGTTCTCCTCCGCTGCAAGCTCGGTTTGGCAAACGAGAAATAGCGCCACGCGGCCGAGTTTTACAAGGCCGAGTTGCACAAGGCGGCCCAGTTGTACAATCACCAGAAAATGAGTACGGATGACCTCCAAGGAAACAGTCACGTAAAAACACTCATCGTGGCACCAAAAAGTCTTTAACGAATTAACTAGGGGTGCGCGAATATTCGAAACTTCGAATATTCGATTCGAATTTTTTGGTGTTCGATTCGATTCGAACGACACTTATATTGTTCATATTATTCGAACCACCCAAAAATAAAAAAATAAATAAATTCAGAGCGTGTCTCAGCAGCAAAGTCGCCAAGCGTATGCACGGCGAACGGTATGTGCTTTCGGAGACTGTATCGGTGTTTATTCGTAGTTACAGTGGACTCTCGATGATACGATTCTGGGGGTGCGAATTTCGGGATGATACGAATTTCCGAAAAAATCCCGGCGAAATTGCATTGTTTGGCAATGGGAAAAATTTCGGCTGTTACGAACGGACCTGCGGGGCCCGGCGGAAGATACGAACGAGCCGGCGAGGCACCCGACTGCCGAACGAGCAAGTGACGGCTCTCGCTCCCCTCTTTGTCACTCTTTCTCCAGAAATGGCTGGGCTGTTGTTTTATGCTCGCGAAACGCTCTGCGCACGCCCAAGGCGCGCTGACACCGCCGCGAAACCACCCCCACGCTGCGCGCGACGCGGCCGGCGGCGTCAACATGGCGTCGGCTCCAGCCGCGAAGTGGTCGCTCGAGCGACCGCTTCTAACCGCTCTTTAAAATTCGGCTCAAGGGAGACACGAAGTTGCTTGTGCGGTAAAGGAGCTGATAATGCATGCGAAACGGTACTATAAAACATCATCCACGCCGCTGGTGAAAGCGCCCATAAAATATTTGCCGGGGTGCTAAGCCTAACCATCTCCGGCGGAGCCAAGCCGGCTGTCTCGATCTCATCGCAAGTAGTCAGGCTCCTCCATTCTGCCGCGCGCGTCGTGCGTCATTATATGACCGAGGTAGGCGCTACCGCGGGCGAGAAATCGTCGCTGCGGGCATGAAAATACAGCGCTCGCAGAGCCGAGGCGAGCGAATCGCGTGCAAAAACGCGGGCGCATCGCGTGCTAAAAACGCACCATGCGGTTCACGCTTGTCTGTTGCGGCGTGTAGCGAGCTTGGGCACAGTGAGTGAGGAGACGAGCGCGAAGCTTTACGTGCTCCAGAAGGGACTGCTTTGCGACACGGGGGTTAAAAAAAGCAGAAGAAACCACGAATTTCTTCACGCGAAAGTAAGAAAAAAATAAACGAAAACTTTTTTCAGCGCTAAATTTTTTTGTCTGTATTGGTTCATACGAATTTTGGATGATACGAGTATTTTTTGCAGCCCGCGAGATTAGTATCATCAAGATTTTACTGTATCAGCGCGCGGCAATATGCACGGGCTCGGGCATGCCAGCTACTAGTGCCTCAAGTGAGCGGCTGTTTTCGGTATCTGGTAAAGTCGTGACGAGCAGGAGGTTGTCACTGCTCCCCGAACATGTCGAGCAGTTAACCTTTCTCTATGTTAAAGGAGCCATGAAGAGAAAACAAAAGTTTGTTTTATTCGAAAGATTAGGTGTTTCATAGTACCCCAAGCGCTTTCCCGGAAGCAAATGATGCTTTATTCACTGAGAAATAAGGCGCTAAAATTGAACATTCCGTGACGTGTACAATGGCGTCATAGAGCCGGCCCATGAAACAGGTACTTAGTATGTCGACTCCATATAGCACCCACACGCGGGAGTCGATCGAGAAGGCGGCCATTTTAAAAATACTAGTAAAACCTAGTGCACCCGCAGCCCTAGTCATGGAATCGCCTGATCCGAAGAACAAACTCTCGCCGAGGAGCTCGTGCTTGCATTAACAAACCTCACACCACTTGAACGCTCAATGCTTCTAAGTGCACGAGCGGCAAGAGTTGTGGGATACGCGGTGGACGGGAAAGCGACCATTCCGCGATAGCCACAACAGACGACCGCCCAGCCGTCGGCACCAGGGGGATAGAGCCAGCTCCGAGACCGTACGAATCGTGGGCGCTGACATGATACAATTCCCATGGTTGCCAGTTCAATTGTATTCAGCCTTCTAAAAAGTTGTTCCGTAATTATTTAACTAAAACAAAGAACTGAAGCGAAATTTTTACAAATAATTGCCGCAGTAATTAAAACTAGCTTCATAAAAAAGTTTAGTGTAATTAAGATCTAATTAGCGAACAAAAAGTAATTGCGTAGTTCAGTTTTGGTTTCGATTAGCAAGGCCCTTCCGCCTGCCTCATGCCTGCCTTGCGCAGTGCATGCGTGTGTGTGTGTGCAGTCTCCAGCTCAGATCTGCGTGCGTGCAAAACGTGTACAACTGGTTAAACTCGGATGCACGCGCTGAGCAAGATTATCTCTATGTGAGCAAGTGCCTCCGCGGGCGCTTGCGAGGCTGTCATTCGTTTCTTCACGTTAAGCACCCTATCTATTGCCGCTGAAGTGACGCCGGAACAGCGATTCCGATCTGACCTTGACTACCGCAATGTTCACTACAGGCTACGGAGTGGCAGCCAGCGATCGTTGCCGTTAGAAGAGAAATAAAAGGAGCTTTATAATCGTTCGGTTCCAGTTGTTTCATTCATGGAACTTCTTACAGCTCTCCGTGCTTCGAACTTTCGCGCAAACGTTCGGGAAGGTAGAACGAAAAAATAGGTAACGAAATGCGGTTTCTTTTTTTAATCAGTCACAATAAGTCCATGTTCTCTCCTCGCGCGCTCTGTGCGGCAAATTACTGCCCATTCAGTCCCGCAAGCTTTCCATTTGAAGTGGTGGAAAGCAGCTAGAACTTGCCGAATATAGTACAGACAGAAAGGGAAACGGGACACGCCGCTGACTGTATTTCGCATACTCCCTTGGCATGCATTCTGCCACTCCGTTGGTCTGCGATCGACCGCGCTCTTTCGTTCCTGTGCTTCAAAGGGCCGCGACTCACCGGCAATATCAGCGTTGGCCCATGCGATAACGTTTTTTTTTTGTTGTGTGTGTGTGTCAATAAAGGTTTTACATTCAGCTAAAGCCACAGTTCACTTCGTTTGTAAAGCATTGAGTGACTCGCAAAATGTCACAGAATGGCAAATGAAGCGGCACAGCGCAAAAATGCACGGAGATCATGACGGAGATTCATTTTTCTGTGCGCCCCAGTGCGGATCAGCTGATCCCTTGGCGTCCTCGCGCATGCGATCAGTCGAATTCGAGCTTGCGCGCAAGCGTTGTGTGAGCGTTGCCACATCTTGCTCAAATAGTCTCAGTACATATAAGTCACACGCTAAACCGAAAACACGTCGGTTACCTACTTACAGGAGATAAACTACGCAATGCTGTCGACGCCGCCTAAACAAAATCCGCTTGGCCAGCGGTCCGCCATGTTACAATTAATCCCGGCATGCTTCGCTAGCCGGACGCGGAAACGCCACAGTAGCACGTTGCCAGATTACAACCCATCGCTTTGTCCGTTTTTAGTAAGCAAAAGCTCAGCTGGCAACCTTCAAATCGTTGTATCATGTCTGCCACTATGTGTCGTACGGTTCCAATGCATTGGCTCAGCGGCGCGCTTTCCCTCTAGAGTCAGTATATTATCTCTATGGTCGGCACCGCTGCCTCGTCAGCCCCGTCGCGACGGACGAATATAGACTGGTACGTATGTGCCGTATTTTGATTACGGTTTAATAATAGTTCAATTTCAGTAGCAGTATCACTTATGCCAGTTGGCCGGTGTCGTGTATGGAAGCTGTTCGAAAGTACTCGAACAAACTGAAGTTTCAGTGGTTGTAAACTGGAAACGAGCTCGTAACGACAGCAGCAAAGCCAACACCATTCGAAACTTACGCGACGACTGGCACTATCTCGTCGCTTCTTGCTGTTCCTTACTCCCCTCGTTTCTATTTTTACCTTTGCTGGTTGGCGATATGACGGCCAACCTCCCGTGAAGGGATTACGATACGAAGAAAGGTCGCGGCTGTGCGTGCTGGAAATGGTTCGTTGGCCCCGAAGAGCCTCGAACCCGAAAATTCGTCTGCGCGACGGCGAGATGTCGAGCTCGGCCGGCGCTAGTTTCGTATGCATTGGCGCACACGCTTGCGAGTTCGTTCCGAACTTCAACCGTTTACTCCACCGTTCTTTGTCATAAAAAGAATGTGCAGTATGTTTCACGGGCATTTAGCTCGCTATGCAAACTGTAAGCCCTGACTAACATGCGTTTGGTTTTGCCGGCCTCCGCCAATCGCAGAGCATTCCCAAGTGACATCACAGGTTCTGTTGCGGAAAATGAGCTGGTGGGTCGCATGGTCATTTCCTTTTTTCCTAATTATGTAGCTTATTTGAGCGAAGTTTGCGTTATAAGTGTTGTCGTTATGGTTGTAACGAGGCAATCTTTCGAATGAATCAAACTTGTGTTTTCTCTTCATGGCTCCTTTAACATTTAAGTGAGTGCAGACCTTAACCTGTTGAGTGCAATGGTATTGTGTAATTCCTAATTTTACTTTGTGTGATTTGTTGTGCAATAAAGTTGCCGTTTTTGTGTCTCTAGATGGTGAAAACTTTCATTTTACAAAAAACAATAAGTATTCGTATTCGAAAAATATTTGATTTATTCGAACTTTGTTATTATTATTCGAATTCGCTTCGAAATTAAAAAATTGATATTCGCACACCCCTAGTCAATTAACCAATATGTAACCGATCTTTCCCTCACACCAAAACCCATAACCAAGACAAAAGCAAGAAAAATGGTAGAAAAAAAGATAAGACTCATGCAGCCTCTGATCATGAGCCGAATACTGGAGACGCTACGGTACCACAAATTTACCGTACCGAGGAAAATGATAGAAACAATATCATCAGGACAGGATATGAGGCCGTCATCAACCTCGAAATTTTGACCGTGAGACAAAATAACAATGGCTTCACCACCCAAGAAGCAACATGGACATGCCTAGACTGGTCTCGAAGAGGGGGAAGGTCATTTACTCGATAAAAAAACAAAATAACAATAATCAGAGCGAAGAATGCATTCGGCAAGCCCAGGCAGGTGCGGTGAAGTTCAATGGAAGAGGACCTCACCCTGCAGTCGTTCTAAAATAGGTGTTAGTGATAATGACCATGAATATGATCTTAACTGGTGTCTTCCTACCGCATTTAAGAAAATCGGAGAAACCGCTCACCGAGCCACCAAGAGAACGGATGGAAAAAACAAAATCGCGGCGGAGTGGCGAAGACAGGCAGTCCCCCCCCCCCCCCCCCCCTCCGTTTGAAAAGAAACTGCACGTTATGATAGACCTGACAGAGATTCAGCACCTACGCGTTAAACTCTCGTGTAAAAAAAATTATAGATCCAGTCGTACACAGGAAGAGGGTATAGGGCAGGATCATGTTCATTTGGGAAAACTTCCAAATCATGAGGCCACCGTATATGCCGACTCCGGGATTTACGAATACACGGGACTGAAATTGCCGTTGTTGGCTACCACGGAATCCTTCGTAACTGCATGACCTTTCAACATACTGGAAGAAATAAAAGGAAATTGTAGCCATCCTCTCGGTAATCCTAATAGGGGAAGTATCAAATGGAAGCGTAACATAATAATAGAATGTCAAATGACATTATACTGTTTTCTGCCGGCAGGATACCTAAGCGCTTTGGTAAGATATTCCCATCCACAATGGAAAAGTTAACAACCTCACCTTGACACATTGAAACAATGGTCCGGAAGGGAACGACCTATTGACCAAGAGGTATGCGAACTTGCTTACCATGGTCCTTGCGACCATGACTACCACACTTCCCTCCTCGAACATTGTTAAGAACCAGTCCCCATCCCATGCCTAGTTACACAATTTGCCCCCTTACTACAACGAAGTGCAAATGCCGAAGAATCACAAGCTCTGCGGACTAAAAACTAGCACAAGTATCTGCAAATCTATGTGAGTTAAGGTGTTCGGTAAAAACATCATACATTACTTAACTCTGCTGAAATCCGGGAAACATCCACTCTCTTGCACGGTCAGGGGAGAACAACTCAAACATCACATAATCCACTCCTACGAGACATGGGAGGCAGCTTTGAGCTGCTGCTTCCCATGTGAGAGGGCCAGGGATTGAGCTGCTTAATCTGGTGCCCTAGTCTTCAGGTTCCACCGTTGAGATCCCTGTCATATCTTTACCCCATTTTCCTCAACCACAACTATTTCTTCCTGAACAAAGATCTTCACTCTCTGGAGCTCTCTCTCTCCATTTCTCTCTCTCTATTCGAAAAAAGCAAAATTGTACATCCAGGCCTAGAAATTACAGAACAAACATGTTGAAGCAACTGACACGGACGCCCCCTCACTCAAACCAGCCAAAACTTCGCATTGGAAGCTTGTCTGCTCACATTTTAATACACAGATGTGCAGAGAGCCTTTCTCTTTCTGGCACACAACGATTCAATACCCTCGTTCTTCATCTTCCCCTCTTAGATGAGCTTTAGTTCTCCTGAAGCATACATCGGGAATGCCGCAACTGCGTACGAAAACATCCCGTGCGAGTCGAAGTATTGCTATTGCGCCTTACATCTTAGGGAAGAAACGTATACGTGTCTGCAACTTTCATTTTCTTGGTATTTTTTTTCTAATTCCACCAATAATACCTCAAGCTTGAACAGCCCCGCTACTAATAAATTATGCCAGTAGATATCATTTTAAACATTGTTATGTACAAAACATCTCCCCGCTAGCAGAAACCATTCAGTCTACCTGTGTAAACGGGTATAAAATACATGCAAAGTTGGAGTTGAACAACCGTACACCATTATTTCAGGCTGTTCACAAGCACGCCTTTTCCTTATCCTTGCACTTTTTGTGGTCAAAATACCCGTTAAAGGTGGGCGCCATGGGAGACGACTTTTACACCATTTTCGGCAAAGAAAGGTGTAAAAATGTTTAGTGTGTAGGACAGTTAGCACCACTATTTATCACAGAACCATTAGTTCTCTCGGTGAATTGGCACTAGCTATTGAGTTATCGATTACGCGAGATTAGTAACGCCTAACTTGAGCCCGCTGTTGGCAAGTGCCTTGCGCACTCGAATATTCCTATCCCAACAATAAATGCGGAAACACAAAAGGCTGAAATCATAAAAAGCGATGACTGGGGGGAGCGACAAATGGATAATGTAGAAGAACGACAACGTGTAAGATCAGCGCACGTTGTGTGTGCTCGAGGCTAACGTGCCTAGCACGCACCTTGTCGCATGCGACTTCGAAATCTCAGTGTCGTAGTCTTTACAAAACCAGTAAAAATATGTTTGGTTCATAACACCGCAGAATCTTGAGGACAAGGGGAAAATGCCAGACGGCTATAGTGAACGAAATAAGAATTCAGAAGGCACTAGTATTGTTTCTCTTCATCACGTTCACGTTTTTGCACTCTGTTTTTTTTTAAATAGGAGAGACAGGAAGTTATCACTTGGCTGTCGGAATTATTTCCTAATTGATTGTGATATTGTCGACTGTGCTCTCCGCTGGTCGCTGCGACGAGCAGTTAAGAAAATACAAAAAACTTTCCGTCGAAATTCAGAATACCGTTTTCTGTGGAAATCAAGTATAGCACCCAAGTTGGGCAAGTTGCTTGGCGCTTGGTCTCCAAGACACCAAAAAACAAAAATTAATCCTGTAAAACATTTTTGTGTATGTGAAGTTATTTCCAATGTGTTGAAATTAAACATAAAAATGCAGTTACCAAGGCGGACGTAATCCTTCTTCCGTCGTCTCTGTTTTCCTTTGTTATGTCATCTCGTACTTGGTATAAAGTATGCATGTTTAAAAAAAAACCTTCCATTATATAATCATTCTGTTGAACTTTATTGCAGCGTCGCGTCTCGTCGTTCTTTCTTCAGTTTGAACACTGTTTTTTAGGTGGAAGTGAGACTGACCGAACATTATTTGATCATTACTGCCGTGAGTTTCACACCGAACAGTATGTGGGTGGTATTACAACCCCCTAAATAGACATTGCAAGCACATAAGCCTCAAACTTTGGTACTGGCTTCCCATACAGGCTTTAAAACGTATGACTAAACACTGTTATGATTATCGTCCCAAAGCTTGTGTCTTCTCAAAAGAGCTCGTGTAAAAGTAGTCTTTAGGTTGATATGAGAGCGCCGTTGCATGTTCTGTTACGAATCGGCCCGCCGCCGTACTGTGCGGCGAAGCCACTGCGTGCGCCTTTGAAACAGGTCCCCTCTTGTCAGTGATTCATGTTTTCAGGCCTCCACAAGCCCGGGCCAGACGCTTCGCTTTCGGCGCGTTTCAAAACTTCGGCGGCTGCCGGCGAGGCTCGTCTCAACGCTCTTCAAGGACACAGAGGCCCCGCAATCGCAGCGGAGTCCTCTTCTCTCCCCTCTCCCGTACTCAACGTGCGCCAATGCTACCGACGGATCACGAACTCTGGAAAGAGCGTTGTGTGTCTGTGACGTTCGTGACGTGTTGCCGCTTGTTGGCGTTTTGACCGTTACTGCTTTTGGATATAAATAGAAGCCCCGCAAGCGCTACAACCCATTCCCGTTAGAGCAGCGAATCACTGCTGTCATTCTGCTCGAGTCCTGTACTGTTACCCTCACCCGTCGGGTCATTGTTCTTTGGCTACGGCTCACGTCTCGCTATGAAGTAAACCGTTACGTTAGCCTACGGCTTCTGGACTTCTTCACGGCTGCAACAGCGGCTGGCCGCTCGCTTCACCACGCTACCACTAGTATGTCGGAGGCGACAGAGCTCGGCTCGGCTCGGCCCACCCGGTCGCAACAACTGGGGCCGTATTCTGCTGGTCATCCGACGCGCGCCGGAACGATTTCCGGCGCCCTTCCGACGCGGTTGTTTAGAGAGAGGAGAAAGTGGGCTCTCACGATTGGCTCGGAGCGGAAAACGTCAGCCGGCCTACGTCACGCGGCTATATTTTGGCTATTTTTTGGTGACGTCACGTAGCCAAAGGCTCCCGCTCGTTCTCCCGCGACCGGCGGGTGAAATCCGGCGCGGTTAAGAGCGCATCGGATTGTACGATGGCTGCGTATATGCCGCCTGTGTTCGCACTTTTGTTGGAGCTGCTGGAGGAGGATCCCGTGCCTGAGCGTCGACTGAGTGACGGCGACTTTCAGCGCCGTTTCCGTGTCAACAAGGGCCCGGCGCGGATGCTGTGCGACGCACTTAACGAGCACGTTAGGCCTCGAGGTGCGACGGGGCTATCTACGGAAGCGAACGTGATGTGCGCTCTGAGGCTCTTCGCTACCGGCAGCTTTCAACAGATTGTCGGTAGCGGTGATACTCTTGGCATGACGCAGCCGTCGGTCAGCCGCAGCATTCACGCCGTTGCCAAGGCGCTGAAATTGGAAGCCCTTATCGGCCATCGAGGTGCAGCGAAGTGTCAACAGATACGAAGGTGCTGTGCGTGCTGTGTCCCTCTTCGCAACTGACAGTTTGCAAAGCGTTTTCTGCCACCATGAAACACTGTCGCACCCCGACGCCAGTCGCAGCGTTCACACTGTGGTGTCGGCACTGACGGAGCTCCGACACACGAGGGTTTTGGATACCCCGGCGACGTAAGCACGGTGTAAGTACTACTTGTTTCTGGCTACGTTTGTTACGGAAGCAAAAAATTGTTTTGCATCGAAGGGAAAAGGAGCGCGATGTCTGAAAAGCAGTCACTGAAATGCGTTTGTTTTGAGCGGTGTGGTGTGGTGGCAGTGATCTCCCATAAATTTCGCAATTGTGCATGATCAAATAGTGTGTCAAAAAAAAAAAACTTAGCAGATGCATGCATATGTAAATAATCTTTTAACTCTCCGGCCTATGTTCGCTTAAGTGAAATGATATCGAAAAGGTATGTCAATAAATGTAGCTAAAATGAACACGTTCAGAGGTATCGAATAGGGTGGCGTCTTGAAAGAAAAAAAGCTTATAAAGAAAGATAAACAGGTGTATTGTGTTGGTCGTCTAACTGACTTCATAAAGAACCGTGTAATATATGCGTAACGTATATCGCCCTCGCCCCGCCCCCATCGTGTGTCAACTGCTTCGGCGCCTTCACTTCGGCTGAGATGTTTCCCCCTGCTTGACACATAGTGAATAGGTGACAAGTTCAGCTTGTCGGCTCGTTTTAAGGGTTTATCGATTTCGAAATGCGGGGTGGGGAGGGGAGGGGTTGTATTTCGCAGTTGTACCGCATAGATGGGTGGGAGGGCCCTTATCTATAGTTGTAAGTAACCAATTTTCCTCTCAGGTCGCCTGCATGCTCTAATTCCCCTGCTACGCGAAACAGCGACGATTAAAAAAAAGGCACATACAACACGGCGATGTCGTTTGTCGTTGCATGCAGTTGCGGAGTGAATCAGTTCCAAGTAACCCAATTCTTTATATTCTTGCTCTTGTTTATTACCTTTTCCTTTTTTCAAACTGTGTACTTGTTTAATGCTTTAGTACATATTTGTGTTATGTATTTCTTTCAGGTGTGCGACGCCAGTATGAAGGCCCTGACCGTGACTGCCGACTACAGTGCCTTTGTGTGACTGGCTGTTCACTTTTGCCCGTGACGTGTAAAGCCTGGCGAGTTCTGGGGTTGACGGTGGCCACCTGCTCGAGTCGTGGCTCATGACACCCCCTGCTCGTCGTCCAGGCCCCAGACACCTGAAGAAAAGTACAATGCCGCACATGCTTCGATGTGCTCTGTCGTGAAGTGCAGCATTGCAGTTCTCAAGAGCTGTTTTCCTTGCCTGCAGTAGCACCAGCTTTTCTTCATAGGCCTCTTCTGGCAGCCAACATTGTCAGTGTGTGTTGTGTGGCTGCCTGTTGGAACGACTGACGACAATAGCTGCAGCAGCACCAAGGGACGAGGGCAGTGATACAGACGATGCGGCTGATGAGGTGCCTGCCCCCGACAGGAGCAAGAAGCTCCTGAAGGACAGGGCAACCAACGCATCTTCAGACAGCTTTGTGGCACTAAACATGTCATTTTTAACTTTCGTTTCTGATTGTGTGTGGTGTGCGGTGTTTGTTTTGTCGGGAGAAAATTGTTTTGTTGTTGTTTCATGTAGCATATACTTTGCCCTGACGCGACATTGTTTCCTGTAGAGAAGCTTCTTGTCGTTTTGTGTTTGACATGGTTGTGTGAGGACAACAGAGAAAGTTGCTTTGCTTTCGACCACTATATACTATGTCTTGACACGGTGTTGCTTGATCTGGGATAGGCCGTGACTACTGTTTTGATGGGTCGTGAGGCCTTGTTGTGGGTATAGAGACCGGTCAAGATTCTCTTGAGAAAATTCTGTTTATTACACTGTAACCGTCATTCTGCTGTGAAGCAAAGAATGATGATGCATGTACCACAAACAAAAAAAAATAATCAGTATACTGCGGAATCTTCTGGACACAATTAGTTCAATCCAGTCAAGAGTTATATTATGACATAGCACAACCATTGCACGGTGACTTTGTTTGGAAATCTCTGACAGATCATTTTACTTAAGAGAACACGATATGCCAGTATGCATCTCCACTGTTGATACAAAAAGTAAACATGCTTAAAATATTGGAGGCTGTCTCTTAACAAAGAGTTCACTGTCATGGTTTACTCTGACATTCTCATGATAAGTGGAAAAATGGTCACAAAAGTTTCATTTACCCCACCATTGCATGTATTCTAGCACTCAGTGCTTTGATGACTGCTTGCTTAGATTTTTAAAGTGATATTGCGATTTTTTCTTTCATGAAGGACACCTGCTTGTAAAAAATAATTATGATAAGCCAACAGCAGCATCTACAAAGGCGTATTGAATTTTTCCTCAATAAATCAGGGTGTTACAAGTTATGTTGAACTGTTTCCTTTTCCCCTGCATGCAGCAGCACCGTCCAAGAGTAACCAACACTGGGAAAAAATAATCGTGACAAAATCAACTATAGCATTTCTGTAGTACACAGCCTTATTTAAAGTGCACAGAAACCAACGTAACTTCATTGCAAAAATAAAGAAGGGCACATTGATGTTTGTGATGCAATGCCAAAACTGCTTTCTCTACTCCAGCTTGTTAAAGTGCTCATAGTTGGCATCTATTCTTGTTGAGGCCCACAGTACTGGTTGTTTGTTCAGGGCCTTCCACAACCAGCAGCTCTCCAGCTCCAGTGTGCCTGAAAATGTGTTCATTATGAGCTTAACGGCCAAAAAACAATAAGGGGTTGAAAATTTGGTCTCTATCTTAGTTAACGAAGCGTATTGCGGTATACTTTACCTATTTAACCCTGAAGGGTAGAGGCATTAAATAGGAAAATGGAATTACAAAATATGCTAACGTAAGAATACATTGCAGGTGCTCAATTACAAAAATTGCACCTCATTGCACAGTCACTGAGTTGTACCTATGCTTGTAGAAACAAGTGATTATTGTGGATGGAAACAATACCTGCGGGAAGGCGGTTTGATTCTCGGGATGTTTTAAGAAAAAAACTGAGCAAACTACTTCAAGTTGCATGCTTAAGCACCAAATTTGTGGGCGTGGTCGATTTGACGTGATACAGGCTTAGGCTGTTAGAGCAGTTCGTCACGCAGAATAGCATATTAATATAGCTCATGAAACAAAGCTAGGCAGGAAACGTATCCTCGGGTCGCTAAAGTCTGGAGGTCAGTACTCTCTTTCATTGACGTTGCACTTGCACCCCTGCTTTCATTAAAAAAAATTAAAACGAGCTTGCCGTGATATTACCGCGAACCATGTATGGGTTTGTTTATTTATTGTTTGTTTTTATCGCCCGGCCACGCCTGGCTCTGTTATCTGTGTCCGCGAAGCGCGTCTTCCATTCTTTATTTTTATGCCGCACGGGCTATCTCATTCAGATAAGCAGACTGTTTCGCCCTAACGGCACTAGCCCAGAATAATCTTCTCTGATCTACAATGTTCTGTATTTCAATGGACGGTTCGAGAAACATTTGCGCCGAAAGATAAAAGCGTGCAGAGCAGACGCCGCGGCATTCGATTCGACGACACTCGTCTGCACAAGTCACTCTGTTGACCGCTGCTTCGCCGCCTCTGTATTCTTTTGAGTTGTTAGGGGAGCACAAGTTCGCCATAATAAACTTGTTTTTCCTTCAAGACAACTGCGTCATCCTTGGCTTCGTGACAATATAAGTACGTAATCTGATCGTGCGCAAAACGCGCACACATGCGTTTTGAAAAACGGGTTTAATTCACTGCACAAGCGAGAGTGGCCGAACAATGACATGGCGTTAGAAAATCGATCAAAATATCGCACTCACGTCACAGCCGTCTTATATATAACTGCCGGGCAACAGCGTACCGTTTACGTCGCTTTTCGTCCCAAGAGAACGCCCTTGTGGGACGAAATTTTTGCGCAGCAACTGTACTGAGCGTTCAAATATGCCTCCTTTAAAAACAGCTGTGCCGCGCGCAGCGCTCCCTGGCGCCTCATAACGGAACAAAGTAAAAACATAAATGCGTGTAAACCTGTTAAACTAGCATTAGCAGCAACGGCAGTGCCCGTGAAAACACACAAACAGGAAAGGCTTTGTTATATCTAAACATTTTTATTAATTTCGCTTTAGCAGCATTTGAAAGTTATGAGATTGTCCCCGAAGGCGATGACGTACTTCCCGCGATCTTCGAGGGCGGGGCGGTTGGCTATTTGCACGTCATTTTGACGTCACGAACTTCCGACGCGCGTCGGAAGGGCGTCGGATAGCAGAATACGGCCCCTGGTGTCAGCGCTGGGATGACTCGGTCGCAACAGTTCCGGTCATCTTAGATGTCATCATATTTATTGAAATAACTGCACGAAGAAGACCCCTGTCACTTAGCTTGTAGTCCTCTTTATTCAAAAGTCTGACAAAAAAACACCAGGGCGTACGAACTGTCAATTCAGCTCTCTGAGAAAGCGTTTTCGACTAGTTTGAGGGCCCGTTTTGGTATTGACCGCCTGCGTCTTTTATGGCCATCACCAAATCCTGAAGAAAAAACTTAAGAACGAAAATAGGAACATTATTCAATCTTTTGTGGGAATTCGGAGAGAGTGACAAAGCATAAATTTACCTTCAACCAGCATACAGTTGGCCATTCGTACAAAAATGCAATTCCTATGATATCATAAAATAAAGAAAATTCTGACCATGGTAGAGAGAGCCCCAAGATCTAGAAGCGGTTAACAAAAATTATAAGCTGATGGTACACTAGCTACCTCTTTAACTACAAAAGCGCTTCCCTTGCATAACACCAATCTCACTCGTAATTGTCTGATAGCTCCACCAACCTTAATATGGAGTTGGAAGGATCCAATCCAGAAACAAAGTTATAAATCGAGGTGAAAGCTACTCTAGGTAAAAGAAATAGAATACATAGTATAGGTAGATGATAAAATAGTTCTTTGAGACTTTCGACGGGTCGCTAGACCCAAGGAGAAAATAATGGCCTTGCCTAACGTCGCGAGCTGAAATCGATGACTGCTGGAAAAGATATGCGCTGTTCGCGCTCTCGGGATTGTGCGAAATCTCTCATTTTTGCGGAGACTAGGCAAGTGCAAACGGGCCAAATAAAATTAAAAAAATGTAACCGGAAGGGATCTGAAAGTCAGTTTCGTAATTTTTGTTTCTTCTTAGAAGAATATATGGCTCTTGATGAGGCCAGGCTTAATAATTTTGATTCAGCGGAAAACCACGCGTACTCGCCGTGGTGGCTCAGTGGCTAAGGCGTTGCGCTGCTGAGCACGAGGTCGCGGGTTCGATTCCCAGCCGCGGCAGCCGCTTTTTGATGTAGGCGAAAAGCAAAAACGCCCGTGTGTACGAGATTTTGGCTCACGTTAAAAATCTCTAGGTGGTCAAATTTAATCCGGAGCCCTCCACCTACGGCGCGCCTCATCAGCCTGCGTTGCGTCAGCGCGTTAAAACCCTACAGTCAATCAAAACTACCCACAAAAAGAAGTAGTTAGTGCACAAGTAAATAAAAGTACCCTTCTTGCGACCCCTCGATAAATCGAACTCTTGGCGTCATCCCCTTTCGATTCCGCATCGCTGATTATTCTGCACAACGCCCTCCTAGCTTCAATTTTCGCACGGCATTGTTAGCACACGATGCATCCCATTTGGTCGCCTTATTTACCCTTGCCCATTCCGGTTTTTTCGTGGATTTTGTGTGTGAGTAACCAAGTTCCTTTTTTCCTAAAACAAAATGTCCTTCAGACTGTTCCTTTTCATCGGATCGTCCAGGCTGTACGGTTCGCGCGAGCGGAAATGAGTTGTAGACGTTGCCACAACGTATTGCACTCTTGCTTCAGTGGTAGAGGCTCCTCTCCTTGAGGCAACGTTTTATTTTCTCTTATTTCCGGTTTGCCGCCTGGCTGTGTAGTACAGTAAATCCTAGTTTGGAAGGATTTGTTTGTTGTTTCGTCTTTTCTACTTGGCGTGTACGAATGCTGAACTCATGAAAAATGCAGTATATTGTGTAAATTTATTGTACTTGCGAAATAACGAGCGCTAGAAGCCGGAACTTGCTTTAGCCGGCAGAAGGCAGGTTTATGATGCTTTAGCCGACAAAGTTGCAGGCAATTTTTTTGGTAAGTTCCTAAGCACAGAGACTACATCGGCAACCTGGGCCGTACGTACAGTTGGTGTTACTTTCTGAAAAAGCCCATGCCGACCCTTGCTACTTCTCGTTAATGACACTTGCTGTAGTTGCGAAGGTATACCTTTTCCACTGCAACATATGCATGATATAGTCACACTTTGCTGGTGAAACCAAGATTCAGTAAGAAAAAGTATGTATTTTAAATTGAAACAGTTGAAAAATTCAATGCGCAACGCCTGAACATAACCAAATTATTGAAAAAGATTATTATCCCTCCTGATAACGCACCATAACTGCACGTAAAGGACAGGGAAAAATTCGGGAACTAGGAGTAGCATCGGGGAGCGGCAGATGCTATTCAAGTGTACGGAGTCAATGCATTTCTTGAATTGGGGTGATGCCGCTACCCATGCCTCGTCATTGGTTTACTAATATTTTACATACAGTGCTAGGCACTTTTTCTCGAAAACTACGTTTAGGAGAAACGCTCAGAGCAAATCTGAGTAAAGGTTCAGAATGTTTCCGTTTTCTTACCTTGCGAGTTTTGCAAAGTCACACGTTCAGCAATACGGAACTCGCCAGTACCAAACTCAGCTACTTTAGACTGAGCGACATAATTGGGGGATGTTACTCATTCAGAAGTGATTCTTACGTGTGCTCTCATCGAAAAAGAAGTGTAGGTGCCCCCATTTATTACGGTAACTCCGAATATTGAGATACAACCTCCCACATCTGTTGAGAGTTCAGTGTCAGGAGGAACTTTTTTATGACGAGGTCATAGAAGAGGACGAAGGCTTCTGCGGGAATCTGAATTGAGGTATCGATGAAACACGTAGAAAAATTCGGCCATTTTTGCAACCGAGATACGCAGACTGACGCAACAGCGGAGCTGGTGATCTCTTCTACATGTAACTTGGCCGTTCTTAGGTTTGCCCACTTTCTTAAGAGAAAGATGGCTAGCAAGGCAGGTGTTCGGAAGGCAAACTGTGCTAAATCACAGCACACAATCTACCCTTCTAAAGCCTAAAATTTAAATTGCCAAAGTCTACTTTAACTGAGTCAAAGTCCAAAGCAAACTGCTGCGCTACGAACACACTAACCCGCTGTGCGCCACTAATTTCACGTAATGCAATCGGATTGGCGCCGCTTTCATACTGCGGGGACCAGTGCGCAATTCCGACCAAAGCAAGCGTTTTTTTTAAGAAAAATTTCCAATGCCTCACTGATGGCTTCTGTAGTCAAACCCAGTGCAGGAAAGCGAACTTTGTCGGATTATGGCGATGATGATGTGGGAAGTTAGAAAGAAGTCGGGATCGGACCTGGGTTTCTCGCTTTATGGAGCCGACGTTTTTTTGATGCGGCATTCCGTCACCGTCGAAGCTTACAGTGAAGCTTTGCATGTCTCGCAGACGGCGCCTGTAGCCCCCCTAGAAATCCAGTGCAGGAAGGCCAACTTCGACCTGCAAAGCGTACTCTGCTTCAATTAAACCCTTTCACAGGTGAAGCCTGCTTTATGTTTTTGCATCAACTGAGGAATCCCTCGTGAGAAACCTTCGCGTTCAACCATCGCCGCCGTTAGACCGGGGTGTGCATAATTTTCATGAGGCGCACACTCCCAAAACCTGCTCGGGGCTCTTGGCCTCCTTGCCACTTTTCTTCGCACTTCTGGACTTAGCATTTCCCCCCTCTACCCTTCGCCGAGCTGAGCTTTCTGTAAACAATCCGCACGGGCAGAGCCCAACCTTAAACCCTAAACCCAACCTTATACATGGGCTGTTAACAAAATAAGGGAGCACAAGGTGACTTCAATGGGCACTTTATGCTTAGAGGATGAGGATACTCTCCATTCGCATAAATGGCATGTCGGCCTAAAAAATCTGTAAACATTTACGGTCCTACTCCTGTTGCACATGTCAGAGCATAGGTTAGGAAGATAGTAGAAGACCATAATTTCATTCTTTTGCCATCAATAACCAAGAAAAGAAATTTATTTTTGTATGTATTATCCCCAGGATTATCAACACCAAATCTGCCGCAGCCAATAAACGTTTTGGAATGTCAGTCAGACAACCCGGTCTTGTTTCTGTCATGGCAAAGGACTTTCAGACTGCATTATCCATGAGTCTTTCACGCAGCCCTCTGGTAATAAACCGCAGCTCGAGGCATACAAAATTGGACTACCGTTGAAATGATACTACGCATTGATTTCGGCTACTAACTGCCAGAGCCCGCCATCCCGGTATATAAATAGAAGCCTGTTTGTCGCAAGAAATGCGTTATAATTTCTACACAAGATATTTACAGTCTGGGATATATTTTTCCTCTGAAGTTATCATCTTAATAAATGTTCTTGTTGAGGACAGTGAGAAGAAACCCTCGGCTCATTTCTTCATTCTTTGTAGGGAGTTGGACCAAGTTAAAAATTTGGAAGGCAGCAACAGATTACAAATGTAGTAGGGCAATGAACACGGGTTGAGAAAACATAGCTTAAGGATTTCAGCAACCTAGGTACCGTTTATTCATAATAACTATGAACATTAGATGCTACTGATTGGCAAACACATCACGTAAGGGTTACCTACGGTCCCCATAGGGTACAAATTATGCACCCCTCCGTCTAACGACGACGATGGTTGTACGCGAAGTTCTCTGTGGCGCATCTTTTGGTTGTCGCTTAAGTTTTCCAGGCTGCTTCGAGCATCTAGAAATGGTGCAATCGGATAGATGCTGGCTTCATAACGCGAGGGCCCCAGGTTCGAATCCGGCCATCGGAAGGGTTTTTCCTTTCACTTCACCCATGCTGAATTATCATCATCGCCAGAGAAAGTTGGCTTTCCTGCAGGGCGTTACTCCTTTATAGCTGCCATTAGTGAGAACCCTAAAGGTTCACTTTAATAAAAGACTTTTAAAATTCCAGGGCGCCGTTTTGCCGAACTGTGCATTTAGGTTTGATTTGGTCTCTCGTGGGTTATCTGAAAGTCGTAATTAGCAGTGAAAAGTGTTTAAGAGCCAAACTACCAGACTTCTATAGTCGAAATCAAGCGAATGACTTTTTGAACATTGCGAAATATTTCTTGCAAAGGAAATGAACAATACGATTGGCTACTCTTTCATCCTCTATTTTTTGTTCTACTGGATCGGTAAGTTCGAGGATTATTATCCTAGAATGTGGGATCACCGCGCGGAACGGAGTGAAGTATTTTTGTGCATAAGCCAACTTGCAGCTATGCAAAAAAGGATCACCCATAAACCAAATCTTAAGAAAAATATATTTGCTGTACTGTTATTTTTGCTATAGCTTTGCTTTAAATGCATGCGGTGTGAGCTTGTGCAAAGAACTATAATGCGGACGAGTTTGTACTAATTGGTCTTCGAGAATGATGGTTTTTTCTGTGTTGGTGTGACAGCAGCGAATACAGCAGTCGTTGCAGTTATTCGCCTGTAATCACGAGGACTAGCTGTCTAGTTACAGTGGTAGGTTAGCAGTATATCGACAGTACTGTCGAATTTTACATGGTTGACTTTCCGAGAGTTAACGACGAGAACCCACCAGGGAAATCTGCTGCCGTTTATATGTATATTCTAGTAGGATTGAAGCGCATAACATTGTTGGAAAACCTTATGAGTATTAATATTCTGTAAAGAACATGACCAATGAATCCTTTGAGCACATTCCCCTGGTGAAATAATAATTTATGCGAAAGTTAGGGTAGAATTTTATTTTTTCTAGCGTTCTAGGTGGTTCTCCTTAATACAGAGTTCTTCGTCTTTATAGGAATGACCACTATAAGCGAAGGAGGCTCAATGTTGAATGCGCGGGGGAAATATAGGGCGATAGATGCGCACGGTGTGCTTCACAGTTAAATGTTTCATTTCATTCTGTTATGGTCATGTACAGCATTGTGGGGTAGTACATGAACCCCGCCTTACATTATGGTCCATGTACTGCGAGAACGCACACCAGAAACTCCTAATAATAAAAAGGTTGGCCGGAATGCCCGTAAACGTACGACGTACCAAGCGATAAACAAAAATTACCGTTCTTTCTCAAACACAAATGTGGTTAAACTAGCAAATCCAATGTGAAATTTTGCCGCCATGAGTAATACCACAAACAGGCGCTCTCTTTTCGTTTAGGTACAGGACGTACGCGTATCAGAGTAGGACATGATCTCTGCTGGCCCACCAGGAAGGATTTTAAATTGAGCGTGGCTGCTGGCCTATTGTAGTGGATTATGTGGGTTATGGCAATGCGTTGCAGCTGAACAACGTATAAATCCCTGTTACTTTTCCCAGGTGTACTTAGGTGGTCCCGTTATTGCACAAGTCACTGCAGGTATTCCAAATCTTTTGATGTAGCAGAACTCACGCCCCCTTATGCAGGCACTGTTTTTGCTACATAACTGCAGACATGGGTAAACGTTTTTCCTCAGCACAACCGTTGTGAAGGAGAGTAAAAATATTTAACAACTCTGCTGGCACCATCTGCTTTTGCTTCAATTTTTTGGTATCTAATCCCGAGGTTCCCCCCGTAGATGGGTTGCAAAACGTTGGCTCTATTGTCTTTAAACTTATTTGCTGTGGTTAGGGAAAAATTAGAATTACCAGAACAATTGGGCTGTCCAGATAAATTATTGCGGAATAAATGTCCGCAGGTGAGATGAACGTGCCTTCAGGATACCGGCAAACATAAATCTGTGTATCTGTAATTCTTTAAAATATATAAGCAAAACTCAATTCAGATAATGGATGCAATAGTTTTGCCTTGATACCTTTTACTAATTTTTTCCTTTTGATTTTTTTCGTATAAAGGAATAGATATAAACGAATAGATTCCCGAAATTCCGCACATAAAAGAATCTTAATTGTGCCTTTAGTTTCCCACCAGAACTATCAAACAGCATGATGTGAAAGATGGCTGCCCTATTACACAGAAATTTTTCGTGTCTGCAGTAGCAGCCCAGAAATATCACCTGAAGTTTTTTTTGCTCTGCGAAGAATATTTCCAGGTGGCTTGTTAATGATACGTCATTACCTCGTTGTGCTTAAATGTTAAACCAGTGCTGTAGTGCATCTTTAGGCTCTTGGTACTTTCTACGGCAAAGAATTGCGCACGTCAGTGCAATTGATGCACATTTTGTTGACCGCAGCTAAATTCTTCATAACAGCCCGTAATTTCGACCATCCGCTAGATAAAAGCTCTGTTTGTGAAGCATGTAGCCATTCATTAGAAATTTGTTGCACGTGTGGACAACTTGTGAAGCAAAAAAAATCTTTTCTCTCTAAAACAGCTTGTTTAGACGGCGTTTTTTACATTCTGGACAAATTGCTGTGGCACAGTTGGCCGTCAATATGTCGTCATGGGTTTTTGGCGCAATTCGGAAAGAGAGCACAGTAAGACGGTGAAAAAAGCCGAAAAGACGTGAAAAGAAAGTGTAAAAAAAAAACTTTACGAAACGCTAGCAGCTCAAGCGGCATAGGAATGCAAATTTCAGAACTTTTTTAGAATTTCAGACAAGAGGAGTAGAATGACGCCGGCCGCAGAAAAACATTTTCGCCGTGTCTACAACGGGTATACATGCTTTCAGGAAATGTCATGCTGTTGTATCCTTTAGGACACAAAAACAAATGGACGGCACGCATAACGCATCCCACGCATAGAAGGCGAAGGCAAACTGCGACAAAGTATAGAGTATTGAAACAAGAAGCGGTGAACGTCGAAAGCAGTACACAACGCTTTAAGCCCAAAACATTTCGCTGTTGAGGATGGCGCACCCCAGAACTTGGATATTGTGCGCCTTTCTTGAGGATAGCATCTCACACGCTTTTTCGACGAAAGTATTCTGCTTTCGAGCATGCCTAGCCTTTGAATCTGTTGCTGACATATTTGCGTTTTCATACGATACCGTTTAGGCAACTCTGCGCAAGCGTGCGGCTTTTTTTTATATTTTAACGCAATCATCGATCATGTACTTGCAAGAATCCTTGGTTGCGTGCAAAAAAAAAAACGAATTTACAGATTATTCGCAAAATCGAAAGTGGTTATACCTGCTCAAGAAAGCGATATAACAGTACAACATGAACATACCCCGATATTATACATTTTTCTGTAAGGTTTTCTTGTTCGTGAATTTTATTTTCTAAGACACGTCATTAGAGCATCCCTCCGTCAGTCTACCACTTTCTTTATTTGTTGTCCGGGCTAATTCAAGTTATTGATAAATCAAGATGTTTATACCTAAAAACATCTTACCGCAGGTGTAAGAAAGCCACAATGTTAAACGACACTGCCAACAAAGTCGCAACAATTATTCTGCTTCTATAAATGTATTGTTTTAAATTTATTTTAAACATATCGAATTCAATGCCCTATAAAAAGTCTCCGCATCGTAACTGGCCAAACGTCTATTAAATCTTTAGTCTAAAGAACTAGCAAGCCTGTTGTTTACCGTGTCAATATAAAACAAGAAAGTTCAAAAGGTTTAATATATCTTCACACTGTTTACTATCCCCAGTTCCGGAGTGTATTTTGACGGGACACAGTCGATGCTTTTTTTGCGATAGGAAGCGCTCTTGCAGTGTCTACAGAGCACTTAGGTTAGTGCCTATTGCAGGTAGAGGCCATTCGTTATGCGCAAGACGATCTGAAGCTCTGGATTACTGGCGAATTTATTCTCACAACTGTCTGTCATGGTTCACTAAACCACGACGTCGACAAGGCTGTGATGCGATATCTGCAGTATTGATCTGGAGAATAAACCGAAGGTGCTTGCACACTTCAAGAATGCAGCTTTGTTTTATTCTTTATGTCACAGCATCCAAGAACATAGACTCGAATGATGAAAGGAATACCACGACAGGTTACATTGCAGCTTTAAAACATTCTCTTTGTCAATGCTGCCACTTTCGCCGGCTCCATTACTGGTTTGTCTACCACAGCTTCGGTCAACCATCAAAAAACTATGGCGGAAACATTTTGAAGAAGAACGAAAAAAGAAACCCGTCTCTCCCCCATTAGGGAGGACTTTCGACATAGTTCTTGCCGGTAATCTAGAAAGATAGTCTGTATACTCTGCTCGGGCATTCGTACTGCCTCCTGAACGTTCGTCATCTTGTTGATGTCGTTTCGGCGTTAAACCAGACACCGTAGCATCACTTCCGAGGTTATATTTTGCTTTTAGTTCCGGGTGCAATTTTTCAGAGCCTTGTACCTTGCCATTCCTAACCTGGCTACCAGTTCTTCATGATCGATGCGTGTATCGTGCTAACTAGAACTGTTCATTTTTCGGGATTTTCCGGTAACCGTTCAGACACAATGGAAGCCTGCTTTCACGCATTCGACGTATGCCCACATATTTTCTCAGAGTTTTCTGGCTGACCAACCTATCTATGGTGAAATGGTATATTTTTTTTTTGACAGGACGCCATCAGTTCCTGTTAAAGAAGCTTTCGCATTAATAATACTTCATCATGTAGTGGCGAAGGATCAGAAGGTACATGTACAAGTTCATTTCTGCCTTCCTCAGAGGGCGGACTTTTCAAGTTTTAAGTTGCAAAAAAACTTAGAACGAAATCTAATGGGTGGGAGTTCCTGAATGCTCTGTCAAATCTCCTACTCTCTTTAATATTATTACGTGGCGCAGGATATGAGCCACGAGATGCGGACGATATATTTTACACTATCAAAGACGATAGCCCTTCTTGAGCTACTTAAACCCAGAAATTTTGGTCTGTCCGTCTGTCTGCCTGTGAGATCGATTCTGCCACCCGGCCAAAGTAAAATGTATACTGCGCAATAGTCTTATATACTCACTGCGAAACGTAAACGTCTAAGCCCGGTTTATATGTTCATACTTGTCAACTTTGTTGAACAAGAACAGGACATTACGCAAATATAAGACAGGAAGTTAGTACATAAGGGATATTTAGAGTGTTCCTTTATTAAGGAATTCATGGATGCTTGGTTTTTCGATAGGTAATGATATTCTACATGTCCTGCAGAAAACCACCGCCTGCTGTTGCCGGCGCGCCCTCCAGGCGGCATACAAAAAATCACGCGGCAACAGCAACGAAGGGTTCCACTAGCTAGATTCCACGTTCCGCTTGCAACGCACGTGGGGCACGGCCACGCGGTTCTATAAACCTTGAAATCGGCCGCCTCAATTCACGCGCGTCTCCGCCGTACTGCAGAGCTGGCATCGAGGAACCCGGCCTGTACTAGTGGAACATGGTAAATTGAAATCACCTTGAGGAAACCTTTAGTGTGCTTAACTTGGGATGAGCACGACGGAACACGAAGAGCATGAGAGGTAAACGGGAAAGCAAAGGGGGGCATTTACTTGGCAAAGGTCGACAAAGACTATCGTCTTTTAACGACATTTGCAATGGAAGGAGTAGATACGCGACCAGTTTTTTTACGTGGTGGCTATCGCAGAGCTCACACAGGCTGCACGCCAGCCACTCCCTTGTCGTGTTCGATGCTGTGACATCGGGAATTGTCCACGTGTTCCGTAACAATATTGTCATGCTTACGCATTTGGTTTATTGTGAAAAGAGGCTTTATGAGGAGTAAGGACACACAAAGCCAAGATGGCGCGGCAGTGGGACGATGGACAGCTAGCGGAGCCCGATGCTTCGTCCTCCATTTCTTCCATTCACCCTCACTGATGGGGTGGTCAGCTTAACTGTAGCAGGCGTACCCTTGTGTGCGTAACATTATCCCTGTCTCAGACGAAGCCCCCTAGGGAAATCAACATGGGTCAGGAGGATGGAAATGCTTTTGTGTAGCCACATGCACGATTAGTGTTGTTTTGCAGGGTCGGCCAGATGATGCGAGACGGAAAACCACGTACGTAAAATCCCTCACATGGATCATAACTACAAATGGGCCGACGTAGTGCGCTATCAGTTTGTCGAGTTTTCCACGTTTACGCAACGGTGTCCAAAGCCATACGAAATCGCCGGGGGCGTACCGAGTATTGTACGTTGCTTAGAATGTCCTTTGGAGGCGACAATTCGTAAAAGGGATACCGACGTGCTTCTTCGGTGAGGCAGAGTGTTCCGGCTACCGATGGCTCATCGTGGATTACGTAAGGAAGAATGGTGTCAAGACCGCTGCTTGACTGCCCTGCATAGACAATGTGGGAGGGGCTATAGCCGGTAGCTTCATGCATAGTGGTATTATAGGCGTAGGTAATGAAAGGTAAGATGCCGTTCAAGTTTTTGGGATCAGCGGTGACATATATTGAAAGCATGCTGCTTAAGGTACGGTTGATTTGATTTGATTGTAGGGTTTAACGCGCCGACGCAACGCAGGCGATGAGGCGCGCCGTAGTGGAGGGCTCCGGATTAATTTTGACCACCTGGGGATCTTTAACGTGCGCCGAAATCTCGAACACACGGGCGTTTTTGCTTTTCGCCTCCATCAGAAAAGCGGCCGCCGCGTTAAGGTACGGTTGGCGGGCTCGGCCCAACCATTAGTCTTTGGGTGATATGGGGTGGAGTGTCGGGAATGCACCTCAAAGAGGCGTAGGAGCTCTTCAAAGACGTGTGCGGTAAACTGGCGTCGACGGTGACTGAATACGATTTTAGGAGGCCTATGGCGAAGTAAAATACCCCGAAGCAAAAAATGGCAGATTTCAGAAGCACTTGCAGGCGACAGAGCAGCCGTATCGACAGAGCGCGAGAGGTAAATGACACGCACAGCGATCAATGTGTTTCCACGCAATGAGCCTGGGAAGGGACCTAATAAATCAAATCCAACTTGTTCAAAAAATGGAAATGGTGGGCTGTCTAACTGGAGGAGACCTGCCAGAGCAGTCGTTGAATGCTTGTACCGTTGGCACAGGGTACAAGAGGCGACGTTGCGTTCAGTCACCTTAGGCATGATTGGCCAGTAAAAACGTTATGTGCGATGCACGGTGCGGGCGAGCCCCATGTGGCTCGATTGTGACGTCTTCCTTCATAAATGTAAGGACAGGGCTTCTACATTTTCGGGCACAGCAATAAGGAGACGACACCAAATGACTGAGTAATTCTTCGTGTACAGCAAGCCTTAATGAAAACAGCAACGGCTTGTAGGGATTCGGCCTTCTGCTGCAGTGAAAAGGCTCTCCAAACTTTTGTCTCTACGCTGTTCCCTCTTAAAACCCTTGCCGTCCAACGAATGAAGTCGGTGGCCGGCAAGGTTTATAGGTTATAGAGAAAATGTTGAGTGTTAGGGCAGTGCCACACTGGCTGGTGTTGCTGATATCGTGGGGCTTGACGGCGACGGCGGAAGGGGCGAAATGCGTCCAGGAATACCACAATTGTAGCGCAAGAGTTGTCGCGCAAGGTCAGGGGAGTGCTTGCCGTAGACATTGATAAAACGTCTGAAACGCTGAGCAAGGTGATGGTACGGCTCAAAATCAATTCTGTCGCGTGTTGGGGCGTGGACGGTAACAGGTTGAGGCCTGTCATCATGACTGGAAAATCTCTGGAAACTTCGTAAAAAGTGTAAACTTTCTCCTTGGAAATTTTCATTGCGTGTTGGCGGTGGTTTGGGCTGTATCGCTTACATTCCTTTTTAGCTGAATTATTTATTTTCTAATCCAGTGATTAGCTATTCCCTTCCTCTTTACTTTAAAAGGGACGTATTTCGCTGTGCATTTAGAGCTGAATATATAAACCTCAGCTGTAAATTGTTAAGAACCACACTGGGCTGGCGACTATCCACACCCAAGTGTCCGTAGCACAAGTCTAACTCTTCAAGTATCGCTGTATTATCAGCTATATAGAAATCCCTGTGCAATGAAGGCGCACTAATGTTACCACGTGGTTGGTTCATTGTCAGCCCAAGCCTAACAATGACATGAACAGATATTCCTAGCAAAATCTCTGATTCGTAAGGTCTTACAATACGGCTATCTCTGAAGCATAGAACAGCCAAAATAGATCTGCTGTCGCTCTGAACGGCAGCAGAGTCGTACACAACCTGTTGGAGACCATGAAAGAAACACATGTCAATTAAAGAAGAGGCTGACTTAGGCTCATGGCCCACTGGTAATAATTCATTCCAGTCCACGAGTTGTAAGGTAAGATTACCAGCTACAATTAATTTTTTGTGTTGTATCCTGAGCTCGTGGATAAATCATTTAACTTACACAAAATCTTATATTGCATCCAGGTGGCCTGTGCTCCTCCAAACACAATGTCAAAAACATTAGTATAAACTTTGCACCACATGGTTTCAATATCTGATTGATGTTGTATAGAACGCCATTGTATTGAAAAAAATAGCCACACTCCGCCGCGACTGCTGCGATCTTTACTCATTATTTTTATCCATGCGGGCAAACCTCACAACCTTCTATGTGGTGTGGGACTACGTCGTAGTGAAAAAAAAAGTCGTCTGGTTCGTGCTCAATCCCTATGTGCTCTAACTGCACTTTTATCAGGAATACTACGTGAGTTAACATTGAACAGTAGCAATCTGTTAAGCTTATCAAGTCAATCCTGAGACGACGCATGAGCTACGTTTATTTGCTGTATTGACTGGGAGAGAGCGGGAACACGTTTGTCTGTGACGCATTCCCACACATACGCAACTCCGTCCAAATTAAGCTTTTTGAACGAAAGAATAACTTTCATGCCATTTATGGTGCCGGTGGCGGCCCTAAACCAAACATTTTTTCGCTTCCTTCTGACATAACTTTAGTCCCTTTTAGTCCCTGTAAGCCAATTAGCATTCCCCAGCACTTCAGCCTTGTCAACGACATTGGATTGCCGCAGTATATTAGGTGTAGACCTATCCGGAGAGGGCCTGCCAAGCCAGTGATTTTTTTTGACGCCGGTGACAGAAATGTCAAGCTTTCTCAGAAACATTTTGTCCAGTACCTCCGCCCTCAGGTCATGTTCCGTTTCAGCTACATTTTCCTTTACGGCCTTTACAATCACGTTGTTGCTGCGACTTCGTTTTCCCAAATTGTCCAGCCTTCCCCCTTTTCTCTCCAGTTCACCTCTTTACCGCGCTTTCTTTTTTTACAGTTCTCCGCAGCCTCCTAGTAACAATTAAAGCGAAACAACGGCTTCTCGAATCACTTAGATCGTGCTCTACAATTATTGGTATTGCACAAGGCAATGTTTTTTTCTTTTCCATGTAACAATACACTGTCCACAACACAGTCTTTTTGAGGCCATGCTGTCGCTTGCGTCATCAACCCTTGATATTTGTTTCAATTGAATCATCTGGTTGCAGTGATTGTTATTTTGAAACCCAAATGCGATAAGTTGACGGTAATTATACCGGAACTGAGGGGTACGAATAACTTCCAAACTAGTAAATAAATCATAAAACCAGCGTAAAACGTAACCTAACCACTTGATGTAAGATTCTACTGAAAGATAGCAGTGTGTAGTGATCACGCAGTTATAATTTTTGCGGTTCACAAAAAAACTACGGACCCCTTTTTTTCTCATTCTGAACAGAAAATCTTGTCGTATATTAAGTCACAATTCATCAATTCTTCTTCAGTTCCTAACGGCGTAGGCATTTGAAAGCCCGCGCATCTTTAGAGTCAGTAAAAGTAATGGCAAACCAAGTGCAAGACGCACAAAAAAGAAAGAAGCAAGGAACTATTTATCGAATGTTGTTATATGAAGCACTGAAGTTATATCAAATAAAACCAAACAGAAGCATCTTTACAATACCCACAAATCATTTCCACTGGCTCACGCCGAAATCTCTAACTCGCAAAAAGAGTCTCGAGCGTTCTTTTTTTTTACGAATAAGGTCTCACTTCGATGGAAGTGAGACCTTATAGAGAAAGCACCTGGTAGGACTGCCCGGATAAGTCTCTTCCAAGCAGCGGCCCGAAAACTCACTTCAAAGAAGGGCGAGCGAAAGTCGAGAAATATTCGCAATTGCGAAAATACGCTGAATAGTGCCGCAAAGAGCAAAGAGAGTACTAAGAAAACAAACGACGAGTACTTTCGTCCTCTTTCTCAACCTTCTTCCGCCTGTCTCGTGAAAGTTTTCTTATCTTTAAGAGGCCTTCCAACATTTTTCCGAGGTGGAACAAACAAGCGCTGAACCAGAGCTTCTGGAATGCAATTTGCTATGTTTGTTCCGTCCAATATTTACCGTGCCATTTTTGCTGCACACTGTTGAAGTAGTTAAGAAATTAATTTCGAAATCCAAGACGACGTTACTATGATAACTCCATTGCTTTATGATAATTCCATTGTAGCTTGGTAGGTTGACAGTTTTGGCGACTGGTGTTACTACGTTGGTATTATTTACGTTTGTTGATATTACATTTCTCTACCATGCTCTTTGCCCTCGCTGGCCTTGCGCCATGAAACACCAACCATCATCATCATCATCTACCATTGAAATCACACCCGCGTATAGTTGGCCCTCAAGTACATGAACAGCCTTGCCAAGACGTTTTTTTCGTGGATTGATTGATTGAATATAGGGTTTAAAGCGGTGCCACAACGCAAGCGATGAGGCGCACCATAGTGGACGGCTCGGGATTACTGTTGGCCGCCTGGGGATCTTTAACGTGCGCCGGAATATCGTACACACGGGAGTTTTTGCTTTGGGCCTCCTTCAGAAAAGCGGCGGACGTGGCCGGGAATTGAACCCGCAACCTCGTGCGCAGCGGCTCCACGATTTAGCCACTAAGCCAATGAGGCGGTTTTTTTTTTTTGTGGGAACTGATTATCGAACGAAATTCTCCTGAAAAATTCTAAAAACCAATAAACACCAAAACGCTTGTCATTGGACTTTTGTTTTCTGTATTAGTTTAATGACCATGCCATAAATAGACAGAAAAATAAATACCGTATTAACGTTCTCTCTTACTCTCAGCGTGAAACAAGCATCTTTTTATAGGTGTGTCAAGTATATTATTTTTCGTCGGGTCTTCGATGCCTGCGTCCGTTTTTTTTTCTGTAGGAAACCGCCCGCGGTTGTCATTCCAAAGAAACAAAATGGTGGCAAGTTATATTTACTTACATATTTTGGGTATTTCCTGAACGTTTTCGTGGATTAATTTTAATTCAAAGAATATTAGGATATTACCTGCTGATCTACGTGTTGTGGCTTTAGCAGTGCGTCCTGTTGATTTGAGTAATAGGCGTGGGGTCCAGGCGCATAATTTGCGGTTATTGCAATCGCTCAGGATTACTTAAGCGCTTTTCTTTTATGGTTTACTACTTTTTTCTTCAGTAGGTTTATAGTCATTTGCTCCTAGTCCAAGTGTGTTTGTACTTACTCAGGATTAAGAAGATTGCTTTCGGTGTTTAAATGTTCGCAGCACCACGATGTGCAGAAAGCGCGACTTTTTTACTAGACCACGATTGCTAGCAAACGTTGTTTCTTGTTAAAATTACAGCGCTATAAGAACACACAGAAGGACAAGTGAGAGACATACGCAGCGCTCCGTATGTCCCTTACTTCTCCTTGTGTGTGTTTTTATTGCACTGTAATTTTAACACGCGGAACCAACTAGCCCTGACGTCAACCTGACTAAGTCGCTCCGTGCCTGTTGTCAGAACTCAGGCCAATCCTAATCTTAATCTGAAAGCCACGCTAAACTTTTGTAATCAGTCTGAAGCTTACTTCACCCTTTTTTTATTGCAGGGCTGACGCGTAAATCTTTAGGTGCATGCATCGCTAACGAGGGAATGCCTAATGGCCTTGGTTTTGTTTAGTACAACCGATACTAAGTGAGTGCAATTTGCTGTAAAGAAGCACGTATCAGGCACTTTTCGTTCCCTGCTTTTTTTTTTTGTCTATGTCACTTTAGTGGTTTCACTGGTAATGCATAAAATTGGCGTTAGGGACATTCTCGCCACAAATTGCCATGCCATGCCTGTGCAGTTTTTTCCGCCTAAAAAACCCAGGCTATATCAGTGTTTGAAATGGCACATTTAACAGAACCATCTCGCCAGAAGGTTATTCTGCGCATTTCTTACTTTGTAACATTCATGTTTGAACATTGAAGTCAGCATTATGTTTTCGATCATACAGCGCGCCAACGAAAAAAAACCGGCATTAATTATTTTGATCCATGCATTGAAAAATGGGCAGTGTACCACCAAACATGCTGATGTTCTATTATTCCCGTTTTGGTCCCGCCATATACCCAAACCGAACGTTTCTTTTCAGAGATCATCGGTTTGCATCACGCTGCCTGTGGGATGCAGATAGGTATTTTATGCTTTTGCGGAGTCTCGTCATATATCAGCTTTCTACACCTCACCACTGATTGCGAAGTCCACTCCACGAGAAACGCGTCAAAAACGACATTTTATCAATATGGGGTCAATATTGACGCGGTTAGTTTGCCCTAAATTTCCCCAAAAAATCGTTCTGAAGCGAAAATTTTCCTATGAAAAGCTCTCATGTCAGCTATCAACCAGACACATATGTTATTGGCACCGGCATTTCTCTAAAGTAATCCCGCTAAACGCCAATAAAAGATCAACTTTCCAATTTAGGATACATCGCCTTCTTATCAGATACATAAAGTTCGTGCGTTTTAAGGAGACATTGCTACATGCATTAACAAATGCGAAAAGTGCCTGTCTTCGTCCTCCATCAACAGGAATGATGTCATAATGGCAGCGGCAGCAAAGAGAAATAAAGCAAACCCCATTGCGTTCGTGTCATGTTGAAATCTGGGTTAAAAGAGCAGAAGTAAAGTCTATTACGACTCGCTAGCCAGGAACGCTAGCAGAACATAACAAATTAGCCTTTTGTGGGGCGCCGCATGACCGGCGAAAGTTGTGACTGCGAAGAAGCTGCTGTGTGAATGGCTGCCAGTCTGCCTTTTGGGGTAATCCTCATGGAAAGACGGAGGCAGGAAAGCGAGAAAAGGTACGCAAACAGGATGTAGCGTTAAGAAGTTTGATAATCGCTAGTCTCTCGCCTTTACAATACGTACGTAAAGTTATATTCTGGAGCAATGTTGTTTTATGTTAACAATGTATGGTTTACGTAGAAGAGCGGAAACCGCCTATTATGACTTATGGAATTATGCTTGGTACATGGACACTTAAAAACTATCAAACAATCTATTTTGACGTATGAAATTATGTTTGGTACATGGACACTTAAAAATATCGCATTAGGGTTTGGCATCGCCTCCTGCATTTTTACAATGAAAAATGCATCAGACGGGACTGGCCAACCAAGCCCTCTCCTTCTAACCGGCCACTCTCCCCCAATCGGTAGCCTTCAAAGCGCTTCAATCATGTCACCAGTTCCGCTCGGGGCGACGCGTGGTGGAGAGCGGAAACGTTGGCAAAGCATGCTCCGCCGCAGCTCTGAGCTTTCAAGCGCTGGCGCGAGCGGGATTTCTTTGACAAGACGCTCTAGAAGTCAGTTGCGGTTGCGTGATCCAGGTTCTGCTCGAGGCCCCACCTCGCGACATATGGGCACTGAAGGCGTACCAGTCACTCCGATTGGGAAGCACGCAATGCGTTTGGCCTTGTAAAAATACAGTAGGCTATGGCTGTGGTCAATTCATTTTCACGTGCCATTCTTACCGACACAGCCTGCATCAATGTCTAGGGTCCTTTCTGTTGAAAACAATAAGGAGCCTAACATTAGGGCCGTTTTTTAGCTCAGAGAAAAGGATTCGATGGGCGGGCGTTTCTGTTAATAATAAAGTAGGGCGAAATAGCTATGATGTTCCATGATTTGTAATAACTTTGAATCCTGCTTCTGTGGCGTACAGCGTAGCTACTAAGTGTTTTGTCGATGACTTTCAGTCGAACGTGCCAGACACCAGTTCCACCACATGATTTTAAAATGCCGCAATCCTCCGCATTCTTTTTCCGTCTTTCGCTGCATGTATTTTGTTGTTTTTTTTTGTTTCATTTTTCTTTGAGTAGAGGATTATCCCAGGTATTATATAGGTCACTTGTTGATCATTTGTGTCAATTACGCCATTCAAATGTATCATGCTGGTACATTAGAATTGGAAAGTAAATCGGCGTCGTCAGCACCCGGGCTACGATCCCGTAGCCCGGGTTATGATAGCCATAACAAAAACATAAGAAATAGTTTTTACCACGTTTGATTGTTTTTGTCTTGGGCACTAATTTTCTGTGCGTGGAGTATAACTTTTTGCTGTTCAAATCCGTGAAAAACTCGCTACCCCAGTCCCAAACACCAAACCCCTTGGCTCTGGCTCAGCAGGTACTGAGCGCCATGGAGTCCTGTTTAACGGCGTCCGGCCGCCTTGCATTTCGTTGGCGCGTTCTCATATCTTCCACACTTTCAACTTCATTCACATCTTTCTAGCTCTCTATTCAACTCACGAAGGCCACCCTAAGGTCCAGCTTCACCACAGTGCACTTCAAGGACCAATTTATGCTGCCAACAATAAAATTTTGCTGAATGCCGACGTCCAGCAAACGAAAGGAATTTAAATGGGCATCACACCGCAAAAGCGGACCAGGCACAAGAAGAGGACTACAAACGAGCGCTGGTTTGTAGTCCTCTTCTTCGTGTCCCTGGTCCGTTTTCGCGGTGTGAAGCTCATGGATTACCCACTAGCCGGTACCCTCACGCTTTTAGGAATTCAAAGATTGGTGGGTCTGTGGCACCACCCAATATAAGGATTACTTTCTGCGTTGTAAAGTTCCAGAGCGTGCAAAAGTTTTTTTTTTTATCAAAGGACACGCCTGTTGCTGTGAATCACACATTTTAATTTGTGTGCGGGATAAATTTTCAACCCGTGGGCAATCTGATAATGCCAAACTAAGGCAGCATAAAACCACCCCCTCAAACTTGCATGTTAAGTGTAAAGTCTCAATGAATTTAAATTTTGTTTGTGTCTTGTACGTGGTTTTTCCAATATTAACCCCTGATTTTGTATTTGAGCATGCGCAGGTTAGCAGCCTCATGTCTTTGTTACCCGTCCTTTGTCAGTTTTGGTTCCTGCAAAGAATCTCTTTAGGCTGAATTCATCAACGCCGGCTTAAACATTATCTCTCTGACGCTACATTTTACAAAGTAATAATTTCGCGAAGCAAGGAATGAATTATCGTCCCCATTTCTGATAACTACCTTTCGAGAAAGCAGTAGTCTTGCACCTTCTGAAGCATTTCAGTTGTGTGGCAGATCTTTATTTCGCAATCTTTATAAATTTTCCGTTCTTCATCCACAATTATGAGATTAAATGCGTGACACTGCACTTGGACTACGAGCAGGGAAGTGGTGGAACGTTTAGAATTCTTTGCCCAACCGAGAGACCTTTAAGGTGCTCCAAAATCTCAACACGCCAGTGCTTTTTCCACTACCATCAGAAAAACCGTGCGACGTCTTGGATTGCACGCGCATCTTTGAGCTCAGAAGCGCAAAACCTTAGCTGCTTAGCAACCGGCTCCGATCGAGAACATTTATTCTGCCTACAATATCCCAACTAAACTGCGGATGGTACAGCGTTATGTGAGATGCTTCAGCATCGGCAGTATAAATTGGAGGGGTAGTAACGTCCGTCCCATTATACAAACATTATTTAATCGGCTCAACGAATACTACTACAAAACATTTACAACAACACGAGCATTTATAAAAGGGGTAGTGCCTCCGAGATTTATTAAGCTAAAGAAGATTGCCGTCATGGCAATCTGCCTTTGGAGTATAATACAGCAGTTCCAAGGTCGCGGCGTTGATATGTCTATGGCGCATGACGACAAAACATTTTCCTTTCGTTTACGCTGAAGTGTTTCTTTCATTACCGCGGCGAATTCACGCTATAAAGTGCCAGGTATGAAGAATGATATACTAAGCAAAAGAAGAAGGATCCGAAAGAGACACCAGGGCAACTTCGCAACGGCAAAATGGCTGACGAGGGGAGCTGCACACGTCGTCGCAAGAAAACTTGCAAAAACTTCATTGCATCAATCTTTGTCGCTTAGTAGCAGTGGTACCAGTGGCTTCGTTGTCATTTTATTAAACACTGATCGGAATTCTCGTGACTGTCGACACATCTTTGGATAATGTAAAATCGGTGCACGTACGGCGATAAGTGGTCGGCGCAGTCGGATCGGTGTTACATCGCAAGCCGCATGACTAAAACCGAAAAGCGCAAACCTCTGTCTCGACATATACACATTGAAATCGCCAACCACGACTACATCGGGTAGTCCAATCACGACAAGCCCAGTGTCTCAGGGAAACTGTACGACACCTAACCCTTCGTAAAAGTTTTAGATGAGAACTCGTTAAATCTCGAATTGAAAACCTACGACCCTTTTTTCCAGCCCCTCGTTCTGGAAGGTCTTCACCCTCTTGTCGTTTGAAACAGTTTGCTTATATTTTATCTTTGTTACAGGCGAACCACATTTTGCGAAGTCGATCCTTCATATGTGGGTAATTTACGTTTCAACATATAAAGTATCTTCTTTATACTTTATATGTTGAACCACCTTATCGCTTGCGGTAAATCAAAGGTAAAAAAAACTTTGTACGGTATAATAAACCTAAACTTACTACTGAGTCAATTGTTCTCAAATTGCAGCAGAAACGGTAAAAAAACTCAATCTCTAGTATATGTAGCGTGCTCTTCTGCTGCATCTTGACTACGCCGCATTGTCATCTCATATAATCTGGTTCCTCTAGATCAAAGCGTAATCGTTGCTAAGCTAGCTGTAAAAAGCATGAGTCTCTTTCTGCCTTACTTACCCGGACAGAGCGTGCGTAACGCTAATTCTCATTTCACTCATAAGGCTGACACGGAGAAGACGAGGCTAATGAAGGCGCCAAGCGCAACGCTTGAAAAAGTTAGTGCGGGACATGGTAAAAACGGTGAAGCTTATTAATTGGAAGTAGTTACTAGGAAAACGTTTTGCAGTGCTATAAATGTGGACGTACAGTCGGCCAAATATTTAGCTCGCATCAGAGAGCGGCGACTTTTAATGCGTTAGCGCCGTATTACGGAAGCCAAGTTGCAAACAGATCGAGGTCAAAACAAGTCGGAAACGAAGCGGCAAGCAGGCCCTCCTTTTGCTAGGCTATTCTTTCCTGAAAACGTTATAGGCCTGAAAAATCGCAGCTCGTGCCCGCTAGAGAAATATTTGGCCGACTGTACTCTTTACCCACTGGATGCAAAGCTGGAGTCGCTTAGCTGATACGTGACAGTAGATCCGGCCAGTCCTCACCCAGCGCCATCTCAATCCCATACGGACATCCTCCACTCCTCGCTATTTTCGCCATCTACCTTAACACCGTACGCGTGAAGATAGGCTTGCGTGCTCGGCGCCACATCATTTCGTGGGACAACACCCGCGCGGGCAACCAGATTTGGCGTCGTGGTGCAGAACCTTTAACTGACATTTTGTGAAATTACACCCTCCTCGGTTTAATATCTCCATGCATATTAACACTGCACCGTGAATATCGCCCCCCTAAAATGTCCTTCCAAATTACCACGGAAATGCCTCTATCAGCATCACCAACAAAAAATTTACTGTGCGCCCATGCCTTAACCTGTGACAGAGATGAAGAAGGAGGTGACACAGTGCTGCGCACCATAGTGAAGGTAATAACTTCAAACACGAACAGTTGGAGGCGGGCCAAAAAGCGTCGCGACTTATTCGTGCAATGGCGAATTTCCTTATTTATCCTATGCGCTTCTCCCTAGCCACCCCGCGTTCAGGGTTCGTTGAAGCTCGGTCATCAACACCAAAGGGCTCAGCGTAAAATCGCATTCGAAAACAAGCACATATACAGCAAAGAGTGACGCTGCACGCGCATAGATTGCCCAGAGTTGAGAAAAGGCAGACCACTGCCATCCCAAACAAATGGCTTCTCTGGTGCAGCTTACCTCGAAAACTCCGATTTCCCCCTTTCTGTTTTTTTTTTTTTTGCTTCGTACTTGGTGTTATTTGCAGCGGCAGATCAGGCACCATCTCGACAGAGAATCCACCCTTGCCTTAGTGTTTACATTCTTGCCTCTTTGAGGGATCAGGGTAAAGGAAGAGAAAAGGTAAATACTTTTTTCTGTTTTCTGAGCTGCTCCTCACACTGGACACAAAACTGACAGCTATATTCGACTTCCGCTCGTTGAAAAAAAAAACATAATATTGTTATTTTAACCTTCACGCTTGATTGCATACGACCAAAGGTCAATTGTTCATCTAGGTTGTATGTTAATACAAACCAGGTTAATGACGTCATTTTTTCGGTATAATGTTGGAAGATAATTCTATTGTTTTGTATGATTCCTTCTGCCTCTTAACACACACGATGATGCTGCACATTTGTGAACCCGTGTTTTTCTTTCCAAGACGCAGGTGGAAAGGGCTGGATTTACGTCCTTTGTTTCTAGATAGAGTAAGACACAGTGTGCTTCACCGTCTTTGCCTCACTAGGCCCGCAGCACGAGACTGTAGTCAACGTTTTCCCGGGACCATTCGTTATGTTTACTATCAGCAAACAAATGTGTCCGTTTGTGTCTGTCAATGAATATCACCGTAGCACTTTCAGTGCCATGAGAATTCCAACCCAGTTTTCCTCTCCTGCTCAGGGAAAATCAACTCAGGAAATGGCTGTTTCTTTCTTGGAGGGAAGCTAAGACACTACTCCTCGGGCCAGCACACTCGTGCATTATAAGCCAACTATAACGCCACCTTTGCCTCCATCGAGGGACAGCAGCCAATTTACTGTCATGAGAAGCATAGTTTCAAAGTTGTAAACTGGCAAGTACATTGACATTTGAGTGTGCATCCTCCCTGCGGCGGGGAACATAACCCGAAAGGAATAGCGTAACGTGACCTTGAATACAAAATACGAGTTGTGTCCATTAGAAATATCGCTTTGTCCCGATTGGTTCCACTACTCCTTGGAGTGAAAATACACAAATTGAAATTTCAATGGCACCAATTTGATCGCAAAGTTTGAACACAAATGGTGATAAATGAAGCAGGTGAAGCACTGCCGACTCCCCGGCCGCTGTCTGGAAACATTCAATAGCGTCACAGACATTTGTTTTTTCGATTCGCAGACGCTAACATCAACCATCGCAAATAATCAAGACCAAATAATGGTAGTGGGTCCTCCTCATCCGTTTGATCGTAAACATTGAACGCTAACTTGGAGTTAATAGACTGATAAATATGGTTTTAGTGATAAATCGAAGTGCGTCACTCCGTCTCATATGACGTACCTGTAGCGCGAGGTTTTGAACCTTTCCATATTTTTTGTTTTTTGCTTGTTAGAAACGTCTTTCGGACTGTAATCGAGCTGAATAAGGTACTCAAGGGTAGCTATATCAACTTAAACAAACTTATTTTGTTTGAATAACTCATTTAAGCTTGCTTCGAATACACGTCGGTTATGAAGGGAAGTACTGCCTTTACTCAATCACGAAGGGGCGAGCAAGCGTTGCGCATCATACTTGGCATCTGTCTAGGCCTTGAAACCTGGAAATGTGAGGTGTGGAAGCAAATTTATTATAAATAATTTCGAAAGATTCCTTGGCTCTTTAACAATTTCAACACCGAAGTGCCACGCAATTTGAAAATGTGAGATAATGTTCCAAACAAGATAAGGCCAAGTGGTGAAATACGAGGTGTGTCCGTGATTGTTAACTCACGCAGATTTCTATTGGTTTGCGTAGCTGTTGCATTAGTGCTATTTGCAGAATCATTTAACGCCTGTCGGGGGTGCGTATTTTGTGCGTTAGGTAGGTTCATTTCTTTCCTTCCCTCTTTTTAGGTGTAGCTGAAAGACGTTAGCGAGGCTGCTACTGTAACGCCGCGTAAGAGGGTTTTTGTCAAGATAACCCGTTTCCTTCTGTGGCGCTGTTTACTCAGATGTGGGGAATTATTTTTTGTGTGTTACACCAATGAACAACAAATATTTTTATTTAAGTCAATATTGTGATGCTCGGCTACGTACTTGTACATAAAAGACGAAAGTCTTTCTTGGGCTACTTAAACCCCAAAATTTTGGTCTTCCTGTCTGTCTGTGACTCAATTCAGCAACGCGGCCAAAGTGAAACAAAGCTGAGCAATAGTCTTATACCTGTGTCACACGGGCCCTTTCAATCGCGATTAAAGTGAATCGCGATCGAGTTTTCGAGCGCGCTCGACTCACTGCCGCTGCTACACGGCACGTTTCAATCGCGATTGAGAAGTTGCACCGGTTGCACTTGTGTACGCCAGATGGCGGTGAAAATGTACTTGCTGCCGGCGTCTGCTAATTTCGCGCGGTCGTAGGTATGCGTAACACTGAATGTTACTACAGGCTTATTTGGGTCAAGTTATAGTTGAAGTTGTCACCTGTCGCGCATCACTGAGCGAGGACGAGAGTACCGCCGCCTTCGTTCCATCGCGTTTGCAAGCCTCGATCGCACTTGGAGAATTAGAATCGACTTCGAGCGGGATCGGGCTCGATCGCGATGGAGACTGCCGTGTAGCAGCGCCCGATCCGGATTCAGCTCGATCCGGATCGACTCAATCACGATCGAAAGTGCCCGTGTGACAGGGGTATTACATACCCACAGCCAAACCTAAACGTCTACGTCCGGTGGCAATGTTCATACTCGTCAACACTGTTGAAGAAGAACAAAATATTACGAAAATATCAGGTAGAAAATCCACGCAGAAGTGATATTTGCAGTGTTTCTTTAAATAAAAGTTCGGTATTCTTGATTTTTGCAATAGAAAATGAAACACATCCACTGCTGAAAATAAATTCCCTGTATCGCCTGGTGTCCCCCGCGCCACGTTTGCGTGTGACGGCATTTTAAGAAATCAAACGGCACCACTAACATAAGGTTTCACTAGATCGGTTCCACGTTCCGCTTGCGACGCGCGCGAAATAGGGCAACGTCGTTCTATACGCGTTGTGGAAGGGTGCCTAGATTCACGCATGTCTCCGCATTACGGCAGCGCTGCCATCGAGACAATCGGCGTGGAACAGTGGTGGGAATGGTGGGGGTGGTGGAAAACCATTTTGTTTTTGAGCCTACAAAAAAGAAAAGATCGTCTCAGTTCAGAAAGCCGCGAGTGACTGCTGCTCCATTGCGGACGGAGCTTAGCGGGTAGATGTGTTAGGCGGAGGGTGGAGGGAACGTGTAGTGAGGGGAGGGCATGAATGGTAAATTTAAACTGACTTGAGTGAACCCTAGCCCATTTATCTTAGAAGGAGCACGACGGGAGAGGAACAGCGTAAGAGGTGAGCGGGAAAGAGAAGGGAGGCATTTACTTGGCAGGGGCACCACGCGATTTTTTCCAGCCTTAAAGCGTTAGAAGCCGTATGCATGTTATAAAATAACTCGTCTTCGTTACCCACCTAGCATCAAACCGCCGCTGTGAGCCTTCTTATATGCTGCTGTCATAAACAGGGCCGCTTTCCGTTATCAATGCGTAGGATGTGCTGTTCGCGAGCACCACTTCCTGCCGCTACTCTTTTCCCAGATTTAGTGTACGTATTTTTGAACAATATAGTGCCCAATCGGCTGGAGAAATATTCCTCGAATCATAATAGTTGGAAGTAGACTTCCACCCTCTAAATTAAGGAACATCGTTGGCATATTTAGCGTTCCTAGTGTTAAAGAATCGAGGTATTTTTAACGATGACGAATATAATGTGTGTATTTTACTTTATTTTTATCTGTTTCCTTTGTTGTTTACCTTACAGTATTTTGTACTGGTTTCAGCCCAAGGACGTTTCCCTTGACGAAGGTTTTTCCCGGACTGATGTTCTCAGAGCTGCCCTTTCAGTGATAAGCTCGAACTGAAATTTAAAGTCTGAGGAACGGTTCCTTCGGTTGGCTTCTTTGTGACCGCCTCACTGCAAGACAGCTACTTAAATTACTTCGAGCTGTGTTTAAGGCCTGGCTGATGCAGAATTGAAGTTTAAATCTCTGTAAGGCTTTTAAAGGTCTGTACCAAAGCATTGGGCGAAAGCGGTGATGAATGAAAACCGTTCCTAGCCGGAAATCCTGGGTACTGATGTTCAAACACGGCAAAATACAAATTCACCGATTATAAAAAGAGTGTCTTTGGTTTGGAAACTTGGGACGTTCAAGTACAACGCATAAGCAACCCTGAGTATTTGCAGTTTAAACCACATTGATTGGATTGCAACAAATGTTTCCAGGGATAATACAGCGGCAATGATTGAAGAATCAGCTTGCTTAATTAATGGGTATGGTTGATCTTGGCGGGCTTGAAAGTGCGTTCTGAGATAAAACGACAGTCAATGTAAGGCGGACGGAAAGGAAGGGTAAGAAAAGTCATGATACGTACCAAACGCTATCGAACAAGGGCAGTTATTATTTTGGGTATTGTCAACACGCCTTAATTTATGTAACCGTGTATAGAAATATTATACGCTTTAAATTCTATGCGCAAAGGAGGCATGCTACAAATGTCGTCGTTTATCTTCACAAATTTATTGCCTTCTAGCTACACGTAAATTTCAAGCTTCCATATGCTCCCACCTCCCTTGTGGACGAGTCCACTGCGCATGATCGCTTATTTTGTTCTTCTTTACAGGCTCACTTCTTTTCATGGGGCATATCTCTTTTTTCTGCAAGGGCTTTCATTTCAGCTGCTCGTTACGGAACAAAGCGGCGAAGGCATTAGCGTTTTTTGAGTACTTGCGAGAGCAATTGTGTCCGTAGACACAGCTGTTGCAGGAAGGCGGCTTTTTTTGTTTGGTGCTGCGCTCACTGCCGTTCTACGAACAAAGCATTAAAACGCCCTCGGGGCATTAAAGCTCTACACTAAGAATTTAAGGGGCAGATATTGGGTTTGAAAAGACATACCGTGGAGTAGGGCTATTTTTGGAACGAAACATTAGCAGAAACAAGCGAGAATCGACTACATACAAATGAAGTGTACGGAAGAAAAAGGCGAAGGCCATTTAACCGTCTGCCGACTAAAAAGTTTACTGTGGACCATTATTAAAAATTGCTCTTTTTTTAAATTTTAAGCAGCTCGTAAGTGTTCGTACGTAAAAAAAGCAAAGGCTGCTACATGAAGAGTTATGAAGCACCCGTCTTCACGGAGATATAGGGCATTTCGAAAACTACAGTGATGAAGCGAGAACTTGGGAAAGTAACTGAAATATATAAGTGCCGGATAACTATGATGGAGACTAAAAAAAATCGCCTTTGGGTAGCATCTTAGAATACTAGGTTATCCGATATACGGAAAAAAAGTGCGCTTTGTATTACAATATCACAAGTGTACCAAATGCACGTTTTTTAAGGTCACTTTTCAGGAGAATTTAAATGCGTTAAAGCTGCAGTAGACAAGTACGCAACTATCGTTTGCGTTGAGCCGTGCTTCTACAACCAGTAAAAGTTATGTGAATACAGATACTGCTGCAGATTTTTCTTTATTCTAAATCCAATTTTTTAATTTAACAGTCAAGCACACGGCGTAAGTGTCAGGGAGCTAATAAAACGACTCAGAAATATTCGAACACAGATTCTTTTCATGGTATCACCATTGCAAAATTTGATCGTGCGTGCAATATTTAAAGCGGTAGTTCCTGTCCTAACACTTGGACATACTATGGCCGCTCTCTACTCTCAAGGCAAAGTCTGGGTTCAACGTGTTTATCATGTCGTATTGTAATCCACACCAGATTCTTCCGCGAATACGTTTTAAGCGTTGGTGTGCGGCGTGCCTACATAATCTTTCTTGTAGGATAAACCACGCCCAGCGCCTGAGATGCCTTTCGATGCTTGGATTCACTAGACCACCTGAAGATAAAGCACATCTACAGCAATTTTTTTACACAACATTTACTGAGTGCGGAAGAGCCCGGTACCCAAGTGGCCGGATTTCCTCGCAGCCTGGTGCAATACCGAACATGTGGTTTATTTGTTCGTGTTTGTGTTTTAGTGTTTATTTCGAATTCTTTATTTTGTAGGCATCATGGTCGCGGTGGCTGCAATTTTCTTGCTTCTGGCAAGGAGTATGTTTTGAAACCACGCAATGTATCTACTAGGGGGAAAGAAATGTCAACGCCCGTATTGCGAAAAATTAGTTCCTTGCCAACTTGATGTGAATGGGCACGTAACATCATGCTATCCCTGTTTATTATAAAACATTATCAGTACGTTCAAATATGAAGCGTTTTAGGCGTATGACCACTTTTACAAAGGGGTGGAAATGATACAATCTGAACGTAACTCGATATGCGATGTTCCCGTTGGCAGGAGTTGAAGTTTTCTTTCAAAAATGTTAGACGAACGACTTCATCGGATATTGTGTCTAAAATAACAACAGAGAAATACGGCTACAAAAGCATTCCGTTCTAACGGAAAGCTAAAATTGTAGCTTCCAGACAATCTTTCAGGCATTTTTGAAAAAAGTACTGCTTCGAACACAAAGCCGATGTTGTTTGACCACCCTGCCAATTGCTTAACTGTGATCCCAGTTTCCTCAACATGGTTACAGCTGAAATGCAAATGTGTGCGTAATATTACACAATCACTGTAAAATACTACTCTATGGACTGTAGCAACAAGATACATTACCTCGTTAAGGTTAACTGCACTGCGTAGAGACATAGCAGGAGTGAAAAGCCCTTTATCTTTGAACAGTGGGATGAGGGACCCCAAAGACAACCAGAAAGGACGGAGATTTTTTTTCCTGTGGCATTTTATTTCTCGGTCTACCACTCCACCGTTTCAGGACATTTCACACTATGTAGAACTGGTGTGAAGTCCCCTAAATCTGGTCGATTAACAGATGGAACGCGCTTTTGTTTTTTGCTCTACTGCGCCTTTGAAATATGTCTTGAAAAGCCTAATAAATAGAACGATGCTTTTTTTTTTGTTTCATCAGACTGGCTAGTTGGTGCAGCACAGATTGAGTGGCAGGCGCTTATTCTTTAGACTGTGGGAACTGAGACGTGATATAGAATGACAGTCTTGGTCCTGTATGTTTTTCTTGCTAATCCCTGTTACCGCTGTTCAAAGATTAAGCGCTTCCCACTCAGCTGTGCAGCACCAACTAAACCTCAATGATGCCCTGATGACAAAAAACATTGTTCGATGTATTCAGCTTTTCAAGATATATTTCACAGGCGCAGCAAACCAAAAAAATTGGCTCCAATCTACGCTGTGAAAGTTGTTAGAAACCAAAGCTTTAAATGACATCCACAACAATTGCCCATCGACGTCACAATTGCCGATGCGACATCACATGAACTAACAAACGTGGCTCTACAACGAGTAAAACGAGAGATTCTGCCACCCGTTACCTGGAATTCGCGGGTGTGGTAACACGAGCGCGGCAGCGTCGGCAACGGCCGGGCTAAAGTTGCGGACGCCGCCGCTGTAGCCCGACCGTGAGTCGTGAGAAAAAAATTGGAGAGGAGCGTCTTTCGAAGGGTGATACAGCGGAACCTAACCATCCTGATGCGCTAGCTAGGGGCTACACCAGCGCGCAACACAAGCACAGACACCGAAACAGTTGAGCATATTAGCTTTGTGATTTGCATTTAGACCAATTTAAAATAGCTAGTTTCGCATGATTGAGAATTACGAGAAAGCTGAGGAAACTTTTAGAATCGCTATGTATCAGAACCAGTTCCTACTTTCGCCTTTTACAATACCTCTAAAAACACAACAAAATTGGTATTCACCAATTTAGAAATCGGAGTCACATTCGGGGCAAGCCGTGCGCAAAATGCTAGCGTTTCTCTAGGACTCAGACGCCAGTATGTGGTCTCTACATTTTCTTTTCCCGCTCTGCAAATCAATCCTCAACATATATTTGCCGTACGACCACTTAATTCCGTCGTGTGCGGGTTACCCTTGAGGATCTGTCAAACAAGTTAATCAAGACGTGCGAAGGCACCGCGCAATGGACGCGAAGCTCCGCCAATACAGGTCCAAAACAACCACCGCGGGAAGCAGATGGCCAAGTCTACTGCCAACGCCGCCACCGGCGAGCAGGGCCTCCCGCGTGGAGAATGCTGGGTAAATTCGGGGCGCCGTCTGTAGTGTGCTTCGTGAGTGAAACCCCCCGTCCCCCGTCCCGCCGCTCCCCCCTTCCACCACCGCTGGTTGGCTGGTAGAGTTAGAAAGCTTTGCTTTAAAAAACTGAACCCAGTTCCACCCAGTGTGAAATCTCCTGAAACGGTGCAGCTGTGGGCTGTCTTCACGATGGTCGCGTTTTGCTTAAGCTTCCTTCGAATTTGGGGCGGTCGCTTGCCTTCGCTATCGCTTAGCTTGTGCCACTTGTTTCCGTAGCTCGGCATTGGCTTCCATTTGCTGCCGCGTAACCTCCGCTGCATTCTTGCGTTGCCCAGTATTTGCTTGCATTCTCCGCTGTTTCACTTCGGCGGATTTCTCCCTAATGAGTTAGCTCCACACCGCTGCGGTTTCGCTAGCTATTTTTTCGCACGCACTGTCGAACTGGCTCGCCGACAACGCTGACGTTCTCGGGGAGAGCGCGTTGACGCTTTAGTCTGTCGTAATTCATGGCTGGAAAGGACGTGTGGCAGCCCACCCCTGCGAGGCAGTTGTACCCCCTGTGTGTGGCTCTGAGAACTGGCTTTTGAGCTGCGGGGAAATCTGTTCGAGAGAGAACGTGGTGCGATATTAACAAGAATGCGTTGACCGGGCCAGAACTAGAACAGCTCTGCTAGCAATAAAGCGTAACACTTCTGTAAAGGCTGAGGGACCCTAAATGTGAGAGCCCCTATATTTTGCCTGAAAGGTCATATGTTTTGTGGATTTCGTGGCATTCAGCCATGACCGACGATGGCTTCTCATTCCCAGCTTTCTCGCTCAAAATCACTTCTCAGGGAAGCTAGTAAAACAACTTCAGGAAAGTGACAGTTGGCATAAAGCAAGAAGTCGGCCTGGAGACAAAAACTCTAAAATACTTCCCAGGATTCTGTATATAATTCGTCTAATTCGCTGTCAAAACGTACTCACCATGCATTTCTATGGGGTAGTTTCCATGGCTGTGCAGGTTGGTCGCGCCGCGGGCTAGACTTGAAACTGTGCACAAAGCAAGCTTTCGCCCGGAATACTAGTGGCGCGAAAATATTTCACATTCATGAAAATACCCTCCTGAAAAGTTCCGTATATACGGAAATATGGGAATACGGAGTACTTTCCTACAATGACACAAAGCCGCAAGAAAACATGGAATATTTTTGAGAAACACTCATGAATGAATGGGAGCATACTTATTCAAAAATTTGACACCGATTTTATGTCTGTAAGTTTACTAGAACCGCCAAATCATTGTCCGTATGAATTCCGTATATACGGAGTATATGGAAAACATACGGAGCGTCATTTTGCTTATTATTTAAGATAAAAAACACGGAACCTGCGCCAAACGTTTTTATGGCGCCTACTAATGTGATTCCCTTTTTGTTATACTAACATCTACTTTCGGTGTGCTTGGGGGAGGCATTCTCCGTATGAACTCCGTATTCCCATAATTCCGTATATACGAAACGTTTCAGTAGGGTAACTTCAGAGTAATCACTTAAAATGCAGCCATGAGCCTCAAAGCTGCACCCGTTGCCGAAAATTGAATGTGAAATGTCCTAATTCTCTCCCTGTTATAATTTTCTTTTTTGGGACGTTGAAGGGGAAGCCTGAAAGCTGGTAGAGCGCACCGGAGCAATTTTGTTCGCCAGACTGAATCAAGGCCATCCAAATAAAAGTCTGTTTTAATTTGATTTACAATTTTCCCAAAGCCTGAGAGCCATTCGAGAAATAAATTGCATCAAAAATACCTTGTATCACGCTCCTAATGGGCCATAGTGGAACAAGATGACGACGGCATAGAAGAGGACACCGCAACGCTCGAGCTCGCCAACCATGCGTACTGTTTAGCCTTGTCTGGTTCTTTTTAACGAAAAAAAAAATCTTCTTGGCCAATTCCCCTGAGTGGGTATGCAGCAGTTTATGCGCCACCACCACCACCACCATATACATGCCGTTGTGTGGAATGAGCGGTTACAGAAGACAATGCGACCGACGCGCTGCTTCGTTCCTTTTCTGACTAAGTGCATCATGTAAAATATACTTGTGATACCAGCCGCTGACGCCTGGCTGGTTTTTCTATGCCACGCCATTTTGACAGGAAAGTGCTTTATTGCGGTATTCAAGGAGATTTTACTTACGTCATATCCGTCACGGAAATGCCGCCAGTACAAGGAAGCCAGCGGCCTGTAAAGGGTGCAACCATGCAAACAGGGTATAATTGTGGGAAAGCAACCTTTAGTACTAAAAATAAAAAAAGTAAACAGCCAAGAACACAATTTATGTCTACACATAATGGAATCACTTTAATTTTTTGTTGCGTATGTTGAAAAGATAAAGCCACATATGCAAAAGTTGATGAATTTTCGCTTGGATACCAGCGTCATGGCGACACTTTCTTTTGGGATACCGAAACTAGCCGAAGTTTCCGGCCCCTGATAAAACCGCTTTGACGTAATGAGCCCATATTGCAGCTTTGGCCAGATATACGTGATTGCGCAGGCGTTGGGCGTCGAAACGTCTTTTAAGCTCTGTACTTGGCACCGACCAACGGAATGACCTTAATGTGGTCGATCTTGAGCACGTTGCCGGTTTAGCACGTTGCACGTTGCCGGTGGCATATCATTAGGAGAAGAGCCACGAAGAGTTTTGTGCCACCTTGCCACGCCAAAAGCTCGAAGCGAATATATTGCCCCCTTTTTAATATCACTACAGGTCCAAGGTTGCCACGCTAACCCGCGAAGCACGCCATGCCCTGTTGCTTTTTTTTCTCGTCGTTGGCTCTTCATGCTAACCCATAGAAACACTTGCGCCACTACTGCTGTGACGCTCCCAGGATGTAGACTGGCACAGAAACAGCAGCAAATCCTTCGGTCCTCAGCGGTAACCGTGAAGCCTATGCTAAGAAAACATGAACGCAGCACCACGACGAAAACATCCCCTTAAAGGGTGACTTCTACGCCACTCCCACCGAGGAATAAAGGCCCAACGACGAAAAACACAGCGCACGAGACGCCCGCCCTTTTCTTGTTGACGCATTGTTAGGGCGACACCACCACGTTGATTTGTCAGGTTTAAGCAGTGACGCTGAGTCCATCAAGTAGCTGAAATTTACAATTTTTATTCACGATGCGCTACGAGCACACAGATTTGAACACGCTTGCACCAAATACAAAGTGGTGGTAAAGATATGCATTAACAGTGATATAAAAACACTTGCGATATTCGGTGGTTGTTTTATTGTAAAGCGTACGTTGCAATCATAAAAACTGATTGAACCGTGTTTCTATCACCCCTCCTTATAAATCATGAATCGAAAGCTACCTGAAAAATTCACTTATTCGCTGTTTGGTGAGTTTTGCAGAAAAACGCATGGTTATACTCGCATGCAATAGCCCACGAGGCTTCATTGAGCAGTACTTTTCTCTCGGGCAAACAACACCTTATAACTGAAGAATTGAGAGCAAACCACCCTACCTTCTGAGCAAATGATGCGAATCGATGTTTTGCGGCATTTCTTTTCAGCATTCAGGGTCCTCAATTGCATAGTGGCTGCGTTCCACACACCTCTTGCTCAGGGTGATGTCACGAAGGTCTCCAGCCCCTAATGCCATCTTAACATCCTCTGCGGTCGTTGGTGCCCAGTTGGCAGCGGAACATGGAAACCTCTCAGCCGTAGCGTGGCCTGCTATTGCATGGCAAGGACAATTCGCAGGGCGATCAACGGCGTACTTTCCCGTATCCTCAATTCTGCGAGCCCAGATTGATCTTTAACAACTGCACTTTTCAAGTTCATGCAGGTATGCTTTAAAGTTTAAGTGCTTTTTCCTGTGTCATGTTTCTTCATTATTTTAATACTTTTCGCTGGAAGGTTTATTTCGCACTTACGATAATCTCTGTGCAAGACTGTTTGATACCATACCGTAATTAAAGTAACCGCAACTGTCAGAATTAGAGACTGATGTCCATTTTAAGAGACAACAGAACTCATTTTCTAGACATCCCGCCTTGGCGTGTGCCCAACTAAATCAACCTCTTGTTCCGGGACAATCAACTAGCGATTTCTTGCATTTATTTTTTATCTGTTCGGCCATTAGAATTACGGAAACTGGACATTTGATGCACATTATGTCAACAACCTTTTTTTTATTTCAATACTCTCAAAGCCCCGAAAGGCGTTACAGGAAGGAGTGGGAAGGTTTATACAATGCAAGTTATGGCCGTCCTATAGGAAACAGGATCAGGGTTGCTGGCAATGGAGGAGGCGAGGCTGTTCCAGTCCGATGCTGTCTTCGGTAAGAACGAATTGAAACGCAAATTCGTCCGGCAATTGGGGACTGCAACTTTTAATCTGTGGTCAAAGCGTGGGGAAATGTAAGATGGAGGTGAAACAATGTCAGTTTTAATGTCTGGGTTAGTGTAGAATATTTTGTGAAAAAAGCTTAAACGTGCAATTTTCCTGCGAATTGTTAAAAGGGGAAGGTTAAGGTTTGCTTTCATTGATGAAACGCTAGCTGCCCGAGAGTAGTTGGAAACAATGAAACGAGAGGCACGGTTCTGGATTGATTCAAGGGATGAGGAAAGCGATAATAAGTATGGATCCCAGATAGCGGAAGCGTATTCGAGTATAGTTCTAACTAGTGTTTTATAAAGCAGTAATTTCAAGGAAACAGGAGCTAAGGGAAAGTTACGACTTAAGTAGCCAAGCATGCGATTAGCATTGTTAGTTACATAATCTACGTGCGGTTGCCAAGAAAGGTTGCTACTGATGTGAATGCCAAGGTATTTGTAGGTGTTAACTTTTGTGAGCGGAGTATTGCTAATTACATATGGATAAAGAGAAGGGGGGTTGCGACTTAGGGAAACTTGCATTAGTTTGCACTTAGAAATGTTAAGCTGCATGGACCAGTCAAAACATCATGCTGAAACTTTGTCCAGATCAGTTTGAAGTTGCAAGCAATCGTTAGTACTAGATATTTCGCGGTAGATAACACAATCGTTAGCAAAAAGCCGAATTGAGGAACAAATATGATTAGGAAGGTCATTAATATATATAAGAAAAAGTAGTGGGCCCAACATAGAACCTTGTGGTACACCAGAAGTTACCACGGAAGTGGGTGAGTCGCACTCATTAGCTCTAACAAATTGGGTACGGTTGGTTCGCAAACACTCAATTCATTTAGGAATTTTGGGATCAATGTTAATTTTTCTTAGTTTCAAGAGCACTAAGCGATGAGAGACTGTGTCAAAAGCTTTCTTGAAATCTAGAAAAACGCAGTCAATACAGGAACCCCGATCAACGGCCGAAAATAGGTAGTTAATAAACTGCAAGAGTTGTGTTTCGCAAGAGTAGTTTATCCTAAAACCATGCTGATGTTAAAAAAATTGTTGGATTCAAGAAATGTAATTAAACGGGAGTAAATAACATGTTCAAGCAGTTTGCATGAAAGACTTGTGAGGGTGATCGGTCTGTAGTGGGGTGGCTGACTTGGATTGCTCGGCTTGGGCACTGGTACCACCCTCCCCGCCTTCCAGTCAGATGGCAATACAGATCATTCCAGAGACTGCGAAAAAATGGAAGACAAGATTAGTGACGAGTATGTTGCAGTGCATTTTAAAAATTGGGATGTAATTCCATCGATGCCAGGCGAAGTGGGTTTAAGGATCTCAACTAATTTGCAAATGCCAACCCAATCGATGGTTATCTGGTCTATGGGGGGCAAAGAACTATCACTGGTGTTAGGTTCCGCTGATAAAGCTTCCTTGGAAAAGGAAAGAGTGAAGTAGTCTTGCAGTACAACACAACAGTCATTTTCTGGCACTACACCACATTGTTCATCAAGTAGCTTGATCTTTTGCGTTGTGGGTCCGTTCACAGTTTTCCAAAATTTCTTAGGGTTAGTTCGTAACAAGGAAAGAAGGGTTTTAGAGAAGAACGCTTGCTTTGCTTCCTTAAGTGCATGCTTGTACTCGGACGCTTATTTGTGATAAGCTGACCCCCTTAAGCTGTTGTAAAATTTCCAGGCAGAACGGTATAATTGTTTTTTCTTATTGCGGAGCTTATTAACTGCTGCCGTGAACCAAGGGGGTCTGAAACTACAACGAATTGTTTTAAGCTGAATAAATCTGTCGGTTCGCTCTTGTACCTTATTTTTGAATATTTTTCAATTTTCTTCCACCGTTCTCATTGAGAAGGAGTTGAAATAGGTCTCGCAAAAAAGTTCAAGCTGTGAGTTCACAGAATTGAAATCGGTGTTTTTGTAGTCCAATTAGTTTAGTGCTTTGCCCATGACGGGAAGGTTTCACATTGTAACAAAAGTTGAGAATAGAATGATCGCTTAGTCCTGGTAGATGACTCATGGATGATATCACGTAAGGGTTAGTTGTAAGTACCAGGTCTAACAAGTTCCACGAAGAAGGGGTGACGCGCGTGTTTTGTGTTACCATCGGAGTTAAATTAAGGTCATTGCACAAGTCAAGAAATAACAAGCTTTCAGAGAGTCGGGCCGAGGGCTTGGTTTAGCCATCGCCCCAGATTATATCCCAAAAGTTAAAGTCGCCTAAAACGAAAATAGGAGATGACGGAAAGCGTGTGAGAATGCACTGCACAGCATCATAAAGATTATCACAGTATGTTGACGGTGAACTGGGTGGGCGATAGCAAGCGCATATGATGGTGTCTTTGTGGTTAAATCGAACGCATGCGCAAACAAGTTCCAAAGAGCTGTTGACTGAAATTGCGTGCGAGTGAAATTCTGCTGATATTGCGATCAACACGCCCCCGCCAACCGTTTCTTCGCCATCACATCTGTAAATTTTGTAATCCTTGGCGGAGTGAAAAATTTCGCTGTCACGTATTTTACTTGATAACCAAGTCTCTGTGAGTACAACCACATCAGCGGCACAGTTATCTATAACAGAGGACAACTCGTCACGTTTTCCCATTAGGCTACGAATATTCGTAAAAAGAAACGAGATATTATCGGCAGAGGAAACATATTTATTATTCACAGAGTGCTATAATGAAGCGTTTGTACGGGGTGAATGAGGAGGCGTCGTGCTCGTGGAAACAGTGTCCACCGAAAGATTGATTTCACAAACCCTATCGGTTTGTGCGCAGTGTACGAAGCATTTCTTATCGATTAATAACTTGTAGCGTAACGAATACTGCTCCCCACTGGCTTTCCCGAATTCTATTAGTTTTTTACGTGAACGGCGCGTTTATTTACAGAAGTATTCTGCTTTGTAATTTCTTTCTATTAGCAAGGATGGAATCTTTCAGTGTACGAAGCATTTCTTATCGATTAATAACATGCAACGTAACGAACACTGCTCCCCACTGGCTTTCCCGAATTCTATTAGTTTTTTACGTGAACGGCGCGTTTATTTGCAGAAGTATTCTGTTTTTTAATTTCTTTCTAGTAGCAAGGATTGAATCTTTCAGTTTAGAAGAGTGAAACTCGACAATTATTGGCCGACACTTATTCGGAACAAAACTACCCAACCTATGCGCTCTCGCGATTCTATTTTTAGGAACACTAAGTTCAAAGGTTAAAAGCAGGAACGTAGAAATACTTTCCTCTGTCTGAACCCATGTTTCCGTTCTACAATCTGTCATCCCGTAAAATAGTAAGTTTTCGCTATGTGATCGGTCTTCAAGGTCATTCAGGCGAGAACGCAATTCAGCATTCTCACTGTGGACTGCGTCAGCAACTGCTTGTTGCATTATAGGGCCTGACGAAATGTCTAGTGAGGCTATCTTAGTTTCGACTGCCACAAGCCTAGCTGTGATGTCTACGACTGCCCTTTCTAGCGTTTCTTGGCTAGATTTGACATCGTCCAGAGTTCTCTGCAGCTCATCATGACGGGCATCAACGTGCTGCGTGGTTGCTTTCAGAGCAGCCGACAGGTCAACAGGTAGGTCGCTACTATCGCTATTGGGCCAAGGATTTAGTTCAACATCCCCAAACAGCAGTAACAACTTCACAACGTTTGCGCAGTTCAAAATTGACAACGAAAGGACACTGGGGCTTGGGAAGAGCAGCAGAAAGGGATCATTTGACTTTTTGCAATGACAAGAAGTAATGTCACGAACCTGTACAGGAAGAGAGAATGGCTTTAGAAGAGACTGAATTATTGCTGCTCTTTCGTGCCCACTGAAGGTTTCGGCGACATTCCAGCCTCTTAAATACTGTCCATGAACGGGGGGCCCTGTAGTCGACGGGTGGCTCGCGTGAACTGATTCAACACGAGGCAACGACGGTGCAGATGGAATAGCCCACAGCTGGACAGCCGATGGGGCAATTGCCGCAGAAGGTTTCACTGTTGAATCGGAAGGGAGCACACCAACCGGGAGGCATGCCAAGGTTCCACGCAGCTGGTGCGGCGTTGTCCCGATAAAGGCCGGATCGGTTGCTGTCGAAGCTCCGAGATCATTGACGGCGCATGCTCCAAGCAGCAGCTGTACAAGAAGAGAGAACGGGTTTAGAAGAGACCGCATTGCTGCTGCTCTTCCGTGCCCCTGAGATGAGATGAAATGAAATTGAGATGAAACTTGAGATGACATGAAATGGAAAGGAAGTGAAATTAAATTAAATGAATTGAAATGAGATGAATGAGATGCATTGAAATGAAATGAGATAAAATGAAATTGAGATGAACTTGAGATGAAAATTTTAGGCCTCAGAATTTCACACAGTTCAATTGGTAAATTGGTTCTTATACAAGAACAGTTTAGCTAAACCCGCCGCGGTGGCTCAGTTGCTGAGGCGTTGTGCTGCTGAGCACGAGGACCCGGGTTCAACTCCCGGCCGCGGCGGGGGCTTTTATGATGAAGGCGAAATGCAAAACGCCCGTGTGTACGAGATTTCGGCGCACATTAAAGATCCCCAAATGGTCAAAATTAATCGGGAGCCCTCCACTACGGTGCGCCTCATTGCCTGCGTTGCGTCGGCACGTTAAACCCTAAAATCAATCAATCAACAGTGTTGCTCAGCATAACCAATCTTTTTGCATTCACTATTTTCTACTGACACGTTCAGGAAGCAAGTTCATGCTCCTCTCATGCTAAACATTACATTCGCAAGCGAATGACCGAGGCCGGCACTGTAAAATAGTGCAAAAACCTTAAGTGCGTCAAATCTTTGCTGTATACTTACAGGGTCACCAAGACAGTGCGCGCATACTATCATGCAAGATATATTAAAGTGGCGTCGAAAACCAGATATTACCTTGTCCCCTCTCACTTTTGTCGATATGTGTATAAATATATTACCTGAATGTAATACACCGGTGTCTTAGATAGTAGACAATTCTGGTAGCATATTCCTTTGAAAAGATTCAAAGGAGAGCAGTGGGTTTTATTTACTCGAAGTAGAGTCGTGATGTATCAGCAACTAAACTAATGCAAGATAATAAAATACAGGCACTCAATCGTTACGTCAGCTTCTCTGTCTAAATTTCTTGAACTAACTGTTCAGGAACAAATTTGCCCTAGACCCACCAGATTACGTTACCGCAGTTTAGACCAGTGAAACTCGTCATTCTCATGTACTATCTTTAACTGCGTGTTTTGCACGGACTAATTTATGCGAGTTCTTGTTCTTCGCGAGAACTATAACGGAATGAAACAACTTTCCCTTTCATTACCTCCAAACCTTACATCTTGACGAACCAAATGTTTAACTCGGTGAATCTTGACCTCCACCCTTACTGTCCCTGGATACTTTCATTTGGCGGTTTTTTTCTTCTCGCTGTCCTCTTACTGAGATGTCTTTTAGTCAAGCTGTGTCACTGATGCATTGATTCCGTGGTGGTATCTGCGCCGATCTTGCTGGGGAATTTTTGGGCTGCAGTATTAAACAAATAAATAAATAAATTTAGTCTCTTCGAGTGTATCCGCATGCCCTTTGGCTGCATAAGGGTGCCGAGACGTTCCAACGTGCCATCAACGAGGTATCCCATGGTGTGCACTTTGGCTTTGCCTACCCTCGACGACTTTCGTGACCCCAAGCTCATCGCCATCCGAGCATGAAGCGCACTTTGGCGCCCTATTCACTCGACTTGGCGAATATGATTTCGTCCTAAATCCCAAGAAGTGCGTTTTTGACATGCAGACCATCGATTTCCTGGACCACCTGGCCACTTCACAGGGCATCAGACCTCTTTGCGGAAAAGTGAAGCTAATCCAGGACTGGCCGCATGCCAACTAAATCAAGAAGCTGCAAAAATTTTGGGCCTGATAAACATCTACAGACGATTCTTACCAAAGTGAGCGAACCTGTCCAAACCTATCATTGATCGTCTCGCCACCAAGGCAGGACCTTCAGAGCACTTCGAGTGAAGCGAGGAAGCAGCGACCACCCTTTGTGCAGCGAAAAGGGTCTCTCCAACGCTGCCATGCTTTTACACCCAGTTGCTGAAGCTCAGCTTCGCCTAACCACCGACGCATCCACCGTGGCTCTGAGAGCCGTTGTTGAGCAGTTCGCCTCTGGTTGGAAACCGCTATGTTTCTTCTCCCTGCAGCTAAAACCGGCTGAAACAAGGCAATGCCCTTGTGGGCACGAGCTACTAGCTCCCTACGTTGCCATCAAGCATTTCCAGCATTCCCTAGAAGGCAGGGGCTACTACATCCTTACGCACCAGAAGCCTTTGACGTTCGCATTCCAACTGAACCGCAGCTCATACCCGTCGCGTGAGATTTGACAGCTCATCTTCGTCTGTAAGTTCACCTTCAATCTTCACAATATCAGCCGCCCAATCAACACTGCTGCTGACGTGCGCCTCGCGTGGAAGCCCTTTCGTCCTCACCCGAACTCATTTCCTTAGAAGAGCTCGTTTCTGCTTAGCAACAGCACATTTAGCTCCATCAACGCCGTGCCAGCTCCTCCACACTACCTGTCATAGATGTTCCGTTGCCGTTTACCGAAAGCGCAATCAACTGCCAGACACCAAGCGGCATCTCCCGACCAAACGTCCTACCAACGTTACGTTTCGTCGAGCCGTTTTCTGCGCCCTGCACGGCAAGACCCACCCCGGAATCCGATAAACTCAACACGTCGTCACAGTACGGTGGCACTTGATCTCCATAAATGCCGATGTCCGCCGGTGGGCATGTACCTGCCTCCAGGGTTATTGTGTCAAGGTAGCAAGGAACACAGTGGCCCCTATCTCCCCATTTGATTCACTGGATACCCGTTTCGTGCACGTGCACATTGACCTGGCCGGCCCCCCGCCACCGTCGCGAAGTGCCACCTACTTGCTCACGTGTGTGGATCGCTTCACGCGCTGGCCAGAGACGATAGCAAAGCCTGATATCACAGCGGGAACAGTCGCTACAGCGTTTGCTGATGATTCAGTGTCCCGCTTCGGCTGCCCTATTGTCAAGCCAACTCATCGCGGGCGTCCATTTCACTCCGCTGTGTTCAGCTATCTCGTCGCCATTTTAAGAGTATGCCACATTCACACCGCCTCCTACAATTCGTGCACCAACGGAATGGTGGAACGTTTACACCGACAACTCAAGGCAGCTCCCACCACCTACGAGCGACAGAACATTGGACCCACCACCTTCCTCTCGTCTTTCTCGGCCTTCGCTCGGCTGTCAAGCCAGACCTCATCAGCACAACTGGTGTACCACTGCCCACTTCGTCTCCCGGGCGACTTCAGCAAACCTCCGCCTACCAATGATCCTTCGGACCCCGCCGGTGGTTACGTAGCTCACCTTCGTCGCCCCTTCAAAAAGACCCGGTTCATCCTTCCTCGACAACGCAGCGACCACACCATCTTCGTGAGCTATGAATTCTCGTTTTGCCCTTTAGTGTTTGTGTGCCGTGGCGCAGCTGGTCCGTCTCTGACTCCCGCTTTCGATGGCCCTAGTGGCACCCTAAGACTTTCTCCCTTGACATGAATTGCCGCCAAGATGTCGTCGCTGCCAACCAAATAAATCCCGCATACGTAGCCACCCTCCGACCCAGCCAGACCTTCACCGTCTCAAGAATGCTGCCTCAGAATTTTCACCCTCAACCGACACAAACTGTCACGTGGCAAACACAATCGTCTCCGCCTCTATGGGGGGAGCCCTTTTATCAACGGCGTACCAAGGGCCAACCGCGCTGCGACGAGGACGAAGCCGGGCGCACCTCACTAGCGTAGGCTGACGTGCGCTCACACTGGCTGGAAATAAAATCAGTTCGAGTCAGGCGTTGTCGCGGTTGATTGTCTCTGCCCGAGTAGCTAGAACGCATTGTCTCGCAAACCACCCTTCGGATGCCCCGCTAAGCACGTAGCGGCTTACGTGCCCAGCACAAAGCTTTTGCAGTAACTTCTTCAAGTTATGCTGTACCTTACGATTTTATGTCCAGACGTAACAGGCAGATTCACCCTGACGTGTAATGAATGGGATGTTGCTTGGCACGTGCTCATGGTAAACACGAGGCCCACTGAAGAATAAGCGAAACGAAGGAGAAGCATAAACGCGCAGTGGTAGATTCGCCAACGTTTTCCCGGGAATTTCCTCACATTAGGCTTCTCTCTAAGCGCTTGTCCTTGTGGCACTCGTCCTGAGTTTTCTTTGCTGCGCTTAAGGGAGTTATAATGGAGTACCAACTAGCTCGGACACATACGTTGTTCTCTTTACGCTTTAGGCTCTCATGAGTTGAACAGGGCCTGCAACTAATCGTGTATTGATATTTGTATAACTTGGCACGTATGCTGTTAGGCTAGTCAACCCTTGCATAACGTGAAGCAGAGAGTTGACTACACCTGTTATGAATGTGCCAGGGACACCGCAAGAAGAGGCGAACGCTGTTTAACGCTTGAAGACTATATTTCACAGGATGGAGGACAAACAAGGACGTGAGCATAATAGACGACGGGGAAAGGCACAACTACAGTCTGGCTGATAGGAAAGGCAAAGAACGTATCGCAGTGATCAATATGTAAACGGTCGCACGTTTCTGTTGGGATACGTTTCTAGCATCCCAGACGAGTAGTCCGACGGGGACGAAGCATGTAGTCCTGTAAGTCTCGAGCACGGTTATGCCGAACGGCAGCCTCCAACAGCAAGACCGGAGCGTGAGCAGTCCGCGCACCAGCGCCACGATGACTATGCCAGATGTGCTCTCGTGCCATGGCGGAGCGTAGCGACGGTCTTGCTCAGGTGGGCCGTGGACCAGGCATCCCACGAGGTTGTTTCCACGTAGCCGCGCCCTGTTTCGCACCTTGGCTTGGAGCCCTTGTCGTTCCAGCTTGGCGATGATGATGATGATGATGTCCGCAAAGCTTTTGACACGTACCCCCCCGGTGGGAAATCGGTTGTTGAAATACCGGGGGACTTGAAAATACTGAATTATTTCAGGAAAGAGGCTGTAAACGAAAACCTAGTGATGAATGAAACCCGAATTACCCATTAATTAGCATCCTTCAGCAATTCAAGCGACTTGAAGCAGAAAGAAAACTTTGAATGCAATTATATATAGGCCGTGTCTAGAGTGCCGTCCGACAGGTTTATAAGCACTCCACTATATCGACATCCACCGCCGTTTTGTGGCGAAATTTCCTCGTCTGGCAGTACATCGCTCTAGATAACGTAAAGCTAGGCAACCTAACCTAAACATAACATAAGATAACCTAACGAAAACAAGAAATAATTTTAAACACCAAAAGTAACCGAAGGTATAAAAATTACACTTCAAAAAAAAATAAAAAAACAGCGGTGGCAAAAGCTGTGCTCGAACCACCGACTTTAGGATCCAGAAGCTAAGACGGATCCTCTACACTACAACGGCAGTTTTTTTTCTTTACTGCATAGAAAACTCCCCTTAATACAGCCTACAAAATTTATGAGTCATCCAAGAAGATGCACATCACTGCAGCTAAAATAAGCCGTCCGTTAAAACTCTGGCAAGCAGACGCACGCGTCCAACAGATGCAGCCTTTCTGGTGGGTCACTATGCGCCACATAAATGCTCCGCACCAACGGGAGCAAGCTACACTACAACGACAGACACTTTGGCCGGTGCTAGCTTGGCGTTAAATATTCGAATGTTGTCGGACGGCACTCAAGCCATTCCTGCAACGATCAGCAAGAGTGCCGTCGTACGGCACTCTAGACACTGCGTTATATTCCTTTTTGCAAACCCCAAATTTGATGCGCCAATAGATAATATATGTGGAATCAAAAAAGTCAACCCCAAACGCACAATTGGGCCCTTCAAAAGCAGTTGTCTAGCTGTTGCGAAACGGCGGAAGTCCAAAAAGAAAATGTTAGATTGTTTCAGGGACCTGGCACCGCACACCTGGCAAGGTAGGTGAAAGTCATGATCTGAAGAGATAGTAATTAAGCCTTGGAATCCTACAGCGCAGCTCGCTGAAGTTCACCTCGCATGGCCGAGAACCACAAAAATGAATATTCCACCCGAACTTTAAATGTTCGTACTATTCAAGTGATAAAAGTTAGTCAGAAAGAGTAGTGTCTAACTGTCAATATCGTCTTAACCTTGAATATGCCAAAAGAGCCAGATTAGGAATACCGAATTTAATGGGAGCTGTGACAGCGAGATGAGCTAAATCGTCCGCCAGCTCGTTGCCCCTGATGTCCATATGGCAAGGGACCCAAAACAAGCGTACCTCCTTCACGTGCCCAGGAACAAAAAATAATAGTGTGCGGTACAATGAAGAGTCGGAACAGGAAGTTAATGCCGATATAACTGACACCGAGGTTGCAGCGATGGCGTAGAGGTAGAACACCCGCCTCGCGTGCAGAAGGACCGTGGTTCGAATCCCGGTGCCGGACAATGCCCACCGGATAAAAAAAAATCCGCGTATTGATGCAATTGCACAAAGGGGCTTGGGTTGCGGTCTGACCCCGGCGACCATTGCCGGCAATGCACCCCCTCACCAGAGCAGGATTGGCCACCCTGGTGTAGTAACGGCCACAACCTCCCATGAATACGCCAACTAAACCTCGGCCCTCAGTCCCCAGCGGCTGCGAAGCAACTGACCACGGCGGCGGTCAGACCTGTGACGCAGCAGAGGGTGCTAAGAATCCCTGGATCCGGACAGGCCGCCAATGGAATCTGAACCTGGCAACGTTTAACGTGCGAACCTCATCTAGCGAAGCAAGTCTCGAGGTGTTGTTCGAGGAACTAGAGGGCATTAAATGGGATTTAATAGGGCTTAGCGAGGTTAGGAGGGCAGGCGAAGCCTTTACGGTGCTGAAAAATGGACACGTCCTAGGTTACCGCGGTCTAGAGGACAGAAGAAAACTGGGAGTGGGATTTCTAGTCAATAAAAGCATAGCTGGCAACATAGACGAACACTATATCACTAACGAAAGGGCCGCAGGTCTTGTAATTAGGTTCAATAAGAGGTACAAGCTCAAGGTGGTGCAGGGCTACGCGCCCACATCCAGCCACGACGACCAAGCAGTGGAACGATTCTATGAAGATGTGGAATCAGCAATGGCTAAAGTAAAAACGCAGTATACCGTAGTTATGGGGGACTTCAATGCTAAATTAGGCAAGAATTAGGCTGGAGACGAGGCAGTTGGGAACTATGGTCTGGGCTGTAGAAATAGCAGGGGGGACCTACTAGTTGAGTTTGCAGAACGGAATAACCTACGCATAATGAATACCTTCTGTAAACGGGAGAGTCGGAAGTGGACCTGGAGGAGCCCGAATAGGGAGCACATAAATAAAATAGACCTCATATTATGCGATAACCCTGGCGTTGTGCAGGATGTGGAAGTGCTCGGAAGGGTAAAGTGTTGTGACCACCGTACGGTAAGATATCGAATTAGGCTAGATTTGAGGAGGGACCGCAACAAGATAGTACGTAAGAAGCCGACAAATGAGCTAACAGTAAGACGTAAAGTAGAAGAATTCAGGATCACGCTGCAGAACCGATATTCCGCCCTTAACGAGGAAGCCGAGCTTACGACACAGGAAGGCAGCGACAACCTTACACGCATTCTCACGGAGTGTGCAGTAGAAGTCGGGGGCACTATGGCTAGACAGGATACTGGTAAACTTTCTCAGGAGACAAAAGATATAATCAGGAAACGGCAAACAATGAGAATCTGTACCGCAGCTGACAGAATAGAACTAGCCGAGCTCTCGAAGTTAATCAATAAGCGTAAGACAGCTGACATACGGAAGTTAATATGGAGAGGATCGAATACGCTGTAAAGAACGGAGGTAGCCTGAAAGCAGTGAACAGACGTCTTGGCGTGGGGAAAAGTCAGATGTATGCACTTAAGGATAAGCTAGGCAATGTCATCACACATAGGGATAAAATACCCACAGTGGCCGAGGAGCTCTATAGGGATCTGTACAGTAGCCGGGACATACAGGATAATGCCGAACGAGACAGTAGTTCAGAGGAAATAGACATCCCACCAGTAACGACCGAAGAGGTAAGGAAGGCTTTGAAAGAAATTAAAGGGGGCAAAGCACCTGGTGAGTATCAGATAACAGCAGACTTCTTGAAGGATGGCGGAGAAATTGTACTTGAAAAACTGGCAAACCTGTGTACGCAATGCCTAATGACCGCAATGGTACCGGAATCTTGGAAGAACGCGAACATCATCCCAATCCATAAGAAAGGCGACATGAAGCACTTGAAAAATTACACGCCGATCAGCTTACTGTCAGTCGTCTACAAGGTACTTACCAACGTAATCGCTAACCGAATTTCTGCAACCTTAGATTTCAGTCAACCTAAAGAACAAGCAGGGTTCCGTAAAGGTTATTTAACAATGAACCATATTCACACGATCAATCAGGTGATAGAGAAGTGCGCTGAGTATACTCAACCCCTATATATAGCCTTCATAGATTATGAGAAAGCATTTGACTCGGTCGAAACCCTAGCAGTCATTCGGGCATTACGGAACCAGGGGGTAGATGAGCATTATGTAAGAATACTAGAGGATATCTATAATGGGTCTACAGCTACCATCATCCTCCATAGGGAGAGCAGTAAAATACCTATAAGGAGGGGTGTCAGACAAGGAGACACAATCTCTCCAATGTTATTCACAGCATACTTACAAGAAGTACTCAGAACATTGGATTGGGAACAGGTGGGAGTAAGGGTTAATGTATAATACCTCAGTAACATCAGATTTGCTGATGACGTTGCCTTGCTAAGTAACTCGGCGGACGAATTGCAATGCATGCTTTCCGCACTGGGCAAACAGAGTAGAACCGTGTGCCTGGAAAGTAATATGCAGAAAACTTAAGTAATGATCAATAACCTCGGGACAGCACAGCAGTTTGAGATAGATGGCGAGGCAGTGGAAGTGGTAAGCGAATATATATACTTAGGCCAAGTTGTGACTCCAGATCCCAACCATGAGGCAGAGATAATGAGAAGGATCAGAATCCCCGCACGGGGCACCTTGAGCAATCTTGGTGACGGTACTGGCGATACCGCGGACCCCGAGCCCCCAAACATAAGCTGGATCCAACCGTGGCGACGTGTTTATAGGTGGAGGGTTAGAAACCACGAACGGTGGCCGTCGGAGCCCAGGTCAAGCTCCGGCGGATGGGCTCCCTGTCTGTTCACCAGGCAGGGATCTCCGGGACCTCTTTGGCTACCAGGGTAAGGTCAAAGAAGAAAGTACCCCCGTCTCCCTGCTTTTATACTATGCTATATGGCATTTTCAAACCCCCCCCCCCCCCCAAACGTGATCGGTCCCTGAAAAGGGGCCGCACCGAAGTATCTTTTCCTTCATTGCCATCTTAGACATTTCCTGAACCAGATCATTACTCTCGATTTCTTGTCATGGAATCGCTCAATCCAACCCAACCTCTTGCATTTCAGTCAGTCTTCTTGATCGCCAAATATCTTGAAGCCATAATAAGAAAATCATATAGGTGCAAAAAATAAAGGTCTGGTGAACTACTAATCGAGGTAAATGACAAGCAGCAGTCCACAAAGCTTCTAGCTCAGACTAGACTGGCTGATCTAGACATCAGGGTCACACCCCATCGGAGCCTCAACAGCTCGCTAGGTGTGATATCGGAGACGGATCTCTGAACGAAACGGATGCGATCTCCTTGCAGGCTTGAAGGATCAGGGCGTCACTGCCGTGAGACGCATCACTATCCGCAGAGACGACAACGAGATTCCCACCAAGCACATTATCTTGACTTTAGACCGCGCAGTTCTTCCACAGTACATAAATGCAGGTTTTATCCGTTGCTCCATCCGTCCGTACATCCCGAACCCGCGGTGCTGTTTTAAGTGCCAGCGGTTCGGGCACGGTACAAACTCTTGCCGTGGCCGAACGAAGTGTGCGAAATGCGCGTCGCATAATCATCCGAGCGACAATTGTCCATCCGATACCCTGTCTTGTGTGAACTGCGGGGGGGGGGGGGGGGGGCGCATGCAGCGTACTTGCGCAAGTGTGAAAATTTTCAAATGAAAAAAAAGATAATTAACATCAAGGTCACGGAGAACATCACCTTCCCAGAGGCGCGAAAGAGGTTCGCCTCTTTCCCTCTGGGGAGGTATGCAGACGCGGCTCGCCGGGGGGCGGAGCGGCGTCTGGTTTCCACAGGGACCCAGTTCAGCGAGCTGACCTGGTCCCGCCCCCGCCCCCCGCTGGGTTGCCTCACGCAGCCCGACCCGGCACCACGCCGCTTGCTGAGGCAGCAGGGGTTGTGGTGCAAACCACTTCTGTCGGGACCGGTGCCGCTCCCGCCTCTGTCTCCCCGTCCTCCAGTCCGTTGGAGGGTACCGAGGTGATGGACACCGCGGGCCCCGCACCGGCTCCCACCGTCACCGCACCGCTCGTGCCACCTCTGGTGCCCCGGACGCCCTCGGCGGTGGCGGCTCAAACGAAGGGCTCCCGAGGGGGAGCCAAGTCTGGTGGGCCCGGTCCGTCGGGCACCCCTTGGACATCCGACGACGAGATGGATGTCGGGCCGTTCCTGCCTGCAACGCAGCGCAAGGAGCGGCCACCGACTTCCAAGCCTACAGACAGGCCTAAAAAGCCTAATCCCAGAGTAACAGCCACGAAAGACGATACATGAACACACACACACACACTCCATTCATTCTTAAACGTAAATAATGGGAACAGAAAACATCATTCAATGGAACTGCAGAGGCCTCCTTAAAAATCTTGATGATGTGTATGATATCCTGCATGCCAATCAGCCAAGTCTCATGTGTCTCCAAGAGACTTACCTCAATTCCAAACAGACAAATTTCTTAAATAGGTACATGATATTCAGAAAGGACAGGGTTGGCTGCACACACTCTTCTGGGGGTGTGGCCATAATCGCCCGGAAATCCTTAGCATGCCACCCTGTCACTTTGAACACCGTCCTTGAGGCTGTAGCAATTCGAACAATAATATTCAATAGATTGATGACGGTGTGCTCCATATACATTCCTCCTGATCATGCACTTACGAGCTCTGACTTCGAGGCACTGGTCCCGAACCATACATCCTGACAGGCGACCTTAATGCGCACAACTCTCTTTGGGGCTCCTCCAGAACGGATGCCCGAGGTCGCCTGATAGAGAAATTTCTTACATCTTCAGGAGCATGCCTTTTCAACAAAAAACAGCCTACATACCATAACTTAGGACAAAATACGTACTCACATCTTGACTTGGCTATTGGTTCTGCAATTCTATTTCCATGTCTTGAGTGGGGCGTTGGCACGGACCCATATGGTAGTGACCCCTTCCCCACTTCCCTAACATACATAGGTAAAGGCCCATGCAGTCCATCTTCCCATAACAGGTTTAATGAATCAAAAGCAAACTGGAGTACATTCACAGAAACATCTAAACTACACCACACAACCATAAAACACCTACACGTGGAGGAAGCAGCCCAACTCGTCACGGCACACATACTCGACGCCGCCGAGAAGTCCATTCCCCAGGCCTCCAGTGCGTCCCGCAACCCAAGGAGGCCCTGGTGGAACGAGGACTGTAGGCGGGCGCGAAAGGCCCAGAACAAGGCGTGGGGTGTCCTTCGCCGGTACCCGACGTCAGATAATCTCATTTCCTTTAAACGGGCAGAAGCCCTTGGGAAGCGTGTGCGTCGTAAGGCGAAAAGGGAGAATTGGCGCGCCTTCCTCACTTACATTAACTCATACACCGACACTCACAAAGTCTGGACACGAATACGCAAGCTAAAAGGACAACAGACACACACCTGCCCCTGGTTAGCACAACAGGGGACACACTCGAAGACCAGGCCAACACGCTTGCACAACACTTCGAACACGTGTCCAGTTCAGCACACTACACCAACACTTTCATTAAACACAAAGCATCATGTCAGAAGAAGTCCTTGCGAGACACTAATAAGTCGATCTTATCCTATAACACCCCCTTTTCACTTCATGAGCTGAAGGTCGCACTCGGTACTTGTAAACCTTCAGCTCCAGGTGCAGACAGGATTTCATACACAATGATACAACACTTACATGCAGACACACTTGAAACACTTCTTCACCTCTACAATAAAATATTTCTTTCGGGGCACATTCCACGCTCTTGGAGGGAGGCCATAGTAGTGGCTGTCCTAAAGGAAGGGAAGGACCCTTCCTCTCCTGCCAGTTATCGCCCCATTGCCCTGACAAGCTGCCTGTGTAAGCTCTTCGAGAAGATGATAAACAGGAGGCTTGTGTACTTCTTAGAGTACAATGGTCTTCTCGAGAGCTGCCAGGCGTGCTTCAGGGCGGGGCGATCTACCAACGATCAACTCGTTGCGTTAGAGTCTTATATCAAAGATGCTTACCTCCACAAGCAGTACTGCATGACAGTATTCTTTGATCTTGAAAAGGCGTACGACACTGCTTGGCGGTACGGCATCTTCAGCGACTTGAAGTCCTTTGGCATGTCGGGTAACATGTGGAACACGCTTGCCAGTTACCTCTCTGAAAGAACGTTTCGCGTGCGAGTTGGAACTGCACTCTCTAGAGTTCATGTGCAGGAAAACGGTGTTCCGCAAAATGGAGTTTTGAGTTGCACCCTTTTTATTGTAAAAATGAACTATCTTCGGAAGGCATTACCACCAACCATTTTAAGTCTTGTAACCTGTCTATCTGCGAGCGCCAAGTCCAGCTTGGTGTTAACAAGCTAGCTGGCTGGGCAGATAGCAACGGTTTTAAATTTAATCCAGTGAAGTATACTTGTGTTTTGTTTTCGAAAAGGCGCGGCATTCGGCCGGATCCAGACATCAAACTCAATGGTGTCTCAGTTCCAGTCAGAAATGAACACAAGTTTTTAGGTGTAGTCCTTGACGAAAAGCTCTCGTTCATTCCACACATAAAACAACTTAAACATAAATGCTTAAAGGCCATGAATATACTCAAGGTTCTCTCCCACTCTTCATATGGGGCTCACAAACAACTTCTTTTACGTGTTTTTACTAGCCTGATAGGTTCACAATTAGACTATGGAAGCGTTGTTTATGGGTCAGCAAGTAAGACATCCCTCAAAATGCTGGACCCAGAGCTTCATCTGGGGCTCCGGTTGGCATGTGGCGCCTTCCGGAGTAGCCCGGTCGAAAGCCTCTATGTGGAGTGTAATAAGTGGAACCTACAACGTCAGCGAGCATACACAGATCTCCTTTTTGCTTTTAAAATTTCATCTATGCCACACCATCCTTTTAAATCGGCTTTTTATGATACGTCTCAGACTACACTACTCCTAAACAGACCATCGTTCTCTGCGCCCTTCTCTTACGAAGTTAGAGAGGAAGCGTCATAGCTTTCTGTCTCCTTTTTAGATACCATCTAAAGTTCTGTAACAGATTTCATAGCACCATGGCATCTCCGCCCTGCTTCATGCGACACATCATTTACACATGTAGATAAAAACCGAGCTCCCACATGTGCAATTCTGCAGCACTTCTTGTATTTGCAGCAGAAGTACCAATGCTCTGAATTTTATACGGACGCCTCTAAAACTTCCACCTCGGTGTCCTGCGCGGCGCATGGGCCCAGCCTCAGTGTCACTAGAACTCTTAACAGTAATACAAGTACCTTTACGGCAGAGGCTTATAGTGTACTTCTTGTTGTTAATCATATCCTTCAAGGTCACATCCCACAATCCATTATATATACAGACTCCCTCAGTGTCGTGCGGGCGTTCTCGTCAACAAAGTCTTCAAAAAATCACGTAGTAAATCTAATAGTCAAGGGTATTATGTCGGTGTAGGTGCGCAAATTTGAACTAGTCCTTTGCTGGGTCCCTGGCCACAGTGGTATAGCCGGGAACGAAGCAGCGGACCGAATGGCTGCTGCTGCTACACTCTCGAATACAATAGACATAACCACATTACCCTACTCCGACGTGAAACCACACATCAGACAACACCTTCGCAAAACATGGCAAACACACTGGAGTGAACAAACAGACAACAAGTTACACGTAATAAAACCACACTTGGGACCATACACCACCGACACACGTAATAGATACACTGAAGTCGCCTTGGCTAGATTACAGATAGGGCACACTCATGCAACGCACTCGCACCTTCTCACGGGGTCTCCAAGACCTCTGTGCAGCAGGTGCGGAGAGGCCCTATCCGTGATCCACATCCTTATACAATGTAAGGCACTTGACACAACACGACACAAACACTTCCCACAACTACACACGCGACTATTCCACCACACCCGTAATACTTCTTAGGAGATGAAGCCATGTTTTCAATCAAACGCGTTTTCGAGTTTCTTTCCGACGTAAAATTTTTACATCTCATTTCTTATCATACATGTTGACAACCTGGCCCTTTACACCAGTCATCTTCATTACGTTGTGTTTTACTTTGTTTATTTTTACTGAAATGTTCTACTTTTACTTCCATGCCACTTTCATGTAATCACTATTGTTTGGCGCTCTTTGCCCTTAGTCGGCCTTGCGCCATTAAAATCCAAACATCATCATCATCAGAAGGATCAGAATGGGGTTGGGTGCATAAGGCAGACATTCTCAGATAATAAATAGCAGCCTACCATTGTCGCTGAAGGAGGAAGTGTATGACAGCTGCATCTTACCGGTACTCCCCTACGGGGCAGAAACTTGGAGGCTCACTAAGAGGGTTCAACTTAAATTGAGAACGACTCAGCGGGAAATGGAGCGAAAATGATCGGTGTAACATTAAGGGACAAGAAAAGAGCGGAGTGGGTCCGGGAGCATACTGGTGTTAAAGACATATTAGTAGAAATTAAGAAGAAGAAATGGACGTGGGCAGGGCATGTAATGCGAAGGCAAGATAACCGCTGGTCATTAAGGGTAACAGAGTGGATCCCTAGAGAAGGCAAGCGTTGCAGGGGGCGGCAGAAAGTTAGATGGGCAGATGATATCAAGAAGTTTTCGGGGATAAATTGGTCACAGTTGGCACAGGACCGAGGTAATTGGAGAATAGTGCGAGAGGCCTTTGCCCTGCAGTGGGCGTAGATAGGCTGGTGATGATGATTAACTGACACCGAATCAGATAATTTGATGATTTTTGATACGTACTCCACGATCGCTCCTGCACGGCTCTCTTCCTTGTCATCGTCACTGTGGTTGCGACTGCCTAGAACTAGTCACCGGTCGGGCCATCGACGTTGCGGCGGCCCTATGGGCCAGCGCCATTCCTCCTCTCTAAAACCAGGCTTCCAAAAAAGTATACTCTCTCTCCCGCTCTTTCTCGCTGTCGTTCTCGCTGGCTCAAATGCGCGGTAAATCACTCGCGTGGTCGTTCATCACCCTAGCCCATACTTGCAGAGGTGCAATGGCCTTTGCTTTCCATCTATTTCTTCGGCTTCTTTGAAATCCGTAATGTGAATCGCTATCCCATATCCATAGAGAAGCCCGTATCCGTACTCCCCAATGGCGCCGCAGCCCCTAGCCACCGAGGCTGTCCTCCGCGAGAGTGCGCTCCTCACTGCTACGAAGTCTCAAAATTCTACATCGTCGGCCGTTGCAACATGGTAGCAGCCCGATGGGGCCATGCATGCCAGTACGCCGCAGATATCCCGCCACGAAACCCGAAGACAATAAATGCAGCGTATGGCATCAAAGGCCTTTATGGCCGCTCTGTGGGATAGTAAGACTTACGCATTTACAGTTCATTCAATGTACCTAAGCGTACTTCGACTCTGTTTTGCCACAAAACAAAATAAATATACGGCGCAATACAGTTTTCGGCAATCATAGTTATTTTGGTAACCCCTTAGCACTATCTTGTTCCTCACGAACAGTATTGCACGAGGCATACAGGAGTACATATGCATAATACATTTCGTAATAACTATCAATATTCGGCTGGGGTCAAAATATTGTGGAAAAAGGTACGTAGTAGTCGCGTAGAGGTTGTTATTACGACACGCGTACACACGTGTATTCTACGAGGAAAACGTCAACTGCGCGTAAAGAGCATGTGAAGTTTCTGATTAATGCACAGGCCGCGTGAGGAAGGTCAGTCACTTGAGGTCGCACTTAGAAACTGTAATCTAAGTACGATTTTTCTTGAACCACAAAGAAGAACTACAAATCTTGCCATGCAGCGTCTGATACTTAGGCGAAGTAACGTTCATTACAGACTGCGGCTATTTTAACCTGTTACCCCCGTTATATTGCAAAAAGGTTTGCTACTACTCAGATCGCAGAAGATTAATAAACATAACTGACCTATTGTTGCTGGCGTTAGAGAGCGATATCGTGACGTAGGCGTGCAAGAAATGAGTGCCTCAACGAAGGCGATATCTAAAAACCGCAGTTGTGACGATTTTTGTTTACCAACTTACAAGATGGTGTACCTTTAAAAGATACCTAGGTCATTCTTCCTACAGAGAAGGATTTAAAAACTCGTTTGTTCATTGGGCGCTAGGTATTGCCTTGTACAGGGGGATTAAAAGAAATACGAACAACAGAGCGCACAGCCTCCGACGCAAGCTGCACCGTCTGTCGGCAAAGTCAGTAAACTGGGCGCATGCGCACTTTTTCGATAGTGTTTGAGACTGCGGCCTACCTTCATTTATGATAAATGCTTTATCGAAAAGCGACGCATGGTCATTTATTTTGAAGCGCCTTTTCACGCGGCGTCGCCACAGAGAAGGGTAATTGTTGATGGACATACTGCTACCTGCACTAACGGTGGTGCGCGCGTGTTTCCCGAATATACCAGATAATAGGGACTCACATACTGCCTAGTGCTGACAGAGCATAAAAACGCCCCTAAGCATAAACGACCGGTGTCGATTCTCGTTTATGCATTTCCTATTATAAAAGACCGCTCCTCTAAACCGCAATCGAAAAGTGCGCATGCGCGCAGTTTAATGACTTTGTAGCCAGACGGTGCAGCATGCGTCGCAAGCTGTGGGTTCAGTGTTTCGTATTTCTTTGAATCCCCTCTGTACGCATGAAAAACAGTACCGAAAGGTTTTGGGGAACAGAACAAGTGAGCACGATTGTGAAACACGTTCTCTCGGATGTAAAGTCGGTACTACGCAAAAGAGAACAGAAAAAAAGAGAACAGAGAACAGAAAAAAAAGAGAACAGAAAAAAAAAACGCCTTTAACTGGTTTCCCCTTCCGGGACGCCAAACACGTATTTGGAAGTCGTCCCTGCGGGGATCCTTTTCAAGACAAAGGCTTCTGCTCCTTGGAGCCACATAGCCTACAGAGCAAAGTAGGAAAGAAGGGATACATTTCTTGGGAACAATGCCCTACGACCACAGAAATTTGAAGAGAAACATATTGGAGGGAAGGTCGATCTGCCGCCGAATAGGACAGACATGAAAGACTTCGCCTCTCGAAATACAAAGGGCGCTTTTGCGCTGCAAAGTTCGCCGACCTTTAGAATAAAACGGATTTCTCCCTTTCGGTAAGCTGGAGGCAGGCTCCTTGTCTCCTCCTTCTGGTGATTCGAATGAGCCTTATAAAAAGACGGAGCCCAATCGAAAGCATTGTGCTGAGACAATAAAAAAGAAAATGAACGTGCGCCCAGTGTAGTCTGTAAGGAAGCTTGGTGTCATTCACTACATCACATATTATGAATTGAACTTTTACTTTAGTTGTTTGGTTGCGCACTGCAAACTAAGCTTTCTATCGAGTTGCGGAGTGGTCGCCCGGAAATCCTTTCACAGTGGAGACTGTTGAATCCGATCATCTCTGAAAAGGGAAATGCGATAGCACCCAACTTCCATTGACGTCACAGGACCAGGATATGAACGAACATTTAAGTAGACGTCACGCACAAGTGTGTAAATAAAGAGCAGTAAACATTTAAAACAATGCAGAGAAAAGGGAATATGCTTAATATTTTGATTCTGAGCGACAAGGTATAATAACTCTTTAGCGTTAATAACGCTTTCTCCGGTAGCGCTAGTATGCAGCAAACTACAGTGCCCTCCAAGAACTATCCACCATGCCAAAATTGTGGTCAATGGGCACTCTACGAACAGCTGTTGATAACGTAATGCTAAAGAACGAAGGGCCCATTCATGCTTCAACTATTTTGCGGATACTTTTTTGAAACCCTCTAAAAAACGTGCTTTCGATCCGATTTTTAAAGACATCGCGCGGTTCGAATATCTCTCTGGGACGGCGAGCAACCGACGTTGCGTCGTTGACTTCCTTAGCGAAGCCACTTCAGCCTCGCCGGTGGACAGAACTGCGTGTGTTTTGATGGAGATTGCTTAGCGATAAAATGCGGCAATGTTCTTTGATGAAGGAGCAGTTCTTACTATCATCAGATTTTTGTCTTTCGAGGAATCGATGATGATAGTGATGTTTTAGGCCGCAAAACATCATATCAAAAACGCGTCGAATACATTATAATCGATGTTAACCTAAAAGAGGTAAAATGCGCAGATGGAGATTCTTATAAATGTAAGGTAAAAGAAGGTTTAAGGTCAAATGAGCTGAGTATTTCCATGAAGATGTTACGCACAATATGCGCACATCTATACAGAGTCCCTGGTGAGGCAAGAGCGGTGACGCTGCCATGTCATAGCAAAGCACCCAACGCTTCCCTCACGTTTGAAGGACGGGCTGTAGTTAATTGCAAGGAGACATTTGGCATGCAAATAACGAAACATAAACTGGGGATGCCAGCACGGAATGAGGACGAGCAGAAGTGCGCAGCACAACACTGTAAATAAAATCTTTAACACCAAAACCCCCTCTTCTGCATGCGGCAACATTCGTAATGCGCAATTTAGGCACAAAGTCAATCCACAAAGCGTAGTTCGCTCAACAGAAGGCGGCAGTGGTGTATAGCCCGAAATATTTGGGGGGGGGGGGGGGGAATGTTATATGCCGAAAAAAAAAACTATAACAAAGAGAACCTCGGCGCCGGAGAGTATCTGAATTTAGGATTAGTCTCTTGCATTCACTGTAATCTATATAGTATTCTTCGTTTAAACACATAAAAGAGCAAACATGGGAACGCAGCGCTGACAAAATTTCTGGGGTTGTTCTGACACCGAAACACCCCTCAATCCCCCCCTGAATACACCCGTTTAAGCCGAGCCCCTAGTATGATACCACCGGGAAGATCGGAGGAAACAACATGAGCGGCCAGTATCATTACAGGTGAAAAAGAACTAACAGGGCACCAGAAAATTGACCTTCGGGGGAGTCCACAAATTAGCGCCTACGGTTTCCTACAACCGCACGGATGCTCACTTCAGCAAAAAACAACACATCTCTTAATTGCTCATATTAGAAATGCGAAACAGCCGGTCTGTACTTTCTCACCAATGAAGGACGGAAAATAGGGCTATTTGGTTAATGGATAATGGCTACATAGTACTAGAGTGAACGACCGAACACATAATGAAAGAAAAACACAGCACGAACTCTACACTCCAATTTAAGTTGAACTCTCGCGTTCGTTTTGTTGCAGCTGAAGTCTGGCGTTACTCCCGTACTTTTTTGTCCTTCTGTGATCCGCCCTTTTTGCTAGTAAAATGTACCCAGCATCCATTGCTGACAAACTCGACGAGCTCAAACAGAATCTGCGCCGTTAGAGTGTTGTCCAGAGGTTTCAAATAAGGTTGGAGAGGCAAGCGGGGAACATGCTGAAGTAGAATGGAAATCGGGCTGTTTGAGCGAAATCCTGGAGGTTAAGCCTCACCGAAAAGGGAATGTGTCCACAAAAACATGCATTGTCGGGACGAAGGTAAAAACAGTGAAAATAGGGCTGGAGCAGCCATGTCTCGTAACAATGCCAGAGAGTCGCCGCTGCAGAGAAAATAGGCGTCGTATAGCGGGCACGCTGAAAGCCCCAAAAACAACTCAGTGTCAACGCTGTCTGTGTTCGCTCGCTGCTGCCGCTACCCGACAAGTTCTCAAAAGCGTCGCCTAGGCCACCCGCATTTTCACACGATATTAACGTATTCGAAAATAAAAAGCTTCGAAAGCTCGTACCGATTAGTAAAATTCCGCCACGCCTCTTCCACCACTGCTACGCAAATATTTCAGCGAGCCAGTATTTGAGGAGTATCAGCAGGTGATAATCTACAACACACCAGCAGCACATAGTTAATAACCCAAGAGTGGGCAAGCTCAACAGTATAACTTCTGGCTCATTGGTGTGGCAGGCAGAAAGATAGAAAGGGAAAGAGGCCACCTCTTGTGCGTTTAGGTTGCTCAAAGAAGGCTATTGTGTAGGAGAGTGGTGTCCCAGATCGGATCCACGTGGCTGGAGAAAAGGCTGTCTGTCTAGCACTTTCCTAAAAAGCCCCGACGCTGGCGTTTGACGAAGCGATGCGAGTGGAAACTCAATGCAGACAGGGCCGCGCAGTTATTTACACATTGTACGCCTCCCCGTTGTTGCGGGAGGGGTAAAGGCGGCCCTCTTACTGTTTTGCGCCTATGTACTAAGATGTTGGAAATTTGTACTCCAATAGACGGTGTAATATTGCTACGGAGGCCGCGGCGGCCGCTTTTCTGATGGAGGCGAAAAGCAAAAAACGCCCGTGTGTACGAGATTTCGGCGCACGTTAAAGATCCCCAGGTGGTCAAAATTAATCCGGAGCCCTCCACTACGGCGCGCCTCATCGCCTGCGTTGCGTCGGCGCGTTAAACCCTACAATCAATATTGCTACGGACGTAACAAATGGATGAAGGGTTTATTTACAAGTCGTGCGGAGCCACAGGCAAGACGTGCTACCACAGATGCCGGTCAGCAGCGAGCCGGGGAAAAACTCTTCCTCGCCCTCCTCTTCTACGTGTCAGCATACCCCCTGGATCGCGCTCCACTGGAGCATACCCTGCACAGGCGATTGACTGCCGACTAACGTAACAGACAACCTAGTAATTGTCCTGTACCTAACACTGTAACAATTTCCCCCCCGTGGAGGACGAAGCGCACCGAGCGAGTTAAGGAGTGCGGCTATGACAACGCTTCAACCGAGCTACATGCACGACCTGGGTCTTGCGGGAGCGACGGTCCCGAGCAGTAACTTTTGCGATAACATAGTTCACGGTACTCAGCTGAGACAACACTACAAAGGGGCCAGAGTACGTAGGCAAAAACTTTTGGTAGCGGCCTCGTTGGCGAACTGGAGTCCACAACCAAACGAGTTCGCCCGGGTAGTAGGAGACTGGTGGGTGGCGCTGATCGTAGCGTGCTTTGGTTCGCCCCTGGGAGCTGAGGGTGCGCAGTCGAGCCAGTCGCCGGGCTTCTTCAGCGAGGCACAAAGTTTCAGCCAGGGACATATCTTTGGGCGAGGAGAATGGAAGGATGGTGTCTAGGAAGCTTTGAGGAAGGCGGACGTACAGAAGGAAGAACGGAGAATAGCCTGTGACCTCGTGTTTGGCGGTATTGTTATGAATGGAAGAACAGTGTCCCAATTGTTTTGTTCTGAATCGATGTACATAGACAGCATATTAGTTAGCGTGCGGTTTGTGCGTTCAGTGAGTCCGTTCGTCTGCGGGTGGTATGGTGTGGAATGTCGATATTCGGAGCCACAAAGCCGAAGAAGCGCTTCCACAACGTCCGCCGCAAACTGGCGGCCACGGTCACTGATCACAACGCGAGGAGCTCCATGACGTAGAATGACACGATTCAAGAGGACAGATGCGACAACCGCGGCCGTCGCAGTGCAAAGAGGAACAGTCTCAACGTAGCGGGTCAAAAAATCCAAACAGACGATGATCCAACGGTGACCTGCCTTGGACTTCGGTAGTGGCCCCACCAGATCAATACCCACTTTGTCAAAGGGCGACATGGGAGGATTCACCGGTTGCAAAGGGCCCGGAGACGGAGACGTAGGACGCTTGTAGCGCTGGCATTGAGGGCAGCTGGCGACATATTTCTGCGGTGCTGTCTGCATACGAGGCGAGTAGAAGCGTTCCCGAAGCCGATGTAGGGTGCGGGAAAGGCCAAAGTGACCTGATGTTACGTCGTCGTGCATTGCGCGGAGAACCAGATGTCGGAGCGTAGTGGGGACGACAAGAAGCAAACGCGCGCCATCAGCAGAGTAATTCTTTTTGAACAGAACGCCGTCGCGGACAATAAAGGGTGTCGACAATGTGTCCTCCGCCGTTGCAAAAAGCCTGCGCAGCGTTGGATCTTTCCGTTGTTCGGCCCGAAAAAGTGGGGCGTCTGGGAATTCTGGTGACACGAAAGCCAGACAGTCCTCGAAGGTGTCGTCGTCGGTCGATGTGCCCGGTTGAGGTAAGCGGGACAAACAGTCCACATCGGTATGACGGCGCCCACTCTTGTAAGAGACTGTGAAGTCGTATTCTTGTAAGCGTAAGGCCCATCGAGCTAAGCGACCGGAGGGGTCGCCGCAGTCCGACAAGCCAGCATAACGAGTGGTGGTCCGTGACCAAAGTGAAGTGGCGTCCATAGAGATAGCAGCGAAACTTTTGTACAGCGAACACAACGGCGAGGCATTCCAATTCCGTGATGGTGTAGTTGCGCTCGGCTCTGGACAGGGTACGGCTGGCGTAAGCGACGACGTGTTGTGCCCCTTCGTGTAACTGGACGAGAACAGCTCCAACGCCCACGCACTCGCATCGGAGTGGAGCTCGGTGGTGCCGTGGATCAAAGGGACGCAAAATTGGGCCAGAAGTTAACAAACAATTTAAGCTGCTGGCAAGAGGACTCACAGTCGGACGTCCAAGAAAAAGGGCTGTCTTTACAGTGTAAGGACGTCAGGGGATGAGCAATTTGCGCGAAGCCTTGAATGAATCGTCGGAAATAGGAGCACAGACCCAAGAAGCTCCTCAGCTCTTTCAGGGATCGTGGGGCTTGGAAATCGCGCACGGCGGAGATCTTCTTGGGATCCGGCCTGATGCCTTCCTTATCTACGAGGAAGCCTAGTACGAGGGCTTGGCGCTCCCCGAAATGACATTTTTTTGAGTTCAACACCAATCCCGCTTCCTCGATGCGGTCCAGGACAATGGCAAGCCTGCTATTGTGCTCTTCAAATGACCTGCCGAAAATAATGACATCGTCGAGATAGCACATGCAGATGTCCCATTTTAAGCCATGCAGAATGGTGTCCATAAAGCGCTCAAATGTAGCGGGGCGGCATTACATAATCCAAAAGGCATCACATTGAACTCAAAGAGCCCATCAGGCGTCACGAAGGCCGTCTTCTCTTTGTCGGATGGGTGCACTGGAATTTGCCAGTAGCCCGACCGAAGGTCGACCGAAGAAAAGTACGACGCTGAATGTAAGCAGTCGACGGCGTCATCAATGCGCGGAAGCGGATACCCATCTTTTTTTGTCACAGAATGAGTCGACGATAATCTACACAAAAGCGCCAAGAGTTATCTTTTTTCTTTACAAGAATCACAGGAGCTGCCCACGGACTTGAAGACTCCCGGATTACGCCTTTTTTCAGCATCTCCTGCGTCTGTTCGGTTATTACCTTGCGCTCAGAAGGGGACACACGGTATGGCTTTTGACGAATCGGTGCCGTATTCTCAGTGATAATCCGATGTTGCATGCGTGACGCCGGCAGTGAAGTTTCGTGGTCATCTCGAGCAAAATCAAATACCGCAGCATGTCGGGTAAGCACCTCAAGTAACACCTGCTGCTTATGAGAAGGACGCGAGGTATTTATCATGCTCTTGAGCTGGGTGGTGTAGTCTGTGTTGTTGGTAGTCGCGTCTTGCGTCCTATTCACCGCATGAATGGTTACGGCAACGTCTTCGTCGCAACGAGCGAGTTGTCCACGGGGCAAAAGTACGGGTTCACTGCAAGCGTTCACCATCCAAACGCAGCTGCACCCATCAACGACATCAACCAAAGCACGGGGTATCAGCACATTCTTCTTAACTGCGTTTGTTGCATCCGCCTCCACCAGAACTTCGTAGCTCCCTCGAAGAAATGTTTCGGACTTCACAGAGACAAACATAGCCGTCATGGGAGGTAGCAGGACGTCATCGGTGACAGAAAACAGGGCTTTAGTGTCATTACACCCTTCTTCAACATAAGTAGGTAGAGTTTCGTTTCGGAACGAAATTTCGCCAGTTCCGCAGTCCAACATCGCACCGCTATCACGTAAAAAGTCGATCCCCAAAATAACGTCATGAGTTGCCTGGGCTAAAACAATGAACTCCGTTCGAAAGCTGTCTTCGCCAAGAAAAACCGTCGCTGAACAGATTCCAACTGGAAACACACGCTCACCTCCGACTCCACGATACTGAATCTTTCGGTCACAAAAAAACATAACTTTTGGCCCAAGACGGGTTTTGAAAGCGAAACTCATGACTGAAACCGCAACTCCAGTATCTACCAAAGCTTCCGTGTTCACACCATCTACAGAAACAGTCACTTTGTTCTTTGACATAACGACGGGCAGGGGAATTGGCGAAAATGACCGGCCCGCGACCTCACCCCCGTCGGCCGCAGTTTCCCTCGGGTGGTGAGCTCATTCGGCGGCGTGGCGTTGGAGATCGCGGCCGTCGAGTGGTCGGAGGAGGAGTGAAGCTCTTGTCGGAACCCGGGGAATTATTGCGCATTGCAGTTGGCTGGAACGACCGCTGGAAGGGTGCGTTGGTCTGGTTATCTGTGTATGGCCGTCGAGGTGGCGGTTCGTAATGCTGGGGAGGCCGACGGCAAAAGCGGGAAATGTGGCCGCGGATACCACAGTTGAAGCGGGTGCGCTGTTCACGGAATGCGACCGGTTGACCTAAGGAACGGCGTGGTCGGGAGTAGGCGACAGGTGCGTAACGGATTTTCTCCTCGAAGTAATTTTCATACTCCCGAGGTGGAGGACTGAAAGCTGTACGCCTGGTATGGTCTTTATTGTAAGCGGTACGCTCATTCCTATTCCCTGCTCGAACCCAAGGCACCTCAGAGTGACTCTGGATGGCTTGCACTGTGCATTGACGAAATACTGGGTCAGGAAGAGCGCACTGGTGAAAGCTTTTGTAACGACACAAACCTTGCTGTGCGACTTCTTCGCTAATGATGCGACGCACTACCGAAGCTATGTCCTCGGAAGGGGACGAGCCGACGTCCACGCTGGCAACAGTAGTCACGTTTGCCAGGCGTCCAAACTTGGGGGTGATACGTCGCATTTTCAGGGTTTCGAACGCGCGGCAATGGCGAATTACATCCAGAGCTGACGCCAGGTTTTCCTTAGTTATGAGGTAGTTATAAACATTCTCAGCGATACCTTTAAGCAGGTGACCTACTTTGTCCTCGTCTGGCATCGAAGGATTAACGAGGCTGCACAGTTTGAGGACTTCTTCAATATATGTGGTACAAGTTTCGCCCGGAACTTGAGCTATCTGCGCAAGAGTCTGCTCTGCCTTCTTCTTTCGGGCAGACGTGTCACCGAAGCTCGCCCGGAATTCGTTGACGAAACTGTCCCATGTATCAAATCTGTGCTCATGATTGTCATACCACATTAATGCAGTAAGGTCCAAGGAGAAGACCACGTTCTCGAGCTGTTAGCGAGCGTCCCACCTGTTATACTTGCTGACTCGCTGGTAGTGCTTGAGCCAGTCCTCGGCGTCTTCCTCGATAGTTCCGTTAAACTTGCGTGGTTCTCTCTGATGAGGCCAGACACCGACCCTTCCAGGGGAGGTGGCACCCATCGGCCCCGTTGGCATTGTCGCTTCTTCCGGAGGTAGCCCGGCAAGCACGCCTGCTGCGTAGAAAATAGGGTGGTTCCGCCTCTTCCAGGACGACGAATTACCCAGCACCTCCACCAGATGCTACGGACGTAACAAATGGATGAAGGGTTTATTTACAAGTCGTGCGGAGCCACAGGCAAGACGTGCTACCACAGATGCCGGTCAGCAGCGAGCCGGGGAAAAGCTCTTCTTCGCCCTCCTCTTCTACGTGTCAGCATACCCCCTGGATCCCGCTCCACTGGAGCATACCCTACACAGGCGATTGACTAACCGACTAACGTAACAGACAACCTAGTGATTGTCCTGTACCTAACACTGTAACAATTATAATGTGCTTACCATTTATGTTCAACGTTTACAGTTTTATGCTCTTTTGAAGGAGCTCTTTGGTTGGTATAACATTTCCCACCGAATATTTCATTTTCCCTCTAGGCAAATTTTAGCTGTCCGATTGGCCCATAAATATACACCACAACCCTTGAGCCGATGGCGCGCACAGCTGTGGGAAAGCATTGTGTGAAGTCACTAGTCGTTCTCTCGCTGACAGGAAACCCAGTGCCGATGCCGATTTGATGACGCGACATCCGAACAACCACAATTCAACATAGTCCGGGACCTAATAGGTCACTACGCTTGCTGTTGACCTCCCTCAGTACTCTGTTATCGACGGTGCAAGGTGAAAAGGTGTCCATTTTTTTGTGGTACATACACTACTTTGACCCAAATGCGCGAATATACTACCTAGTGTAGGTCCAATCTGTCCTGATTTCATCGTCGTTGCTGAAGTTTGTTTGAACTTAGCGTTTTAACTTAGGGACACGTTCAGCATCCTTCCAAAGTCAAGGCATCCGGAACTGAAGCCACCAGTACGTTTTCGCTTCTACTCTGTTCGCTGTTGCTTACATTGCCCGAGTGGACCCGCCAAGGCCGCTAAATGCAAATAATGTTTTCTACGGGCGTTTCGTAGACAATCCGTCTCCGTGCCACCAACGTCCTACGCTTTGTTTTTGCTATTTTATGTACAGTGCTCCTCCCATTTAGAACAAAGCTACGGTTTTTGTGTAGGTATATGTGTTTCTTGTGAGCGATATTTTACTTCTCCCTTCTGAGGTCTATCTCCACAGTGTCCTGCCCGTAGTTATTCGGCGCAGTTGAGGCAAAAAAAAAAAAGAGGTGGGCGAGAAGCAGTTAAACTTTTTTGCGGGGTCATACATCACGCCGTGCAGTCAGCAAAGCTTACACCTTCGCATTGCACAGAGTCAAAGTTTTGTTTCGAGGAACATCAGTTCTGCAATTTCGTGCACTTCAGCCATGATACTATACTCACTAGGTTTCTATATTACATTACTGGACACAAAGAAATAAACAATTACTTGCTCAGTTAGTTCAGCCGCATTCAATACGAACTATTATCGATTTAGCCTATTTCTGAGTGGCGCCACAACAGATGAGGGAAACCATGGGAGAAGATCATGAGCGATCAATTTACATTATATACATTGCGGCCACTGGAGAGCAGTTACAGGCTGCCTCCACACGCCACTTCTTTGTTGTCGAGGGCTTGAATCAAATGGCGATGTCTTTCCTTTTGGTTCTCTCGTAGCAGTACCAACAACAAAATACATTTCTGTGTAGAACTCTTCTTCACGGTGAAAATACATATGATAAGCAAATGATTTACTACCCTTACTCGGATAGAATGAATACAAAATGCCGCGCGGTCGCGAAGAGATTCAAAAAAGAACACGTACAAAGTGCTCCTCCCGTTTTCTGCCAGCGTTGCGTGTGCTGTCTGGCATAAATTAAAAATACATAAACGTTCCCCATTTGCTTTTCTTTTCCATGTAGCACTTAAACACACGCTCACATGAAACATTGTTTTTTTATCTGGTAATGTTTCTCTTGCTGGAATGAGCAGGATTTCTTCCGTTCCCCTTTAGCTGCGTTAGTACAAAGCCAAATATATGCATTTTATAGAGTACCCAATGAACGTTTCATGTTCCTTACATTACGTGGAACATACACGAATTTCTGTCCAGCACGCCAGCGAAATAAATGAAACGTAAGAGGCAATCCAAATGGTCGTTTGAAGTGTTTCGCAGATGGCACTGTTTTGACAGCCTGTATAATTCAGGGGAAATCCGTAGCTTGTCTCTTCACATTGAACAAATCTTATTTCGGACGTACCTCATGGCAGCATGCACAATGAGGAGGGGATCCTAAAGGGAAGTAATAACTTTCGGCCTACAAGCCTTGCTTGCGCTAATCGGGTTAAACTCTATTTCTTGGATGGTACGGCAGAGATTTAGCGAACCGATTGCTGTTGAGGGCAAAAGAATCTCAGCATAATGAAGCAAGAGTAGCACACATCGTTATATCCTTGGGTGTCTTTTCTCTTCCTTTGTAGATCATTAAGGGTGAGACGTGAAAGACGTGTGATGACAGGGTAATATTTGCGGGAGTGTTTGCTGACGGCATAGATCTGAAACCTAATTTGTACAAAGCATTGGTCCATCCTTAAGTCGTTCATGGAGGAATGGCGGTACTAACGCAAATAAATACCTAGGTGCGGTGCCGTTAAGTTGGTCTCAACTGTGAGCAATTACACTTGTGCTCCGGGTTGCGTATAAGCGTTTCCGAGTCAACACAGCCAAATTACACAAGGCGACATCTTGGGGCATGTTTGAAGTTATACCGACGTGCTTGCGGCACTCAATTTAATCTCGGGGAATCGTTCGATCTCGCAGGGTAGTGGTTCCGTCCCTGCGTAGCAAACATCCACTCATGAGTCCTAATCCCGATTGCGCTGTTTTGTTTTTATTTCAACGGTTTATCCTACTTGCAAATAAGTATTTTAATAGCAGACCTGTTGTAACACAAGTGTGTTTAGTATTGCTGCACAAAATAACAAAAAAATGCCGAGCGCTCGTGAGGGTGCCCGGAAGCGACCGCCGAGCGTCCCCGTCACGCGCAGTGGCTTTAGCAAAAAAATCAACTGGCAAAAACCACGGGTAGCAACAAAATGTCCAGCGCTCGTGAGCGCGTGCCCCACGCTGACCGTGGAGTCCCCGACTCGCGCAGCGGCTTTAGCAAGACAAAGGAACTCCAGTACTGTCGTCAAGCGCTGCCACGCATGAAAAAAAAAGCTACAGTGCTACTGCTAATGTTGACAAGACACCCTGCTTGGGAGAGGTCATCGCAGCCGCCGCATTTTCTATGAGACATTATGGATAATTGGAGACGTGGCTAAGACGACTTGCAGATAACGCCACAGCTGCCTCGAGTCGATCAAGAAGAGCTGGTGTAAAACTGCAATGCTGAGGATGAATTTTTATTCACCACTCACCGCAAAGAAAACTATGGCCTGTTCAGGGCATGTGAAGACCATTACTAATATCGCAACTATGCAAATAAACAATGATACTGCAACTTAGGTAGGTGTCCGGCGATGTTCACCTGCGCCATTGAAGTGTTACGCTTGAGTGCAGGCTTTCCTGAATTTTTCTTCCCCATATAATTCATTTACACGACTTTATGCATTTTAAATGACATTTCGGGTGATTTCACTCCCTTAAGGACAGTTTCAGCTTCTTCTTGTTGTACGTTTTTGTGGTATTGCCTTTTTTAGGTAGGTTGGGCTATTTCTGATGAGTATGTGTGCACAACGTGGTTGTTCCCTTTTTTGAGGGATAAGGTTCGCATTTTATTTCCATGTGAGTGATTTTGCCATCTTTAGGATAGTTTCTCTACTCCAAATAGGTCAGCCAATGGCTGGCTTAAGTAGCTGCTGCAGGCGTTTTCGTACCTTAATATTTTCAACTGCGTTGTTGCATCCATTTTATTTCTGCTTTGCCTGCTATTTATTCCAGTTCGGGTGGTTCGGTGGGCTTTAGGTAGGTTTCTGCTTTAATATAACCACAATAGCATGCTCACATGACGCCTGGCTTTGCTGACTACAAAGGCATATACGCCTCTACAATTATTCGCGCGCATAAACTTAGACCGACCTTCTTCCAGGATACGTTTATAGAACCTCCCCTGAGAAAAAAAGGCTGGTGTGGCCCAAGATTGGTTCAACGATCACGTTCCGTTCCGACGGAGGCCACTCGGTTCAGCTCTAGCCTTTAGGGGCGGGCCTGTTTTTTTCTTACTCCCACTCTCCGGTATGCGTTTTTCGCCATCGACAAATTGTGCGTCAGTGTTTCCAGTAACCCCAATTCTCCAAAGAAGTAGTCATGATGCCGAGTTAGCATCGCGTGATTTTTAAGGCCGTCTAGAATCAGTGGTGTCATTTATTTTAATTGCATTTTATTTTGGGCGGGCTAAAATGCAACCGAGCAATGCCAAAGTTGTCTCAAGGCATGGTTCAAAAACTAGGAATCAGGGCCCAAACAAACCATCTGTGCTGACCGCAAACCAGGTACAACTGGCCATCGGCTTCTTTCCTTGAAAAAACCACGTTCGGAGAAGATACATTTCCGCCCCAGTAAACATTCCCGAGCCGCCGAAGAACCCTCGAGGTCTTACTAGCACAGGCCCATTTTATGTCCTCCAATTTTTATATAGTGGCTCCGTGTCGCTTTTCTACAATGTTGTACGTATTGACGGTGGGATGCGCCATTTTCTGGCGGTTCCACAGCGATATTGATTTATTCTAGAGTTTAACGTGCCGACGCAACGCAGGCGCTGAAGCGCACCGTAGTGCTCCGGAATAATTTTGTCCACCTGGTGATCTTCAACGTGGCTGAAATCTCGTACACACGGGCGTTTTTGCTTTTCGCCTGCATCAGAAAAGCAGCCAGCACGGCCGGGATTCGAACCCGCGACCTCGTGCTCAGCAGCACAATCACATCAATATTTTACTTATATAAAGATGTAGGCGATGGCCCACGGTTTTAAAAACTAAATGTCTCTTCCACCTGCAGAGTGCGGATGCTTTCTTTTTTTAATTTATGCGATATACTTCTGAATTTTTTTTTTCTGTTTTCTCATTGTCAGGGTTACTTTTTGGTCATGTGGACTACTAATCCTATTTAACTACGGTCACTAACACTACGGTCACAAACTAGAATTTTTTTCTGTAGTTTTTACCTATTGCATAAATTGTAGCAGTAGCTTGCATGCGTTGCCATTGCTCGTGCAGCGGGCTATGTCTGTATACGCTGCCACTTGTTATTTTCTCTGGGCGCAAACGTGTCAAGCACATTCTTTAGGTCTTGCGAGCTATGTTCCTAATTTATCTGATTGTTTAACGATTGTACAACGCCGTATGGGTGTGGGTTGTATTTGTGTTTTCCCTTCGTTGCGGCTAATTACTGGTTATAATGCGTTTTGTATTTTGTCAGTATTTTTGTATAATGTTGTCTTGCCCCTCTCTCCCCTTAGTAATACCCTCGCGCAGAGGGCCTTTAGGGGTACTCTGAATGAATGAACGAATGAATGAATGAATGAATGAATGAATGAACGAACGAACGAACGAACGAACGAACGAACGAACGAACGAACGAACGAACGACCAGAATAGTAGAACCAAAAACAAATACACCGAATGCTGTTCTATGTTGCGTAGGCATTTTCAGAGACTCTTTTAGGTTCAACAATTGATAAGCCTTTCATAGTGTGTGACGTGATGGACGCGTGAAAGTTTAGATGTTCGTAGTACAGTACAGCTTGGCCAACGCTCCGCGCTTTTGTAAAAAAATCTTGCCTTTCACCTAGAGAAGAGGGGAGCTTTCTTGTATTTGACTTACAGGCACTGTACGCCGCATATACTTAGCATTCTCTTACATTTTTCCTTCTGGAATTTAACTGGGAGTACGTTGAAAATGGGTACTTCGCAATACGTGATGTGTGCAGAGCAAGACGGGACCACGAAATACACAACAAAAATGATGAGTTGCCCTAAGTTTCAGTAGGAAGCCACACACCCGTATACGTTAAAAGGATCAATTTCGGCGATTTCAAATTGCCCTAGTGGGTAAGCTAACTACCGTAAATAAAAAAACATATGCCACTTCCGCACCCGCTGGGGTCACCGTTTAATCTCAAATGTGAGGAGGTGAAACATCATCATAACGTTTAACTTACAGCTGTATTACTAAGAGGCGCATTAAACTAGACCTTCATTACGCACGTCATTCGTTCCCAGAAAAAAAAAACATAACATGCGTGCAGCACCTACATGCAAACCCTCAAAAGTTGTACACTGTATTTATCCTACACCTTGAACCACAAGCTTCTGATCATCGGTAGCGATGCCAACGAACAATGTGGCGACCCAATGCATTCCAGAAGCTGCAGCAAACATACCTCATCATGCCCCAAGTAAATGGCCAGGAAACAAAAATAACACCATCTCCCCGTAGGGGAACCCTGAGTAGTATTAGAAGCAGCCATGAGGTCGACTTAAGTTCCCATTAGTTTTCAGTTCGTCATTTCTGTTGACGTTCACCTTCGCGTGCCTTCGTTGTATCAGTAGCTTCTTGACGTAGTTTGAATGAGTGGAGGACATAAGGCACGTTCGTAGCACATGCCCCCGTCTTTGTTTGTAGCGCAGTGGGAAGAGCGCCACGTACCTGCCGTTGCGGCCAGAGAGTCGTGGGTCGAAACCGGCCGCCGCCTAACTTTTTCTTTTTGTAGTGGAGTGCGCTGAGGTCAGTCCAAACGCTGACGGGGCTGAAGAGATGCGCATGCGCAGTAGCAGATAGTAGAAGAAAGTAGAAGTAGACAGCGGACAACGACAACGACAACGAGGGAGAGACGACACAGCCCCGACCATGAGATGCTTCGCATTTAAAAGGCAAAGTGAAGCGTTCAATGATGTTTACGCAAAAGCTAAAGCAAAAGTATGCAAAGTGAAAACAAAAATTATATCTATTTCATGAAAATGTATCGAAGTGAAGGAAAGTAACACTATGGCAGTTTTAGAATGTCCGCGGACATTCGTACTTATATCCACGATTACTAATTTCATCACTACCTTCAGCAGAGAAATCCATAAAAGTATTTGCTCAGTTTGCGCATGTAAACCAGCTCGTAAAAGATAACGGGCCTAAATATGCACAAAGTTGTCGTTTATTGTGTCACAGATTTTGAGCGGCCTCACTTATCCGGTAAAGACTGTCATACTCTATTTATTAGCCGTGTTTAGGTTCACTTGGAGTACAGCTGCGCGAACTTCACAAGACCTTTTATTGTCGCGACTTAGCGATGACCGTGATGAGGAGACGTTGTTGCACTTTAAATCCCTTTCTCAAATGTTTGAGACTGCATACCTGAAAAATATCGGCCAAATACAGTTTTCCCACAGAGTTCATTTGAAATCAATCTCACAAAGTTCAGTATGCCCTGAAATTCCGGTTTAGAAGTGGATTTTCATTTCTGTACCTGGACAGCCACAAGTGTATAGTGTTAGTTTCATCTTATTGCTTTTTTTTTTTGCTCGGCCTTCTGTTAGGCGTGGCGGGCTTTGTATCGCCTTTTAGTTTTTGGCACGCTTTTCCGAAGTAAGGCTTTTTTGCAGCCTGGAGCTTTGTATACCACGCGAAGAAGGCAATAAAGATTTATATATCTTGGTCTGCCGAAACACCCATTGCTTAAGTCAGTGAGCCTTCTTCAATGTAGGCTTGCACAATGTTCTTCTATCTGACCTAGTGATCCCAGCTATTGTGGACACCATACTTTTGTACGCATCTCTGTGCCTGAGAAAGGCAGGAAAATGTGGGCAATAAAAGCAAAAAAAATGTAGCCCATAAAATTACGGAGGGGTTTAAACTGCAAGGGCAACAAGTATATTGCTTTCGTAAAGATAATTGCTGTTTTGTTACTCCAAACTACAACAGAGATACAATGATGCTTTTTCAGACCGTTCCATCTTCTTAGGTCTAGAGGAAGATTTTAGTGGTGCCCTATCGGGGTCCTTCGGGACAAATGTATCGCCGATCATCTGCGTCACTCTTCCACATTTGGTAGCAAATATTTTCCCAACGTCGCCAGAACAGTGAGTGGAGGCTTCCACCATTGTAAAATTTCTGAAATAGTTAAATTGTGTTATGGGCCAGTTCTTAGTTACCGACCACAGTAGTTGAAGTGATATGAACGTCTCGGCAAACCAAAATTGTGTGCACAAAATATATCTTAGCAAAGTCCGCGCGGTTTTTTATTACTTCTTAAGCCCTTGATTTTGTGGGTTCGCCTTTTCCTGAGCCATGTTTTACTTCTAAGATATCCAGTTATCATTCAGAAGAGCTATCCGTAAGAGCTACACCTTGGAGCTAGGCGTAGGAGTTCTTAAACGTGCGGCATTTGACCCGTTTCGCTGGCGAAGGCTAGTGAGTCTTCACCGACGTGGTTACGTTCGAGTTTTTCGGGATAGCAACATGGGCTCAGCGGAGGTAGCATGCACGTAGTGCGAAGTGTGGGGCCCCTTCATTACAAATCGTTCGTGTCAGCGTTTTAGACAGTGGCCGAAAGCGTCGTTTATTTAATATTCAGTATACTTTCAAACTTAGCAGAACCCCGCTTTAAGAAATAATTTTTTTGAATGGTGTTGCCCGGCAGCAAAATAGGCCGGATAGGCGACCGCGTGGTCAAATGCATCGCCGCGTCACCTAACGTTGCACCTCTGGTGTTGAGACAGCCATGTGCGCTTGCGTGTCCAGCTGACCGCGCTATTCTGTTTTTTTCCTTTACTTTAAGCGGAGCAGCTGATCACATTCAGAGTTTGGCCACCGAGCGGCCGTGGCTTCAGGTTTCTTTGCTGACATGCTTCGATCGCACACGCCTCGGCGGCGAATGGTGAGGATGGAAATTTCGTTGCCCGCTCTCTCCAGATTGGACAGATGACATCTCTTGGCCGTCTCGGTGATGAACTCGTGCCACGTACATTTCATCGCGTCTTTGTATGTTTTCCCTAAAATACGAAGTTTGTTGGCAACTAAAATGAGCCAACAAAACGGAGGGGAACTGAGGCGAGAAATAGTTTACTTGAATAAAGCGTGATCACAGGTCAGCTTGTGCACGTATTAAAAACAGGTATTACAGGGCAGAAATCGAGAGCAGAGATCTTAGCAGTCTTTAGTTTGGCAAAAAAAAATAACTTATAGGTTCCAATACGTGTTGAATTGATTGGCACAGACAGAGACCAAAAGTTTCGCTTTTGGAGAGTCTCACAAACGCTATCACTCGCCGCGTTGGCTCAGTGGCTAAAGTGTTGCGGTGCTGAACACAAGGATGCGGGTTTGATTCTCGGCCGCGGCGGCCGCTTTTATGATGGAGGCGAAAAGAGAAAACGCCAGTGTGTTCGACATTTTGGCGCACCTTAAAGATTCCAAGGAGGCTAAAATTGTTCCGGAGCGCTGCACTACAGCGCGCCTCATCACCTGTGTAGCATCGGCGCGTTAAAACTCACAATAAATCAACAAAGGCTATTGCAATTACAAGTAAGATATTAAAATCTCCTCGCAGTGCACTTTTTGTCAGAGCCAGGCAGATAGAGCTACGCAAACATCACCCTCAGCGCTGAAGCGTGTTTCAGAGAGTTGAGTTGAGCAGAAAATGTGACCCCTACTGGCAAGACCTCATGCCTATCAGCTGTGCCGCTTGAAATGAAGGAAACGACAAGACGGTATACAAAGGTTAGACGTGCAAGCGCACATTGGTGTTTCGACACCAAAAGTCCGGTGATTAATTTTGACATGCACTCTCCTCCCGCGGTTTATTTTGCCACCGGGTGTACGTTTATGCAAAAATAATAGCAGCGTATCAAATTTTAAAACCCTGCAATTCAAATCTGGCTAAGATTTTATTACATGGCATGGTTTTTTGAGTATGATACGGTGACTGGAAGAGGGAATCCAAATGAAGCATTGGATGTTTTTACAATTTTATATATTTAGTCAACAACCACCCGTATGCCAATAGCAACCGCGAAAAATCAAAAGAAAAATCCTTTTAACGCCCTCTTCATTGAACAACACCGACACTTTCCGGTCTTGATAATTGTCATTTAGACTACAAGAAGAGTGAAGACATAAACAAAATCAAAGCCGTTTTACTCAACGGGAAAACTGACGAATGTGCTGAGAAAGTTGTTCGCCAGAACGGGCTGTAGCACCGTCATGCGATCACTGCTACCACCCAAAGCAATTCAAATTGCCGGACTGCGTAGTGGTAGCGTACCCTCTGCCTGAAACTGCACCTGCGAGAGTTCTGTTTTATTTTTTGCCCTTTCTTATCCTCCTGCACGTGCCGGTGTTGCACTGCCACTTTTTTCGATTACTATCGCAAACATTTACACCATCTTCCCGCGAGGGGAACCATGGGGTAGATGCGACGGATCGGGGGTTGCCGTTGCGTTTCCGTTATGTTAGCGATGTCAGCGTGTGGATTGCCGTTGTTCTGTATCCTTTTTACGCAGCATGTTCACCCCCGATGCGTCGCATCTACCCCATGGTTCCCCTCGCGGGAAGATGGTGTAAATTTTTAACCGAGCGCAAGCTGCGTGCTAACGCACAGCTGGTACGGCGACGGGAGCGAGCACAGCCGAGCGCAAGCTGCGCGCTGACCACGCCGACGCACAGATGGCACTGCAGTGAGAGCGGCGCAGCGCGCAACTGCCGCGGCGAGGAGAATGGGGAGGGATGCGGACTACGCCGCGACAACGACGCGGGACAAGGCGAGTTAAAGAGATGCGTTGCATCTGAAACCTACCCAACGAGCGTTCCGAAATAAATCAACGCGGATGCTGCCGTTTAATTACGTATATTTCGCGTGAAATATACCTGCAGTTTTTCTTTTGCGCTAAACAACGGGTAGATGTATGACAAGGGCCGGGGTTATACAGGTTTCGAACGTTTATGACTATTTAAACTTCTTGGTTTTCCAAGCCTTTGCGGGACGTCGTACGACGGAATGCCGGGCTCTACTTGGGTCCGTTATCTCCCGGCACCGCCTGATTCCGGCAGTCGTTTGACGTCGACCGTTATATCAAGCCTAAACGGCAAGGTGAGCTCCTAAAGGGCTCCGCACTTATTATTGCATCTCTCTGAGTGAGTAAATTACCCTCCTCAGCATTTCCTCAGAGAGAAGCTGGTCTCATAATTAAAATATTGACCATGATATGCCATTTTTTTTCCTCTGTAGGGCGAACACCTCGCGCATATTCTTCCGGCCGCTGATATCCTTCGGTGTCCGAATCCCTTCTTTGCCGCCGAAGTGTTTGTTTGCTCCGTGGAGTGAGTTTTCTTGCCCTGGTTCAAGGTCAATGTCTCGGTAGGAAGTTATCGGCATTGCATGGCCAGCGACTGGATTGGAATTGTGCTGTGATGTCTTCCACCCGAGCTCGATAGACATTGCGAAGCGTTAGTTTGCAATATCTAATCATCACTCTTATTATTCACCTGTTTTGCATTCCTCGTGACGCTGAGCTAAGCAAACGAAGCTTATTTTGCTCTTGTAAAAAAAACCTGGCAACGGTATTTTGCGTTCGCAGGAAAATTAAAGCTCAATGTTTCTGCACATTGGTGTAGTTTATGTCTGGGAGGCCAATTATTTGGTCACGGCCCCGAAATCCAAGTCCAAAATATCTGCTCACAGTTTATTTCGCATCTGGATTCCACCGCCAGGCTAACATGTGACCCACAGAAGCGTGACCCACCGTGAAGGAGATACCTGGAGGAAGAGGGACCTACCAGTAAGCAGCAGGTATTTTACCCGTGAGTTAAAACTACTTGGTCAGAATCGCGGCCGGGTGAAAACTCACAAGTAGCCACAACCGACAAAGTACTACCCGATCAAGCTGGCAGCCCGCGAACAGAGTGGCTGGTCGCTCAGTAGTGACCCGTGACATGCAAGTTTCTAATGACCCACAGCCGACCAAATAGTAGGCCATTTAGAGGTAGTTTGTGGTGGCATGTTGGTGACCAACTGGTGAATATTCACCTCCAAATTTCGAACGGCCCGCTAGTTGCACATTACGGTGATGCCAAACAGTCACTGATGGATCACCCCTGTTGGGTAGCCCATTCTGGCGTTCCTGGTGTGACCATAGAACATAGATAGCTCGAAGGTCATCAGCAATCCGGCACCGGTTTCTTAATTGATTACCTGAATTTTTTTTAATTTTTGAATAGTTATATAGGCAACCCCTGCCGAATACATTTATAAAAAAAATCACCCAAGCATCGACCACAATTTATCAAAATACTTCGTGTAAAGCGCCACCATGTTTTTAAATGCAAAAGCAGAGTAAAAAAAGCTGGCAGGAGTACCAGTCGAATAGGCACCTAAAAAGTATCTGTAACGCTAAAACAAAACTTTTTTGTGGCTTCGGCGCTGATAGGGCTTGTACTCTATGAAGATAGAAGATTTTTCATCCTGTTTCCGTGTACGACACCTTAGCCGTGCCAAAATTTGGTCTGTCTATTTAGTCCCAACCACCACATAAGTGAGAATAGCTTCTAGGTTTGTGCTACGCAAACACAGTACCTGTTAATATCGAAGATACAAATAATCATCAAAACTTTACCTGTACTTGTACTGGAGAGGTACTTGCAAATAATAACTTGGGCAGTATTGTTTCATCTTGGTTCTGTGAAACAAATCTTCGGCCGAAGAGCAGCCGATATTTCAAGATGCGTGGGCAGTTTCGCACATATGTGCCGAGACGTATTCTAGCTGTATGGAGAATGAATCCGTGGAAAGCACCATTCGTCGTATTGCACAGTCATCCAAAGGATTCCCAGTAGTGCAATTGCAAAACCTGCGCGATGTGCTGGCTTTTTCCAACTTTTTCTAAAGTTGTAGCTGTAAATGGGGAAGACACGGTTTTCATATTCCGCTATAAATGTTTAGAGAAGAGTTTCTTTATGAGAGAGGTTATTGAATTATTCAGGCAATACGGCTAAGCTTTAGTTGTGCATATAAAAACTCGATAATGTAAAATAGTTTCAAAATTTGGAAAAAATTTGACATGTAAAAGAGCTGCCCAATTTATTTATTCTCTACTGAACCCGAGCGTCATGTAATAAGCAGCTTTTGTAACTCCAGTGAAAACATCGGCCTATTAAACTTTATGCAAGCAGCGCAACACACTCTTTGTGGCAAAATTTTATGCGTCATAGAGCTTGGTTTGGATCGCAGAGATCCCGAAAGGGTCACAACATGGTTTAGCAAACTGACTTCAAAGAAATTCAAATAAGGTTAAAAAACGGCTAAGAAGATTGTAGCATTGCTCAAACCAGAATTCAGGCTATTGCAGACGTTGCAAGAGATCGCATATCAGCCGTACAGCATTGTATGCCCCTTTTGGGCCTATTTTTTCTAAATTTTTCGACGCGTGACTATAATAATATACAGCAGCACTTGCTTGGTATGGACAAAAGAAATCTGGAGCAATTGTTAGTTAGGTGTTGGGCTACTTTAAAGAGTCCTAACTGCAGACAATTTCACAAGAATAGGATGTCGGGACCTCATTATTCCCGAAAACAGTACTGACAAGCGCTTCTTATGTGGCAGCATATTAGCTTTGTGACATCACTTCCCAGTTGACGAGCGTTTTACATTTTTCAATAAACGTGAATTGGTTATCTTTTTTTGTGTGGCTGTTTTATGCCTTTTTCGCAAAGTGGGCGGGACAATTCGCATTGCCCTTTCTCCCAGCGGTCACCGAATTTTAAGTCAAGCCGCACCAGTGGCCTCTATTTTTCAAGTTTGTTCTTGGGGGTGCGGCGATTCGTTTAGATGCACTTTCGGTAAATATATCTTTAAATCTAGATAGGAATTCTCAAATATTTGCAGTGTACTTACGATTCACCAAAAGGCAGCTTTGTCGAAAACATTTCAAAGTGTTCCTTTTGTGTACAGACCACGGACAGGGTTTCGTCATTAGGGGGTATAGGTATAGTTTCCATGCAGATGGCTATAACATTTCCTTCGGAAACTATTTATTGTCTCGCAGGCCATTAACATATAAAATAGGTTTTGCTCATATACGGAGCACTGTCCACTAAGTAGCTTTAGTGTTTTACTGAAGCCATAGTAAAAAGGCGAACGATGTTTTCGGCCCTTAGACCACATTTTGCGAATTGCTCAATTTCAGCTATTTATTTCAGTAACAATGTTATAGGTATAGATTTGGTTCATGCGCAGGTTCATGAAAAACCTTCCGCATCCCTTCGTCGTTGCTTCACAACATCCCCTCAGACACCGCCATCCTCATTACGGCGCTCTTATAACAGGCCGCCGACTTCTTGTTCTCTATCCAACAGGTATACCGTGAACGATGAATGCCACGACGAGGCCGCGGTTCTTCAGAAAGTATAGAGGCAGCAGTTGCGACATCCCCCAGGCGGCACAGAAAGTGTGCCCCAAGACCGGCCCCTCTACGGCCGCTTTCTGGCATGTCCGGCCAGCATCCAGGTTCTGGCAGCCACAGATCATGCGTTGAACGGCCAACATTCGGCAACCAGCGCTTCGGTATTTTTCCGTCCGCCCGTGTCCGGACGCACAACGGCAGCTAACCGGCTGCCAGATATTCAGTACTCTTACGGCTGCCGATGTTGAGAAAGATAACGGCCGAAGTACGGCCTTAGGGCATCCGTTTTTTTCTTCGGGAAGCGGTAATCGGCCGAAGCACGGCAAGCGACCGGCCACAGAATATGCGTATTCTTGCGGCAGTTGGTGTTCGAATGGAGACCGGCCGGAGCACGGCTGCCGTGCATTCGTTGTTTCAATGGTGAACCGCGCGTCCGGCGGTAGAATATTCGTTTTCTTCGGGCAACCAGTGTTATGAAGGATACCGGCCGACGTACGGCCCCAGAATCCCAGGCGGCAAAGAAAGTGTGCTCCAAGACCGGCACGTCTATGGCCGCTTTCTGGCATGTCCGGCAAGCATCCAGGTTCTGGCAGCCACTGATCATGCATTGAACGGCCAACATTCGGTAACCAGCGCTTGGGTATTTTTCCGTCCGCCCGTGTCCGGACGCACAACGGCAGCTAACCGGCTGCAAGATATTCAGTTCTCTTACGGCTGCCGATGTTGAGAAAGAGAACGGCCGAAGTACGGCCTTAGGGCATCCGTTTTTTCTTCAGGAAGCGGTAATCGGCCGAAGCACGGCAAGCGACCGGCCACAGAATATGCGTATTCTTGCGGCAGTTGGTGTTCAAATAGAGACCGGCCGGAGCGCGGCTGCCGTGCATTCGTTGTTTCAACGGTAAACCGCGCGTACTATGGTAGAATACTCGTTTTCTTCGGGCAACCAGTGTTATGAAGGATACCGGCCGACGTACGGCCCCAGAATATACGTTTTTCATTCGGTTGGCTGTCCTCGGCCGAAATACAGCAAGCGAATGGCCACAGAATATTTGGCAACCAGTGTTCAAGAGGAGACCGGCCTACGTACGGTATCTGGTTATACGTCATTTTTCGGCAAACGGCATACAGCCGAGCAACGGCACGCGCCTGGGCGCCGAGTATTCATGCACAGACGTGTTTGGAAGGAGACCGACCGGTTTTTTCCCGGGGGCGAGAAAAAGCCGTTAGAGAGCCGAACGACGGGGACGCGTTTTTCATCCGCTCCGTGTTTCTATGTTTTAAATGAACGAACATCGTTTGTCAAACAGTAATTAGTGTTCTTGGTGAACGGGCAAGGTGCAAGGACTCACTGGACATTAGCAGGGAACCTTTTAGGCCATCGAAATGCCATTTATTGCCACAAGAAGACTGTGCCACACCGACGGGTGAGCTAAGCCTCGCCAGTCATCGCCGCTACCACGCCTCTGCCGCCGGCTTCGTCGACGCATCAGCTCGAGGCTATTCGCCCCCTCAAGAAATGGAGAGCATTGGAGACATCGACCCGGCAGAGATGTCCGCTCCGAGATGGAGATGGTTCACCAAAATAACTGGCCTTCAAGGGTATCGAGCAAGCGGCCACCACGCAGGAGCTAAACCGCCACCATGTCAAGGACTCCCCACCAAAGAAAGGCAAGTGCGAGCAAAAGCGCAAGGTATTCTGCTTACAATTAAACTGCGACAAGCAATGTTTCACTATGTTGTTGGTGATAAACGTAGAAGAGACTCACTCGTGCATTGGTAGGATCAACTTCATGCTGTGCACTATGTTACTTCATGGGATTTTACGACTGCCTATTTAGAAAAAAAATATATTTTAAATTTGCGATAACGACATAGCCTTGTCACTGACGAAGCCTAGCTGTTAATTTAGTTCCGATGTTTGAAGGTGAGCTTAGCTATTCTTGGGATATGACTCATTTGGTTAAACATAATCGCCAGCATCCTAGCAAACACGGATTTTGTCAGGATTTTCTTGCTCAACGCAGATTGTTGAGTTCACGCACGATTTGGTTCTTGCAATAGATAAGCGCAAAGTGGTTGACTGTATATTCTTGGACTGCAAAAAATCAAATGATGGTGTTCCATATCACCTTCTGCGTAGTACATTTCATCCTATGAACTGAATGAATCGGTTTTTGCATTGTTATTACTATTGGCCCTATAGCTTTGTTGAAAAGTACTGCATAGTTTACTGGACTATAGCGAATGAACGTGATTCCGTATACAGTGTGTTGCGACGATAACTGGAACACTTTAAAAATTTTTCCTGAACGATCCGCCGCTCTTTTCACGCTCAAACTTCACACAAAGGTCGCATTTTGTGGTCTATTTTGTTTGACACCGGGAACAACAACGGTAGTTACCTGTTTATTCTGAAGATAAATAAAGACGATTTCGCCTATGGGAAAATGGCGGCGATTTGGACGTGCGAGCCCGAAAACCGGGTTTTCTGATCGTCTGTTAGCTCATTTCTAGGTGCATTTTCTGATCGTCTGCTGCACCATTTGGCTCCGTACGTGAATCCCAAACATGCGTTTCACTCTGCAGGTGGTTCCGTCGTTCCAACATCAACTTGCGCTGGCTCGCACGTCCAAATCAGCGGCCATTTTCCCATAGGCGAAAATCGTTTTTATTTATTTTCAGAATAAACAGGTAAGTACCGATGTTGTTCCCGGTGTCAAACAAAATAGACCACAAAATGCGACCTTTGTGTGAAGTTTGAGCGCGAACAGAGCGGCGGATCGCTCAGGAAAAATTTTGAAAGTGTTCCAGTTATCATCGCAACACCCTGTACTTGCAGCTTTATTCGAATTTAATAACTCCTGGTGTGCTGATTCAGAAACGATTTTGGATGTTAAACAGTGTGTTAACCGCACCTTTACAAGAAAACCTTCATTCCAATTGAATACGTATACCGTAAATTATGCTGCTGTGACAACGGCCGAGGAATATAAATACCTAGAGTTTATTTAGGGAGTGGTTAGAGGTTAAATAGGCAGGTCCACAGCATAAAAGTTACGGCTGCATATGTTTTTGGCTTTCTGAGACGAAATTTCAGTGAACCTCCATCTAACTGAAAAGAACAACCGTATTTCACTCATGTGCGCTCAATCTTGGAGTACGCATGAGTTTTCGTGGATCCCTACACCAAAGAGCTGGTTGATACGCTCGAAACATGCAGAATATGTCAGTGCGATTCGTATTAGGTAATTGGCACGCTCAACTTAGCATGAGAGAAAGCAAAAGTAAACTGAAATGGCAGGACGTGAAAGATCACAGACGAAACTACAGGTTGAACTTTTTTCGTAATATCTATCATTCGAAAACTGGAGTGGAAGGGGAGAAGTATGTCCAAGCGCCATTCTACATATCGCAAAGTGGGACCGCTAGCTTAAAGCAAATTATTAACTTTCCTTTAGAGGTGACGCCTTGCGCGATTCATTTTATTTTACATCAATACTGCAGTGTAATTATCTTGCACGTATGATTGCATTAACTATTTATATTGACGATTTTCAGCGCGCTTTGTTGAATTATTTTGTTATTTTGTCTCACATTTATGCTTAGTGTTACGTATCTCCCTTCTGAAATGCATGCAAAGGCAAGCAGGCATCAAATAAATAAATAAATAAATAAATAAATAAATAAATAAATAAATAAATAAATAAATAAATAAATAAATAAATAAATAAATAAATAAATAAATAAAACAATGAATAAACAAATGAATAAAAATAAATACAAAACAAATAAATAAATAAACTTCCAGAGGCGCACGTTTGCCTCCGACGGGTAGAGAACCCTACGCATTGAACCTTGACCAATAAAATATTTATTGCCCTATTCGTTGCAGTATGCAAGGTTTCCTGTATGCATGCTACCACAGCTATGTTATTGGTTTGAAACAAATTATGTATCTCTAATTTTACGCCTTTCCTTGCGTGGACACAGAGGGATACAACTGCAGCCACCTGAAGCAGGGCGTCATTCGCAACGCGTGTAGAATTTTTGAACGTGGTATACATTAGAAGAAAATTAAGTGCTTTTGGACTATTAAGTGGTGTGGACGTATACTCATGAAAATAACATTAAAATAGATTGAAAATGAAAGTACCTGTTCGCTCCTTCTTAGGATCAGCCTTGCGCAAGATCATCAGAATAGTTAATCGAGTAGAAAATGTCTTTGCAAGAAAATGGGCAAAAAATGGACATACTTTTTGTGAAGTAGTTATATTAAATGCTCCTGAGTGTTATGTTGAGAACCAAAACGCTTCGTAAAGGCATTCACGCCGGTTTTATATACATCAAAATTGGTCAAGCAACTGTTATAAAAATAGTTATGTAGTCATAGCATGAAAGTGTTCCGGAATATTGCCCTGAAAGAGGTTGGCTAAAAGCGGCGCAATTTGCCTGTCTGAAATTGAACCCACTAAAGTATGCGCCCCCCCCCCTCTTTCCCCGTTTATTATAGGTAAGCCGCCCCGCAGAGGATATCAGGACCTGGACAATACATCTATTCAAGCTCTAGAAAGAACTGAATATTTTCTGTGTTCGGTAGTAAAAGGAGCACAGCAATTAAAGGAACGACAATTTGTGAGCACTGTTTAATAAATGAATTTTGGTGTCAACCGAGGCTGGTAATTAAGCAAGGCTGCGCTGAAAGCTTGACGGCTGGTGGTTGCGCGCTAGCTCACTTTGATGTGGCTGCATTGGACCCAAAATGCTGGGTTTGTGCTGCTTCTGCACTGCGCGAATGAGTCATCTGCTTGCGTGACATGCAGTGACCGGCCTCAGTACAGTTAACGTACTGTGGCTGAACTCCAATGCCCGTAGCACCGGTGTATTTCCGGTAGGTTTAGTCCGGCTGGAGCCCAACGACCGCATCTCGGCTGTCCTCCGGCGGCCGTACTTCAGCCGTGCACGGGTGGCTTTGGAATGGCCGGAGCCCTACGGCTGGAATCTGGCAGTATGACCGTAAGCCGGTCGTATGGCCGACGGACACTGGCCGTTGGACAGCCATGGGAGTACGGCCTTATACCGCCAAAAGGCACACATTTGGACATGGGCCGAACATGGCTGCCGGAAAACGGCCGGAGAGAAAATCAACGGCCAAAGTACACCGGCCTGTTTTAGGCCGACCAGTCCTGTGCTGACCGGGTCCGGTACTGGTAGCAACATGGTAGCAACTGGTAACCATTTTCAACGAACAGTGAACATTCCAAGAAGCAACTATGGTTTCGTTGGAGGAGCTGCGGTCATCAACGTTGTAAAGAGTAGTGGTTGGCGGTGTCAACTGTGGAAAACTGTGAAAAGTATTGCGCTAATATCTTGTTAGGCGATGAGATTTTGGGGAAATACAAAAGGTGGAGTAAGTTTCTGCGAAAAAACATTTTACGTCCACCTCAAATGCAGCTGTACGGCTACAACAAAAGCTCTAGAGTTTTACAGGAAAACGATATAGTTGAACAAAAATTCGTCCTAGTTCACTATTCTAACCCGGTACCACCGCAAATCCAGGGCACTCGCTCTACCAACTGAGCTACCAGGAGGCAATCCGTTTGTAGCTCGAGAGCCAAATGATCAACTCCAAGTGAGGATGCATTTAGGTTGTAAGAGAATTTTTTTTTGGGGCAAACCTACTTCACCCTGGCGGTTTCCCCTAAATCTGGTCACTTGAAACTTGAACCTATTTTAGAGTTGTTGATCCATTCGCTCTCCCGATGCAAACCGCTGGCCATTTCAGTCGATAGAGCGAGTTCCCTAGACAGGCGGTGGTCCCGTAATTGAATCATTCAACTGCGACATTTTTTTGAGAAGTCTGTAAGGAACTTTGTAGCCGTAAAGCTGCGTTTCAGGTGGATGTAAGATTTTCCTTGGCCCAAATATCTTGTGTTCTCCTCCGAAAACGGCGGTGATGCCTTGCGGGAGTTCCGCGCACTTCGCTATACAAACTGCTCGTCAGCGCAGGTGGGTCTATCCCGTCAGCAGAAAAATGATGACTCGCATACAGCAATGGGGTCGACGTTACGCGGTGCTTTTAATGATAGTGATTTTTAAAGCTATTTTACTTCAGCACTAGCTTGGTGGAGGTTTCAATAACTTGTGGCTTGGAGAATCGTCCTGTTGATGCATGTTATTGGACTCAACCAGGGTATCAATCCCAACTCAGTGAGGTAAATTTGTGAGCAGAGAAGTTACATCTATAGAATCCAGGAAGACGCCAGCAGGGATTTATATGCTGGTGATTTCTCATAGAAAGAGGTTAGTATCACGAAAGTACTCCGACTGGGTAGCAGGTATTTTTTTATTAGGGAGTCATGTAGCTTAATATTGATTCTCTGGTTTCCGGTAAGCAGTTTCCGATAACCGCTTCGTGGAACGTGTCATCCGGAGTTTGTGCGTTCAGGTCCCATGCGTGGACTATGTATTTCTCCACTTTTCTTTTCAGAAAATGATGCTCTCGCTTCGCACAAAAAACTCGTAATCCCCCAACCTTGTGGCCGGTTTGACGTTTGTCAGAGGCACCCTTTTGTCTCAGCTATTCCAACCATCACGTCAAACCCAATTTTAATAATGATGAACTACTAAAAATGATCCTAAATTTTCATTTAGAGAATTTCGAAGACTTGAGGATTCTGAACATTGGAATAACTGATCTCCGATACGTAATAACACTATAGGCATCGCAGCTACTAAAAATATATATAAATATATAATATATATTTATATATATATATATACATATATAATTTTTTTGTCTACTTCTTACGTGAAATAAATCAGAAAATATCATATTTACAAGTTTCGATATAGATTCAGCTATGACTCGAATGCAAATGGTCGAAGAAAATGGTTTTAGATATCTGCGCTCAGGGGGAACATATTCCCGCGGACCTATTTCTACGCGTCTGCATTCAAGCAGAACATAAGAACCCACTTTGACGTTTTTCAAGTGTTTTGATGCCTTTCGTTCGCAAGATACAAAATTATTGCTTAAAACAAACGAAAAGGCCCGTATGAACATTTATCATAATAAAGTTCCATACAAAGAATTCACGGTCCTTTCTTTTCTTTTTTGTATATGTTTTACGGGTACAGCAAATCGCAGGAGAGTATACGAAATTGGAATGCGTGCTGCGCGTCCCTTTTCTACAGAGAAGTCGCAGATGTATAATGGTAAGAAAAATATTCGAATAGCGGTATTTCAAGACAGAGCCCTTCTTAACAAACCAAAAACATTAGCGGGGGAAACGCACTAAAGAAAAAGGCGGGGTCACATGTCAGAGTTCGCTGAAGTCGGTAGGTCATGAGATAAATGTTGAAAGCATATTTTTTAACGCTGCGTTTTCCTGGTGCCAACTAAAATATACGTGTCCTCCGCTTCTTGTTGAGCTTTTCGGTCGGTACCACTGACAATGGGAGGTACGTTGCAGAATAAAAATATATAGAAAACAATCAATTTATAGGGCAATGGCGTAAATTTCTCACACAATAATAAAAGCTGAAGTAGAGATTTAAAATAGACCCATATCGTGGAAACATTTTCAAGCCACGAAATTACCAGTTACCGATCCAGGCACCACTTAAAAGCGCATTTCGAATGATGCTGTAGCTTTGGCACCATGACTGCAAGAACCTGGGCCTTCGCTGTGCGTGTAAAGTGTCAAAATTCGGTACGAGAGGCTCGACGAAGGAACACAGGAATAAAACCAGCTGCTAAAAATGCCAAGGAAGAAAGAGGGTAATAAATTGTCATTTTAACAGCGGAGCTGTTGTTGCTAGCCGTGATGTGTGTGGTGTCATCAGAAAACCCCGGAAAATAGTTTTTTTTGCGATAGAAGGCAGTTGGCATAGAAATAAACTATTTACAGGTAGAGATGGGCACATGGGCACCCATCTCTCGAAGGAAGGCAAGAAGGGAGCGGTGTTGGGGTCGTCAGAACCTCCGCCGGAGGTCGGGCGGTCTTCCAGGATGGAGGCCTGTGCCTCTCAGTAGTGGCTTTTTGGCTGCGTTCATTAAGAGTATAGTTACTCCCGCCCTTTACCGCGCACCCTAGCACGCGCCTCACGAAGAGCGCCCGGCATCGTGCAGACTTGCGCGTGGCGCTTGCAAAAATGCCAAGAAAACAGATAACGTACTCCAGCGCCTGAAGGGTGGAACACAAGACAGCTCGCGCTACAGACGCCCAGCTTGGGAAGCCGATTTCCTCCGCTTCTAGTACGGGGTGACGAGTTCCACGTTGGAAGAAATGTGAAAGACTCGGATATACCTATCCGGGCCCGACAGCCATGCATGAATTGGACATCAATATAAATAGATATGACGATGACTACTTCTACCACAGTGAAAAATGACGACGGAATATATAAGCGATTTGAAGCCTAATGCAATGCGTGGTGGTGTATCCTTCCGTGCTCACAGAGAAAGAACTCTTGAAGCTTCGTTATAGTGCAAGCTTTGTGCGACCTAGTGCAAGCTTCGGTAATTTTAATATTTGTTTGCATGTAATGCGTTTTAAATAAAGCTGTTTCATTTTACCGAAATCGTTTTAGTCGGGCCAGACGACCTTTGTAATCTGCTCTTGAATATATAACCACTAGGATTATGGAAAGCTGCGCTCCCTTCAATTTACTAATTTATTGTAAGTGAATGTCTTTGCAGTCTACGCTAGGAGGTGGTAGCCAGAAATTCATCTTTTCTAGTGAACGACGTTTATTTATTCTGCTTGCGCTTCGTCTGCAAGAGTTTGCCAAGAATGTGTTAAAAATCAAATTACTAAAAAATTCCTTCAGTTTTTCAGTTTTTTTCTCCCAACGCATTTCTTTTTCCCGTTTTAAAAACGACTTCTTTTTTCGGGAAATATTCCCAGGAATTTCTTAAGAACACTGAAGGACCCACGCAGGATGGGCATCACGAAAAAAATTTACACCATCTTCCCGCGAGGGGAACTATGGGGTAGATGCGACGCATCGGGGGTTTCAGTTGCGTTTCCGTTATGATAGCGTGTCCATTGTTGTTGTGTGTCCATATTTTACGCAGCATGTTCACCACCGATGCGTCGCATCTACCCCATGGTTCCCCTCGTGGGTAGATGGTGTAAATTTTTTCTGTTGCGGCGACCATCATGATAGCAGGCCTGTTAGTCTCCATTCAAATCATCGGTGGTCATCAGAGGATGTCATCGGCGGAGCGGCTGCGGAACGACTGAGCGGAGCGGCGCAGTTACTGCGTTTATATGCAGCGGAATGAGAGAGAGCAGCGCATAGCAGCGCATGCGCATGTGTTAACCGAGCGCAAGCTGCACGCTAACCCGCACCCACGCACAGCTGGCGCGGCCACGGAGCTAGCGCCGGTGAGCGCTAACACGCAGATGGCGCTGCGGTGAGAGCGGCACTAGCGCGCAGCTGGCGCGGCGAGGAGAATGGGGGACGACGCCGCACGACGCCGGAGGGACAAGGCGAGTGAAAGAGATGCGTCGCATCTAAAAAGAATGCCCCATGCAAATGCACACTTTTAAAAATAGTTTGAACATATACACAGGAATGCATCGAAGTCGCAAAACATTCCAATTCAGAATTCAATTTTTTCGAGATAGGAAAGATTGGTTACAGTCGGTTCAGTTAGTTTATTCCAAAATGTTAGTTCGAATGCTGTGCGGCGTTCGAGATACAAGGTGTCTACGCCGTGTTTGTCGGGCACTTAGTGGGTGAAGGAATTTATCAGGTTTAAGTGAAGGCTTGTTATTTTAAGTAGGAATAGAAATGCTAACCTTTAATTCGCCGGCGTGCTTAAACTGTTGGAATGCCATGCTGTCTCATCATTTTTGTCGGGGAGTTAGTGGGACGATATTCATAAAAAATGAATAGGACGGATTCACGCTGGGATCCTTCAAGAGGATCAATATTACTTTTTGTGTGAGGATCCCAGACACTGCAGGCGTACTCTAGTTGCTGTTTAATTATGGAGGTATGTGCGAGTAGCTTTAATTTATCTGGGGCCTTTTTAAGCGTGTGCCTACGAAAAAAAGTTTTCGAAATGAAGCTACACATTTGTTTGATGCGTGTTTGTTCCAGCTCCAGTAATTTGTTATAATAAGTATTTATATTCAGACACTTCATCTAACAGTCCGGACGGAACATTGCAAGCGAACGACAGTTTATTCTTCTTTTTGGTAATATTCACGAAAATGCATTTTTTGGCATTTAATTTCATTCTCCATTTCCGGCACCACGCCTGAACAAAATGAAGTTTTGTGTTATGCATTTGCTGATCTTCAGGCATGTTATGATATTGTATAAGATAGAGTCATCAGCAAATACTATAATTTTGTAATCACGTGACTGGCCTTCTTGGGCCAGCTGTTCCTGAGTCTTTTTGGCGCGATTTTGGTGACGTCTTCTCCGTCTCACAGAGTAAGTAACTAGAAAGCGTCCTTGGCACATTCTGTCCGCGTGGGATGGAGTCCTGAAAGAGCAGAAACAAAATATAAAGGCTTTATACAATTCTACCGTGACAAATGTTTCAGCAGTTGTTCGCGGAAAGTTTCATGGTCACTTACATTGACAGTGATGCTGCGATGATCTGTCCAGAAAACAATGAGCGAGGCAATGCCGATGCGTTAAAGGTCTTTATTTTTTCAGAGGTAACTGCGACACTGCGTTGATTTTGAAGTTATTTCGACATGCGCACCGAGCAAGAGTAGAAGGAGGAAGGGTGGTGGCCTAGATGCGTGAAGGCATTTATGGAGCCTGGATAGTAGGGCACCTATGCGCCGTGTTTCTCGATGCTATAATGAAATGTAATGTTTTTCCAGGAGTGACTGTCAATCGGGAACTGAACCGTGATGCTTGACATTGCAGAGCGCTTAGCAGGGTACTGAATAAGGATTCAAAAAGGTACCACTTGTGTGGTGCGAATTCCAGCTGCGGGTGAACAAATGTCAAGCAAACTTGTTTGCGGTCGTTATCAGGGGCATCTCGTAGGTTTTGACGTAAATGTGCGAGTGTTCCCCATGTGTCTGCAAATATGCATGCTACATGTGTCGCTCATGAAAGATTAGAACTGAGATTAACTCTGACGTATTTATATGAAGACGACCATAACACGTTCGAGTTATTTATTCCCAACTTTAGGATTGAGCAAACCTTCATTGAATTCTTTCTGGAACTGGCGATTCGGCAAAGTGAGGCCTCGATGCATGGAGGGGTGCAGTGACCGGTATTTATTTGCCTGTGGCTGCTGATGACTGTACTGTTTAGACCAAACTTACGAAGAAGCAAACCTGTCTACAGCAGTTTGTCCCGCCTAAAACAAAAAAGAAAAATCCTCGCCTCCCTTGGATCTTGCGTGATATACTTCACCTGTCGCGTCGTGTTGCGAGGTTAAGGCGAGCAAAACGAAAAGGTGATCCCCTTAAAAACGCCGAATTTATTGAAGGTAAAGAAAAGCTCCGCCTCAAAATGAATTCACCCAAAGATTTTTACTTTAAGGTTACGTTACAAGGTTTACAGAAAACTAACCCTAGGAAATTTTGGAGTTCAATTATACCCTCTTCAGCCTCTACTAATACTATCCTAGTTAACAATGTCTGTCTACTGACCCAATTACTATTGCCACTGCCTTCAATGAGTACTTCCAGTCAGTATTCATAACAGACAACTTCGAAATACCCGATTTCCCACACGAGTCGTATTACTCAATTGGCGATATAACCGTGTGTGTCGAGGGGGTTCTAAATTTGATTTTGCACCTAGACAATAAGAAATCCTGCGGTCCTGATGGAATTACCAATGCTTTTCTGGTTAGATATTGTGTTTGGACGAGCCGGTACTTGACTGTAATTTTTAATAAATCTTTATCTACTGCGACTGTACCGTTAGTATGGAAATTGGCAAAAATATTTCCCATGTTTAAATCCGGCAACAACCTTTGAAATATCGTCCGATTTCATTAACGTCTCAATCATGTAAACTTCTCGAACATATAATTTTCAGTCATATTATGGAGTTTCTTGAAGGCAATAACATTTTGTATTACGTCCAGCATGGTTTTCGTCGCGGCTTTAGTACAATAACTCAGCCGGTTGAATTTACCCATGACATTGCCCACGCTCTAGACAAAGAAAATCAAATTGACGCCATTTTTATAGACTTCTCTAAGGCTTTCGACACCGTTACCCACTCAAAACTTCTTCATAAACTTCGCGTTATACTTACCAACCCGGCCTTAGTTGATTGGATTGCTAGCTTTTTACATGATCGCTCCCAGTATGTTTCGTTTAACTCCACAAACTCTTCGGTAGTACATGTGTCATCCGGAGTTCCCCAGGGTTCGGTCCTGGGGCCACTTTTGTTCCTATTGTATGTAAATGACCTGCCTAATTATATATCCACAAACATCCGCCTCTATGCTGACGATTGCGTGTTATACAACGTAATTACCAAGAATGATGATCATATTTTACTAAATGATTCTTTTGCTCAATTTGCAGGTGGTGCCAGACATGGCAAATGAATATTAATATACGAAAACAGTCACTTTATCTTTCAGGACACGCAATTCCGTTTCTTCTTCTTCTTCGTTTAATTATTCTTTCAACGGCTCTTCCCTACAGCGGGTGAACGAATATAAGTACCTGGGCGTCATTTTCGCGCCTACCTTGTCTTGGTAAAGGCACATTGATTATACATGCAACAAAGCTCTATAAAAGTTAGGTTACCTAAACCGTACATTGCGGAAAGCTCCACTCGAAACGAAATTAATAACATATAAAACGCTCATCCGACCCATCGTAGAATATGCCTGTACCATCTGGAATCCTTATAAAGTATCTGAAATTAACAACACTCGAATCTGTTCAGAAAAATCCATTCGTTTCATTTTTCGCCGCTTCGATTGGAGCTTTTCGCCATCATCCCACCTTGCTACACTAGAATTACAACCGCTGTCGGAGCGCCGTGAACAGGAATGTCTTAAACTTTTACATATTCTTACGAATATTCCGCGCTACTTATTACAGAACAGCTATTTGTCGCCCGATAAACTTAAATCTACTAGAAATAGCCAGAAACTCAACCTTGCAACTTTTCATCCACGAACTAATCTATTTAAGTACAGCTTCTTCCAGCGAACAATTGAAAATGGAATCTACTACCAGGTGAAATTGGTCATTGCCTTTGGAAAAAATTTCTGCAGAATTTAAATTGATTGCGTTATGTCACTTTTGCATAATTTCAATGTCTTTCTGTACTTATTATCTATTATGTCTATACTTTATGAATAAGTGAATTTCAATGTGTTGTGTTTTTATCTGTGTTATTGTGTGCAGAAAATTGTTTTGCATTCTATGTACCAACCCACACCTGCGATAGCACAATTGGGCTGCAGTATGTATAAATAAATAAATAAATAAATAAATAAATAAATCTTAGAACACCTTTATTCTTTTGAGAAAATAAGGAAACTGCGATTTTCAGCCTTTGTAGCCTAATATATAGTTGTTGGTTTTAAGCGGAATGACCTGGGTCAAGCTCCAACAGGGCGAAAATGTTTCCCCCACCTACGATTTTTTTTTCTAATGCAAAAGCTCCTGTTAGGTCAATTCAACGCCCTCTTTTCATCAATAACTGGTTTCTTGTATGTTGGGTTCGGCTTGTGGCATGCATATCACCACGTTTAATTAATGCTCTGGATCGCAGCGGTAATTCCGGGCTTTTGTGTACCTCGGAACGGAGTATTGCTCAGCGGCATAGAAAAGTTCCCACTGGCGTTTATGTAAGTCTAACAAGGGTGACAGGCAAAAAATCTCTGTCACGGCAACATAATGAGAGAGAGAGAATACTTCTAAGGTGAATGATGATAATAGTGACAATTAGGGCACACATGGGCCCCTGTGAACACGCGCTCTTTAGGCACCTTCTCAATACCATGCATAGAAGGAGCACGAAAAGAACTTCTACAATCTTCGTGTGTGCCGCCTATACATCGATGAACTAGTAACGCCTGCATCTACAGCACCTGTGAGATAACGGCGCACATAACAGTGGCACGTGTCTTCCGCGATCTACCACTTACGGTTTCGCCTTCATCACAGGATAAAAAGTTTCTTGTATTGTGTAGCCAACAGTGCATATTCAGAAGTATTGCATTGTTTGTATTTGGAAAGCCGTGTTTATACAGTTATTATTCCTGAGATTGCATTATGAGAGTCCCCTATTCGAATTATTAATTTTTTATATGCACTTGGCACTTATCTTCTGCTCTCTAAGTACTATAGGTACTGGGGTAATATAAACAACTACACTGGATAAGACACTGGGGGAACGTAAACAAGACGTCTGACTTGAAGGGAATTGTTAAAAGCAAAATACATCGTGCGCAAATAGGTATGAACTGATGGTTTGAATTAGGCCGAAAAGTATATTAATTTAAGTGACGTTCAACCACTGCGGATTCGCGAATAAGCTGAAGGTACCGTTCGTGTCAGAAGCCAGCTGGCGGTGGCGTTTTGCAGGTTTGAGTGAAAACAGCAATTTTTTTAGCATCGCCTCATGCCTCCCACAATTTCCCAGTCTGTCTTCTTCACGGCTCATTTTGTACATGAACTAAAACTAAAGCCTAATTTTGATACACTCAGGGGCATTTCCTTTTTACCTTTCGCTCCACATATCCCGGAGGTTGGGATTGAATCCAAAAGCGAAGATACCAGAGCCGAGAAAGCCTTTGCAGAACCAACTTCAATTAGCCGAAGAATTTGTTTCTGTCATTTCTACCAGTGTAATCACGAACTCTCGCTATCCTCTCCTAGTGACATTGTCGTGTGAAATCTTTTTTAGAGGTATTTGTTGTAGAATAAGGTTTGTGATTTTCTGTCGCATCAACGACACAGTATCTTGCTGTCGTCGGGCGCTGTTTACTTTGTTGTATACACTATATTCTTCGCGATGGTCCTGCTTCCTAATAGATATCGATACACAATGAAAGCCTCATTATAATTGCTTATCGCTGGTTGAGCCCCTCACCGAAAACCTTATGAGTGTTTTTGCCTCTGGTGTTACTCCACGCAGTGAATCGGGTGCCCCGTGGGGCCATTACCGGAAGCGTTGATTGCAAATGAGATGGAAATTCCATAATACGCCAAGGCGGTAACGAGAGCTGAGAACTCTGCTTTTTGGATAACGCCGACAATTGGTTCTTTTTATCTTTTGCCAGTGGTAGAATTACATAGGCTGCGGTTGCGTGCAGTTGTAAGCACAGCCGAGAAATACCAACACTATGGGGGCTCTCTTGGTAACGCAGTCAGCGCTCTTGGTGCTGCTTCCCGTGCACTATCATCAGCGGTACCATAGGCAGGAAACTATCATCCCTGCTCGCCAACTTCATCAGGCAGTAGTTACAAGTATTTTCATCAACAGTCACCTCCACCCTCGCTTTACCCTAACCAACATAATACTCCGGGGTTGTTCCATAGCCGAGTGTCGAAATTAAGCGTTGCCCCAACTCTCGTCTCTCAATAGCTATGACGAAGTATCAAGGAATTTTGATGTGTTTTGTTTGTGGTCGTCCTCGGACACCGAAATCTTTTTCTCTGGAAATTATTCAAAAAGTAAGGGTGAGACAAATGGGGATATTAAAAAAAAATTCCTGAATACATTTGTTAAGGATGCTAACAACAAGCAAACCTAAAGTATTGCTTTTTCACAAATAGATCATATTCCTCAAAATCAGGTTTTCTTTCGAAGAGAAGGAAAGGTAATGTGTAACCACAAAAAATGAAACAGGGCAAATGTTAACACTAGGTGAGGCTAGAATATTTCGCCTTTGCTTAGTAAAGGCTGAAAAAGTTCAGTTTTTCGCCGTTCACAAAAAAGCATTGTACAATGCAGCGAATGATCCTGAACCTGCAGGGGTACGACAGTCGGCAAAGCGTTGTGTACCAAAGTCTTTGATTTAATGCTGATTCTGCTGTTCCTCTGGTGGACAAGAAATAGACGCCAGACATGCGCTTATTTACAAGGCGTTGGTCAAAGCACTTATTGCAAATAATATCCTACAATCGTCCTTCGGGGGAACGTGTGCACAACGATTTAACGTAAAGAACGAGACACACGGACAGCTGCGAAAGACATCAACAGTCTGCTTGACCCTTTCGTTCCAGCTACTACGCCGCTGAAAAGAATATATTCAGCAGATAAAACGTGACGGATAGAGAATTCGCGGCGTACGTGCCTATGTATGCACGCACGCACGAGGCTTTTTATACCAAGTGTATTAAACATTCCAAAAATTTTGCGAGTGACAGCGCATTTTTGTGAAGGTGCGTTTTTATGGCATGAAAATACACCGTCTACAGCATTAGTGACGAGCTGCTTGCCGGCAAGGGCTGCATCCCGTCGTACTTAGAACATCGACAGGAAACTTTGCGGTGCTTAGAACAACGCAAGAAGTCTCCGGTGACGTTGAGCACACTGAGGTAAAAGAACACAGAACCTGGACCGTCGGCTAGCGGATTTGCACCTCTCGCCATATTTTCAACGGACTCTTGTAGACGGTGCAGAATTTGCAGACGGACCTGCCGGAGTGGCTCAGTGGCTAATGCGTTGTGCGTCTGAGCGCAAAGACGCCTGTTAGATCCCGACCGCGATGGCTGGTTTCCTGATGGAGGCGAACAGCGGTCCATGTGTCGTGATTTCTGCGCACGTTAAGGATCCCCAGGTAATCAATATTAATCGGGATCACCCATTACGTCGGGACTCTTCGCCCGACACATCTGTGAACAAAAGGTTCGCAAAAGGGTAACAAGATAAAAATGAAGTGTTCACTAAGAGAGAGAGAGAGAGAGAGAGAGAGAGCTCCTGGAGAGCCGTGCTGCGCATGCGCGAGGATCATTGGATTGGATTGGGTAGGATTGGATTGGATTAGATTGGATTGGAATCGACTGCATGGTTTTGGATTTGGATTTGATTGGATTGAAATTGATGGTTTCGGATTGAATTGTAAATTATTTTAGCAGCAGTAAGTAGTCTCACGGGTAATTTACGGAAACAACGATTCGCAGTTCTTCGCCCAGTCTTAGTGATTCACTTCGCGGAGAAGCGGGAATTTTTCCAATCCCTTCACTCACAATAATTCATTATTATCACCACAAAAAGTTGGGTTTCTCCTGCAGATCGTATGATGTATAACGGAATCAGTGAGGACCCGAAAGTTTTGGTTTAACAAAACGCTCCCCGTGGCCGGAATCTAACCTGCATTCGTCGCGTTATAAAGCCGAGGTGAATCCGATTTCTCCATTTCGACATGCTCATTGAACGCCAAGCAGCAGCTATCTAGTCGCGCCGTACAGCACAAACTTAAATGTTAGGCCGAGAGAGTGCACGTCCGAGTGTTGTTGTGGGTATCCTAGAAAAGTGGTGCGGCCTCCACAGCCACACTGCATTTAAAAGCGCCTTTCTGTGGCTACGCAGACTATTATCTGCATAGCCACAGACCAACGTTTTTAAGCGGTGTTAAAATATTAATGATTGAATGCACTTTTAACGGCCCGAGTCTCTCAAATATTGCCCTAATGAAGGCTGCAAAGATCGGCCAAATCAAGCTTTTGTCACAACGTCGAGAGAAATTATGAAAATCCTCTTTTCTGTCATAAACGCCTATTAAAAAGGAATTAGAATATACAGTTCGTAGGTAAGCATTTTAAAAGAAATTGTGGTAGATCCCTCTTTCCTCGGAATCGGTAAAACGCGAAAGGGAAAGGTGTCTTCACAGGAGCAGTCGAATGTTAAAGGAACCTCGTTCATGTGCGAAGAGTTCGCAAGCATGAACCCTCCAGAGGAAGTGATGCGGACACGCACGAAATGAAAAAAATAACCTGTTTATTCCGGGACAACAAAACCACAAATGACATGCACAGAAACAGCAACTTGAAACACAACGGCCGTGGCAACAACGCCGCAGCGGAGTGTGCCTGAAATCATGCGCGTCCCTCGTACACAAAGGCGCTGGCATAGAGACATCAACTGCCGGCGCTCCTTAGCGTCATTATGCGCTACTTCGCTTCGACTCTCCTAGAGGGCAGCACTACCTGAGTTAGTCATAGGAAAGGACATAAGGCGCGCTCGTACAGCTGCCTACGTCTCTTCTTACAGCGCAGTCGGTAGAGCGCCACGTACAACCCGTTGCGGCGAGAGGGCTCGAGAGAGCATGCGGTCGAATCTGGCGTCACAGCGTCAATTAGATGGAGTTTTATATTATTTTACTAGAGGGAAATCTGTCGCTGCAGTCGCGGGCCGCAGGGGCGGTTTCATTGTCGCTAGCGACGTTCCTCGCCTACTTGGCTTGGCAAGCCATGCGGCTTCTTTTTTTGTCTCGAAGCCAAAATAAACGAACAAGGGTTACATTTTTTTCTTGTTCATCGTACATAAAGCTCCTAAACAGCTGACAAATTAATCTTTGTGGAGGTTCAATTTCATAATAACCAAACAAATTTCATGAACCATCTGCAGTAATATTGTGGCTTTTTTGCAGCCAGAGCCAATTAGCCCGTTCATGAGTCATGCCAAAGACAAGTGGAACGTGTCTGCCGGATACATGACGGAACGCTCGCTGAAGCGCAGGTCCCCTAAACAGTGGCGCCAGATTTCCCTCAATGTGTGTTAGTATGAAACTCAATGGTCAATGACACTTTTTCTCTCGACGTCACTTCCGTGACGGATATGACGTGAGTGAAATTTGTGTGGTAAACACTTTTCGGGTTAAAACACGGCTAGAAAAGTAATTCACTTTCTCTGGGGTTTGTCAGATGAAAGGTGGTTAGCACGCGTTGCGTCTGTGCCTTGCGGTGAAGTTCAAACTAAAATTACAAATGCCCAATTTTGAATTGTTGTCTTGAAGCAAGTTGGCTGTTCGACATTATTAGAGGCACAAATTCATCCCCGTGTGATTTAAAATACCTTATCAATGGCCGACCTTCACTTACGGCCAGTAGGAAATGCGCGCAAGCAGGTTACGCAAAGGAATTTTATTGAAGCTCAATAGGCACTCGGTAGCGAATGCTTCTTGATGTTCACTTTCATTTTACTAATGAACCTTCTGCGAGAATGTGCACTTGGAGTTTATTAACATCTTTAGACTCGATATTGTAGCCCTGTTTGCAGGAGTTACGTGCGGTGCGCTAGAATCAGGTGGGGGCAAGTTTCCACCTAGGAGCTGTCATGTCACAATGCTTCAGTTCAAAAAGACTCCAGCATTACAACGGCACCTATTCAATATTTAGAAGAAACAATACAAAACTCTTACGCGCCTAACTAAGACTGGCCGACGCACATACGATGGGTGCAATCCTTATTTGAAGCGCTCTCGTTGTATGAACTGATATCCGAAGGCTCAAAGTTATCATTGGACTTTCAGCAGGAGCTATTCGCTGAGGCAAGGGAGGAGTGAAATCAAATCACGACATGCGTGTTTTAGGAACAGTAGCGGGTGACGGGGACGACATGACAAATCAGTTGGAAGTAGCGTAACTGCGTGGCAGTGCCAAATCTGAATTTCCAAACCCTGAAACAAAACCCAAACTGCTAAAACCGTCTGAGAATTCCGGATCCTCCCGTTAGACGTGCGGCTAGCTCCGCACAGAGGTTTTGCAGAATGAGGCTGCCCGTGTCTTGAATCAATGCTAACTAATAACTGCCTGTTTTATGTTCCAATTATTGCTGCTGCTCGATGCTGTTAGATTGCAATGCTTAACATATTTTAATATCTTACCTCCTGGGAGTTTTCTCATACAGACTTTTATGGTAGTTGAGCATACAGTATGTTTTTTCTCCTAGGTGCGAATGCGATGCAGGCTTTATCAGCAACATCACCATCTTAGCAGATAATTTCAGCTTACCATCACAATGCAGCACTGAAACTAACCACTGCGGGAAGTAGTCGCATAAGAAGCAAGTAGAACGTATAAAACTTGCCTTTTCAATTCATTTGTTACGGGTGATCATTCCGAAACCAGGCAAATGAAATCTGCAAGCAGAGCGAGTGCTTGCTCGGTATTTTTGTTGTAAAACTTTTGAGTGTAAAATAAAGCTATTCACAAAAATACTTGAATTCAAAAAAGTGCCGCAAAGGCGAAATAGTAAAACACACCCACACAAAACGTCAACGTGAGGTCGAACGCGAAACACCCGCAATACCCACCAATAAAAATGAATGTTGCGATTACTGGTATACTCACACTAAAAGCGCAAGCAAAACTGTACACATTGCAAGATATATAGAAGCACCGGCTCAGTCATTCTTTCCGAAAGAAATGCCCGCCTACACTTATCACGACGTGTGCAGATGTGGTATATTCATGCGGTTTTGAGACGCAATGAATCAACTGATTATGCTTTCCGAGAACCAGGAGCGCAGACGTGTTTCTTTTCGTGTTAAAGTCATGATAGATCTTCCTAGCTGTCAAGAGGTCCAGTTTCTAATTTCACGCCTCCGGTGACTTCCACGCAAAGAGCAAATGCCAGTGTCACAAAAATATTGTGGCGCGAAAAGTAATCTCGGCATGTCGGTTCGTTTCCAATGCCGCTGCACCGATCACTAAGCCCTAGCTCATTTGAATATAGCTCGATATTAGTGACGGCGGGGAAAAGGCAACATCGGAGGTCTGGGTCTTCATTAATGGTCATTGCAGCATCCGTAATGGTCCAGCCGTAAATCGTCGCTGTCCGAGCTAACCACAGCCACGCACGAATTATACATGCCCGTCTGAGAGCGTAAATTATTGTCTCGCCACACTGCCTGACTACAGAACTCGGTACACTAGCCTTAACGAACCTTCCTGGCTGGGACCGCCACACGACCGCAGCAAATGTCTTCAAAAAAGCATAATATAAGCTCCAGGTTTTATTACCGCAAATATAAGTTGAACCAGAATAGCCAGTGCGCTGTGGGTTTCTGAGTGAGCAGTACCTGCTCTTAGCAAACGCCATCAATCACAAAGAAGAGAGTGCAATGTCCGACAGTGAATCAATAAAGCCGAATTATGGAGTAACTTTAAACGAAGCAAACTTGTTCTCCTCAAATGAAAGGTGTGCGATATCAGGGAAGAGAACGAAATGCGGACGACAAAAAGCGTTTTTTTAAGTAGAACCGATTTAACATCAAACTATAATTTTTAATGCGAGGTTTATTCTACGAAGTGGAGATAGCCCTGACACAACTCGGAGACTCACACCAGTGCTTGCTATTTGTTGTGTGCGTGCAGTAATCGATCAAGCACCTAAAAAAACATGGGAGAGGAAGAATTGACTATTTTCAGTGAAAGAAGATGTACTTTAATACGTAGGGAGTATCTTGGATCTTACGAACTTTTGTAGCGTATAAACAAGGATACAGGGACCAACATTTAACTGTATAGATCAAGGAAAGGTCCACATGATCACAAAAACCCATTTTTATGTGGTGGCTTGAAGAACATGCGCGATTGTTGAGGAACAATTTCTTTTACGTCCCCATAAGGGCACAAACAAGATCACTTTATTGAAGCCAACGTATCCTTCGATTTTTGTGTAAGCGTGCGGAGGCAGTCTGAGTGAAGGTTACAAAAAGCTCGTTGTTTCGTATGGGCGGCCCTGTCTACTACAGCTTATAATGGAACATGTAATATAGCCACTTTGGAGACACGATAATTCGTCTTCTGTGGTGTTGTACGGAACGGGGTTCCAAGAAATAACGTTACTGGAACTAGTTCTTTTTGGGAGGAACGGAGGAACGCGGCCATTGCATTAAGAGTTGGTTGAACTGTAACGGTAACTGGTTATGTTTGTGAAGGAACGGCAGGGGAAACCGCGTTCTTTCTGTGCACTTTAGTTTGCTAGAGTGTGACAGTTATATGCCAAGCCTTAGGGCGCAAAAGCTAGTACAAAACGCCACAAGCCTCTGCTGTGTTTCTCTTCCTATAGGCTACCCAATTTGGCCGTCCTCGGGAAAGGCTTCTTCAGAAAAGGCTTCTTCGAAGAAGAAAAATCATGCACCCTTCTTTCTAACGATGACGGGGGTTGAATGCGAAGCTCTCGAAGGAACCAGACAAGAGCTTTTGTTATTGCCGTAGTGGAACGTGTAAAACACTGGTGTGCTGTGTCTTCGTGTTATGCGGGCGCTACATGAGCCTTTACGAAGAAATTTCAGAGAACTGCATAAATAAGGAGTTATAGCAGACCGGCAAATTTGTTTCGGTACGGTACCCTCTCCCGGCTGGAGGCCGCCGCGCATGCGCAGTACCATGCCGTAAACCGGAGCGGCTTGGCAGGACGGTACCGAGACGTACCGTGTCTGTCATTACAAAGCGAACGACCGCTTTTGGAAGGGTTTGGTAGACGTACGGTTGGCTCACGCCTACTGGAGCTCAAAAGACGGATTGTAAATCTAAAAATTTAAAATAGTTTGAGGGTAATAAGGTTGCAAAAATTAGCATTAGCTGAGCTCGGCTAAGCCAGGATATACGTAGCGTGAGCTAAGGTTCAGCCCATTATTCTTAGCTTTCCTGGTTGTCTAGAATTAGCGGATTATCATACTTACTGCTGCTTAAACAATTTTCAATCCAACCCAAAACCAATCCAATCCAATCGCGGCAGCGGCGGCTCCGGCGCGCGAACCTTGAGACGTCACTGCTCCTCGCGCATGCGCAGCACGGCTCTCCAGGAACCACGCGAAACTGCTCAACCTCGACCAGTGATGCTTACGCTACAAAAGTGAACTCCGCGTGGTCTGATAGCTCAAGGAGCACGCGAAACATTGTTCCGACCCAAGTGCCCTGGCTTTAAATAAGTTTAAATAGGGGTGATCCGGCTGCATAGCTGCTATTAACAGCAAAACGAGGCCCTTCTGCAAGTCGGCGAGTGAGGAATAGGCGGTATCACTGTGAGGGCCTCTCAACTACAACGAAAAACTACAAGCAGCCAGCCGGATGTACTGAGAGCCCAGCTTGACGGGCAGCATTTTGCACACTTGTGCAAGCGGTTCTTTGTACATTTCTCTATGTCGCGGTTCGCGGTACTGCGATATAGAGAACTGTAGAAAGAAGGCGGAGAGGGCAGGATGTACTCAAAAGAGTTAAGCTAATGGCTGTAAAACCGGGGGTAAAGTCCTTTTTTTTTTCGAACTTCATTCGGGGACACTTACTGCGCTAACATGATTAAGAGAAAAGGGGTTAGATACACCGTGGGGAACTGACTGCGCAATTTGTAAACAACCGGGTAAAATACACCACGTTTTTATACCCTGCTGAATGGCGGTTCACTTTTTGGATGTTATGCAGCGAACGTTACACAAAGACTTCCCACTTAACCCGCACGGTATACGATATATACCCACAGAAAATAAGAAGGCCTCCCGTAAGTTTTATTAAAGCTCCTAGGCCTTTACAGCCTATGGCGGGCGCGCATGGCGTGGATTCAAGGCGACGTGGATGCCCGACCGGCCCGGCAGTTACTGCGGGAGAGTGTCACGCAGTTCGTTGAGCGGCTGGGAGTCCAGCAGCCAGTACCAGATTGGTTGGATTTTCTTGAGCCGTTATTACTCTAAAGCGAAGTTTAATTGACAAAGCCTAACGGAGTAACGGTTGGGCGGTTTATGTCGGTGTGTCTCGTACCACATCTAGCGTGTGGTTATGTTTGTGTTGAACATATGGGTTGAAGACTGGCAATAAAGAAAAAAATTGCGCCCGCGTCCCCGCGAGGGGAATCCTGTGTAGATGCGATGCATTGTGGGGTTCACTTGGTTTTTCTGTTGTATTGATTCTGAAATTGCGAGAAAAGTGTCGGGAACGCGTATGATGATTATGTTTTATGATTACTATTATGTTTTATTGGCCAATCTTGGCCAATCTCTCTAAGTGGTATTCTGGGGGCTTGGCTGTCGCAACAACCTTTACTCCATCACTGTTGCTGTAAGTGGGAGCTTCTTTTCTTTTCTTTTATTGCAAGTATTAATCATTGCCCCATCATGCGTTGTATCAGTAGCTTCTTGACGTAGTTTGAATGAGTCAAGGATATAAGGCGCGTCCGTAGCACATGGTTCTCTCTCGGTTTTGTGGCGCAGTGCGAAGAGCACCATGTACCTTGCGTTCCGCCCACAGGGTCGTGGGATCGAAACCGGGCGCCGCTAACTATTATTTTTTTGTAGTGTAGGGGGAGGGGTGTTGACGGACAACAACGCCGTATGGCGGGACAAGGCGAGTGAAGGAGATGCAGTTGCATCTAAAAGAAATGTTGAAGTTGACGAGAAGTAAAATGTCGGCTACATGTTCTCAAAGCCCCTAGTTCTAAGTTCTAATCTCCCCGGGAACATTGGTTTTTTTTCTACAGCCTTTTTTGCCTTTGATAACTCAAAAGTAATATTTAATGCAAGAAACGCCAGCGACTCGCGAAGAATTTCCAAACTCGTACAACCCATGTGGGAAGCTCCCTCATACGGTCGGTTTACTGAAGGCCACCGTTGATCCTGTGTACGGAGGTTAAGTTAGCTACACTAAGAGCAACCCAGCAGTGACCGACGCGGCGGCGGGTGCCGTGTCTTCGCTCAATGTACTTCAGCCCCACGCACATACGGCGTCCTGCTCCGGTAGATTTGGTGCTGCGCAAACTTCATCGTGAAAGTTCGGTCCGAGTATTCTGGCCTTTCCGGCAACGGGACTTCGGAAAGTCAATTCGCCTGTCTTGGATTGCCTCAGCTTAGGGCTCTCTTTGTAGCTATAAAAATAGTGCGTAGGGCGTACATAATGCCTTAAGTTGGTGTAAAAGCTTCAAAGTTTAAAAATATACACTTTTTGAATCGCAATATCTGGTAATATTAAAAACAAGTATTTTTTGCTCCTTCACGCAGCGTGTTAACCCAATTCGGCGCCAGATGGCGCTCCCAGTCCCGATTTTATATACGGCCTGGTAACATGTCCGGAAATAAGGGTCTGCTATGACTCTTAAAATGTGCCTTCCCCGTACAGTCCAGTAACGGGTACCGCGTACCGTACCGCAACCATTTTTCCGATCTGCTATAACTCTCTTATGTGCCGATACCGGTTAGTTGGTGCACCATCATAGGTGTGGGGTTTAAGAGCCGAGAACTGCTTCAGGAAAAGAGATATTGATTTGACGGAGGCGCTTAAACCTAATTCCTAAGTAGTATCGGAGGCTGTCATAAAACGACCTTACTAGCACACTAGGGGCCCAAGACTAACGATATTGCCTATGAAGCGGTTACAGAGCAACGCGTATCTGCATTTGCAAAAAGTTGTAGTGAGGTGTGTGTTTTTTTACTAAGAACTTTTCGATTGGTACGCATCCTGTATGTTGTGTTGTTGGCTCTGTTTTGTTTATATGTATGACATTTAAATCGTGTTGCTGTAACTGGCTGCAGTATCTACAAATAAATAAAAAATAAGTAATAAATAAAAAAACCAAAAAATTTGCATGTGAAGAGGGTGTGGTTAAGGTTTATACACTTTGCATTAAGTTGAAAGGAAAAATGCATCAGAAAATGCAATTCCAAACATACCGGCAGTATAACTGATTGCCCCCAAAGTAGTGCCCGGAGTGATGCAGGATTACCTATATATATGCACAGGAATTTTCCGGCGCTGTTAGGGCGCCGCAATTATTTTGCAACCGGTGCGGCGCTATACCGGCGCACCCTGGGGGACTGCGGGAAGATCTGCCGCGCTGCCCCATCCGCATGCCGCCGCTCCTGCTGGACTGTGTATTTTGTGGCCTACTGCAGCGTCCAGTCTGGATTTAAAATTTGCTATTGTACTTGCCTGTACGTCAAAGTTCCCCTATTCACCAGAGAGCGCATTCGAGGTGAGCCAGACCTAATTAAAAGTCAGGTTTCCATATTCCGTACATAGATTGCGAATGCTGCATGTCGCACCTTGTTTTCGCCGAAATCACAGCTGGTGATGTTATATGTTGCCTTGCCACAGTGTTTGTGGTCCATTTCTGTACCCAACTTTTTACAGTCAGTTACTTGTATTTTCAATCCCACGTGAAGGTTGCAGTGACCTATGAATTTAGCCATAAACCGAGGCTTTTCGCTCGAGCACCACCGGTTTCTTGTTCACGGCAGTCACAACCAAAATCTTCAAGCAAGAAATGTTCGGAATGAGAAAGCGCACGTGTGTGCAAATTTTAATTACCAGAGTAGTTTCCCGGGTACCGTGAGCACTGCCGCAAATGGGTCGTCATGCTGAGTTGAAAATACTTCAAATCTAGATGCCTTGCAACAACAAGTCCGGTCACGGGCTTCTGTCGCAAGTCCGGGTATTCGCCCCTGACGTTGCCCATCATAAACTTCTCTTCCCTACAAGTTAAATCAATTCTTCGAATTGACGCAAGTCCAGTGAATATCATTCCTTTGCTGGTGTTCGAGCGTGGGCACGGGAAAAAGTTGAGCGCAAAGCTAATTAAACATAGGACCCAATAATCAATTTGCCACGAAAAGTGAACTGGGCAAAATAGAGGTTCAAGGGCGTCATATCTGCCAGAACAATGTCCCGACAAGCTGCGTTCGCGATCTATGTACAGCGTTAGCAAAGCTGGCATACAGTTACTCCTCACATAACTTCAATGAGCTATGAGGTGAACCAATTTTTAAACCAGATTAGGCACCTTAGGACGTCGCCCAATACAGAGTTCAGCGTGAGCGGTGGCAGGAAACTGGGGCGGGTGGCTTCTCTTCTCGCAGTTGCCCAGGAAGCGCACGCAAAGTGGCGCCCCGACTGCAGGAAAATGGCGGCGCCCTGACAGCACAAAAAAAATCTGGTGTCTAGTACCCTCCGTTACGATAACCCGAAGCTATAAATACAATCGCCTATTTTAATGAACTGTTTTAGAGAGAAACAACGCAAAAGTGGGAGAGAAAGCTTTTTCGAGAAGAATCATGGCAAGCCAAGAGGTTGAAGGAGTACCAAAGGTAGGAGATGTTCGGAATTCTATATAGCATGGTGCCTTAACAATAAGCCGGCGGGAACTTCAGGAGGCGGAATAATTACAGAAGATGATATAAAAGCGTTGGAGCTATGACAAGGAATGCAATTCAGGAAGGCTGCACTAGGCGGCCAGAGAAAATGATCGAGTGACCCTGACGTCATCGCATTACCCTTGACGAGTTCAGCCTGGAAGCGTTCGGCTTCCTGACGCTCTGGCGCAACGTGGAACCTGTTTCACGTTCTTTAGCATAGCCGTTTTCAGAACCCTGTTCTTATTCAACAATACGGGGTGCCTATGCCAGCAATCGACATAATCACTTGCAGGGTGCGGAGCAGCTCCTGGGTACGTCCTCAATGATAGCGAGCAAGCACCGGCAATGCTCGAATTAGCGAGGGATCCACCCGCCCTCAGCCGACCTACCTGCAGCCAACGTGCCCCAGCTATTATACCATTTTAACGAATGCCGCGCAAGACAACAGCCTCAGGTGACATAGTGGCGTAGGGAATCGATGTTTCGAGGGGTAGGCTGTTTGTTGTAGTTACGGAGTTTCAACTAACTCAATCAGTTATCACATTGAACTGTCCCTTTGTGGTTCCCTGCAGGACGGAGGACTTTCGCAGATATTTTAAGCACTCCTGAAAGTTTCCGAAAAAAACCTCTGCCCACAATTTTTTTTTATTTCTCCCTGCGTCCGTTCTTTTTTCTTCCTTGCCTACGTGTTCCATCCCTCGGTTTCTCATTCATTACAGAGATATTCTGCCGGCTGGGCGTCATTCATCTTTCATGTTACATGTCCTGGGGGAAAACACATTATGAACTCAACTTGAGCTGCAAGTTATTCCACCTAATTTGTTTCTGCTTACAACTTGATTTTTGCGCTTAATTAAGTGCTCCCCCCAGCGCACTTAATTCTGTGGCCCGTTGGGCCAGCTTAAAGCACAGGGTTTGTTTAAGCTGGGCAGTATCGGTAAAGCACCCTTATATCAGAACGAGCAAGTAATCTCTGTTAGTGAAAAGAGTTCTATACAACCATTCTCTGGTTCCGGAGGCAAAACTAAGTCTTTTATGGAGTGTGTAAATTATTCGGAGGCAAGCATAGGCGCCCACAATTATTACAAACGTTAATTTTTTCTTTTTTTTCCGCGTCACCCACTTTTTGATTCCTCAAAGTCATACGAAAATTACCGCAGCCTTGCCTACAATATTTAGGAAACAGAAAGCGGAATTTGTGGCCTGTGTGCAGCGGAAGAATAAAACCTTTACGTGTCAAGGGCAGTTTTTCTAATGTCATGGCTACAAATGAAAAAACTTTGCCTTAGGCTTATGAATGTTCCCTTCCGCAAAAGAAGCGTAATCTTTGACAAGCGCAGCTCACGTGCTAGGGTCAACACATGGAGAACAAGCTTTTGGTTTGCCGGTGTTCCTCAAATTTTGTTCACTCCACTATTTGTTGACATGAGGAAACAAATAAAGCAATTGCCTATGCAGATCCTTAATGAGCGTTTGGACCAGTTTAGTGATAGTTCTTGACACGTAAACAGTCGTCATGCTTTCCTATTGTACGATGAATGAATGCTTTTTTTTTTCGCTACTGTATTCCTTTGCTCATGCTCTATAGAAATAAACATCAAGCACTTGTAGCACCCATCGAAGCATCAAGTGAGGTTTTCAGCAAAGCTAAGATGAGAATATTCACTACACCAAAACAAGAAGAGGGAAATTGTTTGCGGAAGTGTATCAAGTTTCATGTATTTTGTTTTCTATTTGTTTACTCTTGTGCTTTATGGCTGGCGGCATTTTGGATGCTGCAGCTACCGTATTTTGGCAGCGTACTGCAGACGCCAACTTCCCGTTGTTTGCGAAGTGCTCACGTTTCGGTTTGCATATGTTTCTAGCCATGCCCGTGAACAAAGACAATTTTATTTGCTTCGGAAAGTCGATCTTGTTTGTTTGTTTAATATTCAAGTGAAAGTTTCCAGTAAAACAATAGTTTCATAAGAAATCGCTAAGATAGAATGGATTCTTTCCCTGCGCAGTTGCTAACCTAATTCAATAATGCAGTGTCTGCAGGCCGGTTACTACACTTGTTAGCTCACGCAAATACTTGTCCTCCCGTCGTACGAGCCACTTAAAATTTTCTTATTTGCTGCCGTTCTTTATGGTTTTCAGAAATCTTGAACAGCCAGTTCCTAGTGAACCAAGTTAGCTTACACTGAAGAGGATTGCTGTGTATTACGCTTTAAGATTGTAATCTTTAAATAACGGAACTGAGGCAGACTAAAGAACTTGTATATACTGAGATAGATGTAACAAAAAAACAAACGTGACAGCTTTAAAACGTATTTTTCAATCGCACGTCTGTACCTTTCATATCGCTTGTGTTGTCAATTGTGCAGCAATAAGTTTTACACATTCGTACATTTAGGAATTTAGTGAAAACAACTAGGTTCCGCTACACAAGCAACGCCAAGTTTGGTGCTAGGGTCAGTAAACAATTTGTGCATGGATGTTCGCAGACCTTTATTTTATTTTTCTGTTGTCAGTCTACATGCACGGGGGAATACTCGCTATTGGACGTACCATAGAAAAAATCCAGAACTCTTACCATGCGATTAGTGTTTTTGTCGCATTTTTCTCGCATTCCTTACAGGATCAAGTGCGTGAGATAGTGTTTTTTTTTTGCCATGTTCATGTTTGTTTATGGATTTTGGCTTATTGGTAAACGCGCCGGCCGGAGTCTTGCAGATCTCTGCCCTTTTTACACAAGCGATGTTGCGAAATGAAAGAAAAACAAGTCACTAAAATGGTAAATGGTCGAAAGTTAGGTTTAACTTCTCCGTGAACACGAATGCATCCAAAAACAGTGTTAGTCCTCGTGAAATTACTACGTTGGCCATGAACGGTGCACGGTGCCTCTTTAGCCACCAGTTGCCGGTAAGCTACGGCTGTAGACTTCCGATGAATGCCCTAATAAATAATTATGTTAATTAAACTGGACGACACATTCACGAAACAAGTTTCATAAAGTCCCTTTGAGTGACTTTCCCAACGAAAAAAAATAGATGTCATGTAAATATTAGGCAGAAATGGCAACCTTGTGGTAGTGTCTATGATCATCACAGAATGCGTTTACATCGTGTTTCATAAAGTCCGCCGCAGTGGATGGCGTCGTGCCTAGGTTCAAAGGGACACCAATTCAATCCTGCAACGGCGGTCTTTTTTGTGGAGGTTGCAAAAAAAATTGTGAGTTGTAGGCATTTAGGGCGCACGTTAGGGATATCACCAGGTGGCTAAAATAATTCATAACCTTTACTGCGCCGTACCTTCTATCCTGGCTGTAGCTTTGGAGTTTAAAACACACAAAATAGGAATTGGTTTAGGGAACGAAAGAAATACGAGAGGAAGTTCATACATTAAAACAGGCAAAATGGTAATTGCTTTGAGGGAAAAAAATGGGAGAGGAAGGTCGTACTCGCATTATTATAAAACGTGTTCATATAGGCAGGACAACCATTGAAGGTACAGAACATTTAGTTTGCTGATGCAACGCAAAGAACAATGTTTTAGAGGCGTGTGGACTCTCTCCTGCTATATTATTGTTTTTATAATTTCACCGATGTGAACACAAAGTGTTTGTTATTTTAACACACAAGAGCAACCATCAATGTTCACTCGCCAACTCGTAGAGCGTTCAAAATTCCCCCGGCATCAAGTTTGTGCGAGAAGTCATTCAACTCGAGTGAATTTAATCTGCTCTGCAAAGCTACCGAAAAATGAAGGCGTTGAAAACTTGCCGACGTTTCTAAAAACAATATTTCTATGGCTTAGTTGTGCATTTATAACAAATTCTTCCAGAATTTAAATAAAAATACAGAGCAGCAGATCTACAGAAGGATCTAGCACCAATAGAAGACAAAGAACAAGTTCGCGGAAAAATAAATCCAGATGGTAAAAAAACGAAAGCACAAGTAGAAAACAACCTAAAAATTCAGCCGTCCAGCTATTACAACCACACGTAGGTTCGAGCGTTACTGACGGTGTAAAATGTTAAGCACACTCATGGATTTCGAAAAGTACAGTTGTTCGGCTGGTTCCACCTGCTTTATGCTTAACCTTAGTGTAGTGTGGCAGCTTAACATCTTCATGACTTATTCGTTGCTTAGATAATCGTCTTACAACAATTAACAAAACAAACCCAGCAATCGGGCGACCGCGGTCTACCCGCCTGCTGGAGTGAACATAATCAAGGGGGCATCCAAAGGTGGGATACTGGTGTTTCCCGCGGCAGTCACAATTAAAAAGTAGACATGGGAGGTGTGTGTTCCATCCAGCTAATACATTCGGCCCTTGCTCTTTGCAAAAGTAACAACAGATATCTTGCATAGAGTACCATCTGTGCGCAGCCACCAAAGATCCAAAGGACACAACCTGGTGTGTCCACGGAACATGCTTCTTTATACGCATTCATTTCCTCAAATATTGAAATTCTTTACGGTCAAATCCCGCGTTGTATATTTAAAACGTCACCCATACGTATTTTAGTGCTGCTCGTGCGAACAAGAGCTCGCTACGCTGTGTCATAACGAACCTAGTTTTTCACGAGTTCACGAGTACCTACGTTTTGCGATCATAAAGGCTCTACCTTAAACTTTCAGTTCCTAATAAATTCAAAACTGGGTTTTGTATGAGGCAAGACACCTTATAGCTTAGCCATTCTTAAGACCGGAGCTGGAGAAGAAATGGAGAATCTTCAGGACGGTGTTTTCTAGCTATGTTAAAATAAATTATTGCTGGCGATTTGGTACACTTCTTTTTTCTTGACGAATAAGGTCAAAGAAGCATGAATTGGTGTGCGCAGAAGTTTGGAGTGTCTGGCAGCGAGCGCGCGAATAGACTGATAGACTGCGGTGCTGTTATCACAAATAAGTACCCTTGTGCTACCACCGCAAGGCACTTTATGTTTGTGGTCAGTGGAGTCGAATATACAAAGGAGCGTTGTTACTCTACCCGACTGAAATGAATCTACACTTTATTTTCTTTACTGCTCCAGAACATTTCTCGCGGAGTTGATAAAACAGCCACAATCTCTTGTAACCTTTGTGGTTGGAAGAGCAGAGGGCTTCAAGACCGTCAAGAAGGCGTCTCTCCAGATCCTATCAACAAAAACCCGTGGTTTTGCTGTGGCCTGCAGAGTTTTTTGTTGCTTTTATGCTGCCTTTATCAAGTTGAAGTTGAAGTTGAAGTTCTTTATTTCAGTCAAGTGCAATGGCTGAGGAGGCGGGAAAAAAAGCCGCTGTACTCGCGGCTTGACGGAGCTCCGACCCCACACGAGACAATCAGCAGGGACGAGGAAGGGGAAAAAAATTACGAATGCAAATACAAAATGCAAGCAAACAAGAAGCAAGCAAACAACAACAACAAAAAAAAAAGAAAATGTCAACGCAATAAAATATTTGTTTACACCGATTACGTCTAATGGGGGCATTCATGCTGTATTGTAAAAACATAAACATTTTCCGGAGGGTAGTGTAAGACGTAGAGCGAATGGATAAATCGTCGACATCATATTTGTTTAGCGCTAAAGGCAAAGTGTACGATAGAGTCTGGTGACCGTAATTTGTGCGAGCAGGTTTAATGTGCCAGTGTTCATGGTGTCGTGTGTAATGGCAAATTAAGTTCTCGTGTAAGCTAGCGCTATCAGACAGAAAAGTAACATTGTTTTGCATCTGAGTTTTGAATAGTTGGAGAAGGCGGAAGTCGTAGAGGTGATTGACGTTAATAATGCGGTATTTAGAAAACAAGGGACTGGAAGATGATAAAGGTGGAACACGAGCAATTGCTCGTAACGCCTGCTTCTGTGATACTAAAAGTTTTTGCATATTTTTGGAGGTTGTGGTCCCCCAAACTAAATGACAGTAGTTGAGGTGTGACTGAAATAGTGCATGGTAAATCAAAAGTTTAGTTTTCGTTGGCAGCATTCATTGCACCTTACGAAGAATACCTACTACACGTGGAAGGCTTGTCTGGATTTGCGCAAAATGGCTGTCCCATAGCATAAATTCGTTGAACCGTACTCCTAAGCTTTTAACAACATTAGCTATTTCAATTACATGATTCCCAAGCCTGAGGTGATCAAAGATGTTTTACTTTACGTTTTTAGCTCTAAAAATATTCCTTAGTTTTCAGTGAGTCAATATTCAGTGCATTTTTCACGGGCCATTCGTGTAATTTATACAACAGACGATTAGCCTTAAGTACTAAAATGTTAGCATCAGTACCCGAAAGAAATAAGCTTGTGTCATCAGCATATATGACATACTGAACTTCGTTATCTATTTGAACTAAATCATTTATGTATATATTAAAAAGCAATGGTCCAAGGATACTACCCTGAGGAACGCCGTGTTTTAAAGTAGAATAACCTGATCGATGATTGTCAATAGACACATACTGGAGGCGATTATTTAAATAGCTGCTAATTAGTTCAAGGGCTTTATTTCTAATACCATATACAGACAATTTCGGAAGGAGAGTGGAATGATTAATGCTGTCAAAAGCTTTGGAGAAGTCAACAAATATACCAAGCGTAATATTTTTACGTTCTATATTACTGATAATTGTTTCCTTTTGCCGAAGTAATGCCATCTCTGTGGAGGCTCTAGGCCTAAAACCGAACTGCTTAGACGTTATTACATTGTATTTATCGAAGAAATTGGAAAGGCGCCGGCATAATAATTTTTCGAGACCTTTTGAAAACACCGGAATAATTTTCGAGACCTTTTGAAAACACCGGAGACAGGGGCCTATAATTATTTAAAACAACATTAGGACCGCCTTTGTGAAGAGCAATGACTTTCGCCTTTTTCATTTCACTCAAAAAGACACCAGAAGCCAACGATAAATTATAAATATGAGTTAAGATGGGACATATTATATCTAACACATACCTAATGGGTTTGATCTTAAGGTTGAAAGCGTCATCACTGTTGCTATTTTTTATATCTGTATATACTGACAGTACTCCGTTCTGTTCTCTTTTTTTCTTCTCGCTTGTTCTTGGCGTCCCACAATTTGGCTTTTACAGAAAATGTTCAACAGCTTTCTCTTTTCGTAAATACCCTTCCCCATTTTTTGAAGGGTCGAGAGCCGGGAGCCCGTACGAGGTACGAACAATGAATCTGCTTTTCCTTTGATAGCTAAATTTTTCGCATTATCAGTGCACCAGCCCTTTGCTGTGTGTAGCTTAGTGTCCAGAAAGAAGTACGATTGGTCACTTTATCCAATTTTCAACTGTGGAAATGTGATATTCATGGGAGCAGATAACAAAAAACTCTTCGCTTTCCGTAGCTTTTGGTACGAAAGGGCAGCGCAGCATGTAGAACCTGCATTTGCCATCGTTAATCTTATCTATAAGGCCGAAATGAAAGTGACACGTAAAGGACGGCACATACCGGGAAGGAATTTCAAATTTTTTTTATCAGTCCTTCCCGCAGAGTACGGTTCACGATGCTTGTAAGAGGTGCAGGGATGCTTTGTGGTGGTTCCCCACAGCAGTCCTAAACTCTAAAAAGAAGAAGAATCTCTACTTCGCCGACTGCAGAGCAATACTACCTGCAGCACGAAACCTAATGTCTGTTTTGTCATTGTGTATTTTTTTTTGTTTGTATTCCTCCCTGTAATGACCCTCAAGTGAGGGTTACAGTATAAATAAATAAATAAATAAATAAATAAATAAATAAATACCTTCCCACACCCAGTCCGCCTCCATCGCATGTTTGCCACGCAATTTCCAGCCACATGCAAGTTCTGCTTACAACCCGGTACTCTTCCCCACATTATATTAGAGTGCAAGCACAACCCCAACCTCCCCCCTCTTCCATCCCCCCTTCCCAACCCTGAGCTGTGGGAGAACCTGGTGACCAGCAGCGATCTAGACGTCCAGACACGTTTGGCCTCCAGAGCGAAGGCTGCCGGCTCATCGCATGGCTTCCTGGAATAAGGAACCACTCCCACTTCACCGGCTCAATAAAATGTTTCTCACTCACTCACTCAAGCTGCCAAATAGCGTCAGGAACACATCAAATCGTAACTTAAGCAAGAGAGAATACACTTAGTCTAAACATAGGTGTGCAAAGAAACCAAATAAAAAGCTGTGGAACGAGCGCCGTATTTACACTGAAACCCCACTATAACAAACCCGTATAGAGCGAATTATGCTATATATCGAACAAAAACAAATCAGTTACAGAAATACACGTGAAATGCATGTTACTTATAACGAAGTTCACATCTGATATATCGAACTCGGCGCGCCTAGAATTGCCGCCGAAATGCATGGTCTCAGACTAGCGATTGAGATGTGGATTGGCCGCGACCACGGAGCAAGAACCGGGACTGAGACGTTGCGCCGCGCACGTTTCCGATGCGCACGACTCACGACTGAACCCGTCCATTCAGCGAGTCCGGAACAACATGGCAGCATCAGTGAACTATGGGAAAAGCTCGCCAACGTTCCCGATGCTGTGCCGAAAGAACTGTCCTTCGAGAATATCCTGAGTGCCGGCGACGACGTTTCTGTCTCTGTCAGACCCTCGGACGCTGACAGCGTCGCCGATGTCATGGCAGGTTGTCCTGCTGAAACGCACTGAAGGAAGCTGTTCGACGTGTAATAATGCCCTTTCGGCAGTCGATGTGCTCCTCCAGTGCTTCTTGGATTTCGAAGCACTCGGAATCGAACTGGTGCAAAAAAGGTTTCGTGTTGAGAATGCTGTGTTAGAGGACGCCGTCAAAACGAAAGTGAAACAAAAAACACCGCTTTTTTTGCGAAGTGGCTAGTAAAGGCGGAAAGTAGCTTTATTACTTGCAATAAATAAATTATTTTGAATACAGTAACGGCTACTTTACTGCGCTCGTTTCTGCATGCAGGGATGGCGACGTGGGATGGGGGTGGAGGGTTCCCGCGGATTATAAACTCGTAACAATAAACTCGCTATAGGTGGGTTCGGCTATATCGAACTATTGGATATATCGAACTAATTGCTATGCATATTGCAGTTCGCTATAACCGTGTTTGACTACATAACTTGAAGCTCGCTAAACACGGTAAAAAGCAGTTGCAAAGAATACATGACGCTTTATGGCAGTTTGATTAACCCCGTTGGTTATATATTTTTTATTTATTCCCAGAAAGTGCATTCGTAAATAGGCACTAGACGGAGGAAAACTTTGGAGTTGTTCATTTTCAGTGACCAGTCAGCTTCTTCCCAGATTGATTTTTGCTCAGCATAGGGTGAAGAAGGACAGGTAATGCTTCAGCGAACGTCAGCTGTACATTTAGCAACGTATGGAAGTTACCTGCCTTGAAAACATTAGTTTTCATTTGCGAGCCAGCGCTGTGGTTGTTGTCTTTCTTTTTTCCCCCGTTTATTCGCGCTGTTTCACTGGGATGTATTGTGCTGGAGCTTCACAAGGATGGCGGCGGTGATCGTTCTTGGTTCTTCCTTCATAGTTTAAACGCACAACCTTATTTGGACACAGTCGATGAAGAGGGCTCTCCATTTCAGCGCTGGTCCCGTTACCTTCATCAAGATTGTTGAAGGGGCCGCGTGCAAGGCGGTAGGCTTAGTAGAGTAATGAACTGAAACTGAATAAATTGCTAACGGTCGGTCGCTACATAAGCAAAGCAGGCGACACTAATACCTTTTTTAGACGTAAACATTTCTTCAGGTAGTTGTTCTTTAGCGTCTAAAATGTTTGGCGAAAACATAATACTTTAGATTTGTTTGGAAGTCGCATACCTAATGCTGTTTCACACTAATCGTTCATGAATATATTGCGCAGTGTTTCCTCAAGTATTGGACAAAAACGAAGCCGATATGTCCATTTGCGCGTTGCATGCGTGGGATTACATTACGACCAATGGCGTAGTTGCAGTTCGTTACCATTGTAACCAATGTCATGCTCATCATTCTATGAAAGGAGTGAAAGCTCATGTGCTGTAACGTCTATGTCGTCGTTCGACTGCTGATGATTAATGCGCCCGACAGCAAGAGAATGTCGGACAAGACTCCTGTGTCCGCGCCTATTCCCAAGAGGTGCTTTGGATGGATGCACGGTGAGAAGAATAGGTGCCGGACGCGCCATTTCTGACGCTTTTCCGTCCATCCGGAACGCCTGAGTGCCACAGACGCGGCGATGGTTGTCGTTGCTATGACAGCACCTTATGTGGCGGAGCAAAGAAGAATGCCTGTGGTACACCACCGTTCAACGGCCTTCCAAAGGTCTTCGAATCAGGTGTCCCCCAAGTGCCCCATTTAAAAAAAATGGGCTTCGTATCTGCTCCTTTGGTTGCAAATGTCGACAGATGACGATGGTCGACCGGCTCCCCTGGCAAGTAAATGCATCTCTTCTCTTTTGCGCTCACCTCTCATGCTGTTCCTCTCCCGTCTCGTTCCTCCCAAGATAACACGCTAGAGGTTTGCTCAAGTCAATTTAAATTTACCGCGTCGCACTGCTCTAAGTTGGGTGCCTCGATGCCAGCGCTGCGGCACGGCGGAGACGCGCGTGAATTGAGGCATCCTACTACAAAGTTTATAAAACCACGTTGCCCTACACAACGAGCAATACAAGTGGAACGCGGAACCTATTTAGTGAAGCCTTTCGTTGCTGCTGCCGTTTGATTTTTTATATGCCGCCAGGCAGCGCGGGCAACAGTAAGCGACGGTTTTCTGCAGTTGATTTATTATTTTATGTGTTATCGCTAAAATCAATCATCCGTAAATTTTTAATACAAGAACACTGCAAATATCACTCATGTATTGCTTTTCTGCCTTATGTCTTCATGCATGTCTTATGTCTTCTTGTTTCGTGATGTCTTCGTGTTGTTCAAAAAAGTTAACAAGTATGAAAATTAACACCGGACTTTGACGTTTCGATTTGGTTGCGGGTATATAAGACTATTGCGCAGTTTCTATTTCACTCTGGCTGGGTGGCTGAATCGAATCGCAGACAGACAGATATACACACATACCAAAATTTCTGCGTTTAAGTAGCCAAAGAAAGACAATCATCTTTAATACAGATGGCGAAGCTTGAAGTGGGCGTTCAACGGTCAATCAAAAGTTGGTGTATACGCCTCGAGCTTTCCGATCGCTGTGTCGCCTGCCGTGGCTTCTCCGCGGCGTTTGCTGGATGAGCGCTAGGTTGGTAATAGGCGCACATGCAGTGTTACGATTCTCTTTTCATTCCCTTCGCCTTTCAGCGCCCTCAAAAAATTGTTATGCTCACGTCTGTAAGCAATCAGTACGTTTAGGGCCCTTCGAAAAACAGCTGCGTATTTAGTAGAGTCCTCGAACGCCAACAAGAGCTCTCCGGGGGAGGCGGTTCTGCGCGCTTCTTGGACGCTCTTAAGGGCGTTGCTGACCAACGTTTATAGATACTTTTAAATGCAGAGCATTTCAGTAACTCACGATGCCACTGGCGTTGACGTCCGTAGTGCGCACCGTCGTTGTCCCTACAATATAAAGAAAAAAAATACTATCCGGCGCCCGGTTTCGATCCCTCGACCCTGCATGCGGAACGCAATGCACATGGTGCTCTACCCACTGCGCCACAAAGCCGACACAGAAAGGGGCGCTACTAACGCGCCTTATATCTTTGACTCATTCAAATTACTGTTGCCGAGCGCTCTCTCGTCAGCAGTTGCCACAAGTGCAACAACATTAACGTAACGCAAACTACTTAACGTCGTGCGCCCCCGGAAATGCTCTGCATTTGATCGTGCCTCTCGCGAGGGGGGTGTTTCATTACGTCTTCGTACTGGCCAGTACACTCGTCGCCATCTGTCGGATGATGTGCGAACCCTTTGCGGCTGATGGCGCGCGATTTGAAACGACATTTCTTCTCTTTTTCTTTCTTTCTTTCTCATGTAATTAATAAAAACAAAATAATGTAATGTCACTAACGGTATAAAAATAGTCTAACCATTCCCCTATGCTTCCTTTGGCGTTGTAGACTGCCGGCATTTCTTTCTGTATTTCCTAACGAGCCCCTCATTTCCAAAACCTTTTCAGTTCCGTATCTCCCCGCCGCGGCCATGAAGAGAAGGCGGCCGGCCGTTTCCTATCTCCTCGTTTAAACGTGATACTGGCACAGTGCGAGGTTTGTTTTGTCTTTCAGCGCCTACAACGAATGCGACTTCATTTCATATACACACGTCGTAGCAAATTATGTTTCGGTGATGTGATTACCCAATACCTAACAATAACTCGTGCCTTTTATGGGAATATAAGCCACGCGAAACTTTTAAGCATATTCAAAGCCTGTGCGTCGTTAAATATGTGCCCAATCATGCCCTATAGTAAGAATAATGTTTGTTAATGAAACCACGAAAAAATAAATGGTCTACAAGTGGCGAAGGAACACAATAGCTCGTACGGGAATGAAAATGTGGCTAGCCAAAAGGTTGTTTCAGCTCAAGAATTAGTCTCCTAAGACTGGTTTTCCTTCGCTTGCTTTTTGTTGTTATCTCTGTCTCAAGGTATGATGATCCAAGATGTGCGGATAGTGAACGTAGTCGCCAAAACAGTTGTATATTGCACCGGGCACAGCCGGGCAAATGCCTTCCTGAAATCCCAGTGGCCGGAGTGCCGTGCTGCCGGAAGTGTACCAAACGATGCGCGGATGACGTAGAAAAATCTTTGCCCAGATTGCGGGCTAATGCTCTTAACAGGAAATTCGCTGCACTTTCCTCAGTTTAGGGTTCTCCATTCGGTCCGTATAAGCGCCGGGTGTGTGTCACAGGCCGGCGTCGCGAAGCCGGCATATGCATGGCGCTGACTCAACTGCTCCGAAAGTTCGAACTGCTCCGCTAATTCAACTGCTCCGAAAGTTACTCACAGTGTCACCGTCAGCACCGTTTCCGCAGGTTGTCATGCTACAGGTATACACTACGATGTAAATGAGGTTCGCGTGTGTGTGCTAACCTAACCCAGCGAAGCAATCACACCTCACCGCACGCCGGTTACGCTTTCCAGTATCATACCTCAGATACTGATGACTACCCTGGACAAGCCAATAAAGCGTAAATTGCAGTAACACTCTACAAAACGTATGATGGCTAATGCAAAATTATACTCGGGAATCAGCACACGACAAAAAATTTGTTTCTGCGTCGTCTTGTCGTAAGGTGAGCGCTCATCTGTTACATTTATCCTGCGCGAGCAGCACGCAGGTGGGCTTATAGAGTAATCCGCGTCCGCGACTGAAGTCTTCTCCAAAGCATCCTAATACGATAGAAGGAGCCTGCATAATCAATCCCACACTAAAATCAGAGGGCCTGATCAGATACCACACACTTCCAAAGACACCTTTTATCGCTTGTGAACTGCCGGTAAAACTGCAGCCGCCCGGCGATCAGCCGTTCTTTGAAGTCGAAAAATAAGAGACAGTGAACCCGCAGATTGTGTGTGTTATTGCTAAGTTGTTCATTCCTTGATATAGCTGCGCATTTGAACACGACTATAGTTCAGCGTCATAGCCCCCCCCCCCCTCCAAGTCTTTCGAAATAGCAGTGCATTTCGCTTCTAGTTTGTTCTGTTCAGTCCTACGTTTTCGAAGTTTAGAGCAACTTCTTTAGCATTTCCGAAACTACGGTGGGTTTTTTTCATTCTCGTACAAGCTTTTGTGTTCCTTCGCAACTTGTAGACCACTTATTTTTCCGTGGTTTCATTAACACACTTTATTCTTACTATAGGGCATGATTGGGCACATATTTAACGACGCACAGCCTTTGAATATGCTTAAAAGTTTCGCGTGGTTTATATTCCCATAAAAGGCACGAGTTATTGTTAGGTATTGGTGTAATCACATCACCGAAACATAATTTGCTACGACGTGTATATATGAAACGAAGTCGCATTCGTTGTAGGCGCTGCCAGACAAAACCAACCTCGCACTTTGCCAGTATCACGTTTAAACGAGGATATAGGAAACGGCCGGCCGCCTTCTCTTCATGGCCGCGGCGGGGAGATACGGAACTGAAAAGGGATTGGAAATGAGGGGCTCGTTAGGAAATACAGAAAGAAATGCCGGCAGTCTACAACGCCAAAGGAGGCATAGGGGAATGGTTAGACTATTTTTATACCGTTAGTGACGTTACATTATTTTGTTTTTATTAATTACATGAGAAAGAAAGAAAGAAAGAAAAAGAGGAGAAATGTCGTTTCAAATCGCGCGCCATCAGCCGCAAAGGGTTCGCACATCATCCGACAGATGGCGGCGAGTGCACTGGCCAGTAGGAAGGCGCAGTGAAACATCCCCCTCGCGAGGGGCACGATCAAATGCAGAGCATTTTCGGGGGCGCACGACGTTAAGTATTTTGCGTTACGGTAATGTTGTTGCACTTGTGGCAACTGCTGACGAGAGAGCGCTCGTCAGCAGTAATTTGAATGAGTCAAGGATATAAGGCGCGTTAGTAGCGTCCCGAATTGGCGTATCCATCGGAGTCCCACGCAATGCCTAATGACCGACGCACTGCCTAATGACCGCAATGGTACCGGAATTTCGGAAGAACGCGAACATTATCCTAATCCATAAGAAAGGCGACATGAAGGACTTGCAAAATTACAGGCCGATAAGCTTACTGTCAGTCGTCTACAAGGTATTTACCAAGGTAATCGCTAACCGAATCTCTGCAACCTTAGATTTCAGTCAACCTAAAGGACAAGCAGGGTTCCGTAAAGGTTATTCAACAATGGACCATATTCACACAATCAATCAGGTGATAGAAAGTGCGCCTGAGTATACTGAACCCCTATATATAGCCTTCATAGATTATGAGAAGCATTTGACTCTGTCGAAACCTAGCAGTCATTCAGGCATTACGGAACCAGGGGGTAGATGAGCATTATGTAAGAATACTAAAGGATATCTACAATGGGTCTACAGCTACCATCATCCTCCATAGGGAGAGCAGTAAAATACCTATAAGGAAGGGTGTCAGACAAGGAGACACAATCTCTCCAATGTTATTCACAACATGCTTACAACAAGTATTCAGAACGCTGGATTGAGAACAGGTGGGAGTAAGGGTTAATGGAGAATACCTCAGTAACCTCAGATTTCCTGATGACGTTGCCTTGCTAAGTAACTCGGGGGACGAATTGCAAAGCAGGCTTTCCGCACGGGCGAACAGAGTAGAACCGTGGGCCTGAAAAATTAATATGCAGAAAACTAAAGTAATGATCAATAACCTCGGGCAGCACAGCAGTTTGAGATAGGTGGCCAGGCAGTGGAAGTGGTAAGCGAATATATCTACTTAGGCCAAGTTGTGACAACAAATCCCAACCATGAGGCAGAGATAATTAGAAGGATCAGAATGGGGTGGGGTGCATATGGCAGACATTCACAGGTAATGAATAGCACCCTACCATTGTCGCTGAAGAAGAAAGTGTATGACAGCTGCATCTTACCGGTACTCGCCTACGGGGCAGAAACTTGGAGGCTCACTAAGAGGGTTCAACTTAAATTGAGAACGACTCAGCGGACAATGGAGCGGAAAATGATAGGTGTAACATTAAGGGACAAGAAGAGAGCGGAGTGGGCCAGGGAGCAAAGTGGTGTTAAAGACATATTAGCAGAAATTAAGAAGAAGAAATTGACGTGGGCAGGGCATGTAATGCGAAGCCAAGATACCCGCTGGTCATTAAGGGTAACAGAGTGGGTCCCTAGAGAAGGCAAGCGTTGCAGGGGGCGGCAGAAAGTTAGATGGGCAGATGAGATCAAGAAGTTTGCGGGGATAAATTGGTCACAGTTGGCACAGGACCGAGGTAGAGGCCTTTGGGAGAGGGCTTTGCGCTGCAGTGGGCGTAGATAGGCTGGTGATGATGATGATGATGAGTAGCGTCCCATTCTGTGTCGGCTTTGTGGTGCAGTGGGTAGAGCACCATGTACATTGCGTTCCGCCCGCAGGGTCGGGGGATCGAAACCGGGCGCCGGATGGTATTTTTTTTCTATATATAGTAGGAACAACGACGGTGCGGACTGCGGACGTCAACGCGGGTGACATCGTGAGTTACTGAAATGCTCTGCATTTTAAAAAAACCCACCGTAGTTTCGGAAATGCTAAAGAAGTTGCTCTAAACTTCGAAAACGTAGGACTGAACAGAACAAACTAGAAGCGAAATGCACGGCTATTTCGAAACACTTTGTGGGGGGGACTATGACGCTGAACTATAGTCGTGTTCAAAGGCGGAGCTATATCAAGGAATGAACCACTTAGCAATCACACACACAAGCTGCGGGTTCACTGTCTCTTATTTTTCGACTTCAAAGAACGGCTGATCGCCGGGCGGCTGCAGTTTTACAGGCAGTTCACAAGCGATAAAAGGTGTCTTTGGAAGAATGTGGTATCTGCTCAGGCCCTTTGATTTTAGTTTGGGATTGATTCTGCAGGCTCCTTCTATCGTATTAGGATGCTTTGGAGAAGACTTCAGTCGCGGACGCGGATTACTCTATAAGCCCACCTGCGTGCTGCTCGCGCAGGATAAATGTAACAGATGAGCGCTCACCTTACGACAAGACGACGCAGAAACAAATTTTTTGTCGTGTGCTGATTCCCGAGTATAATGTTGCATTAGCCATCATACTTTTTGTAGAGTGTTACCGCAATTTACGCTTTATTGCCTTGTCCAGGGTAGTCATCAATATCTGAGGTATGATACTGGAAAGCGTAACCGGCGTTCGGTGAGGTATGATTGCTACGCTGGGTTAGGTAAGCACACACACGCGAAACTCATTTACATCGTAGTCTATACCTGTAGCATGACAACCTGCGGAAACGGTGCTGACGGTGACACTGTGAGTAACTTTCGGAGCAGTTGAACTTTCGGAGCAGTTGAGTCAGCGCCATGCATATGCCGGCTTCGCTACGCCGGCCTGTGACACACACCCGGCGCTTATTCCGACTGAATGGAGAACCCTAAACTGAGGAAAGTTCAGCGAATTTCTTGTTAAGAGCATTAGCCCGCAATCTGGGCAAAGATTTTTCTACCGTCATCCGCGCATCGTTTGGTACACTTCCGGCAGCACCGCACTCCGGCCACTGGGATTTCAGGAAGGCTTTTGCCCGGCTGTGCCCGGTGCAATATACAACTGTTTTGGCGACTACGTTCACTATCCGCACATCTAGGATCGTCATACATTGAGACAGAGATAACAACAAAAAATTGGACGCGTATCTGCTCCTTTCGTTGCAAATGCCGTCAAAAGACGATAGTCTTTATTGGCTTTTGTGAAGTAAATGCCTCCCTTTGCTTTCCCGCTCACCTCTCATGTTGTTCCTCTTGCGTCGTGCTCCTCCCAAGGTAAAGACGCCAAATGTTTGCTTAAATCATTCTAAATTTCCCGCGTGTTACTGCTCCAAACCGGGTGTCTCGATGCGAACGCTGCCGTACGGCGAAGACGCGCGTTAATGGAGGCGCCCTACTTCAACGTTTACAGAACCGCGTTTCCCTACTCACGTGCGTTGCAAGCAGAACGTGGAACCTATCTAGTGGAACCATGCGTAACTGTTGCCGGTTGATTTCTTAAAATGGTGCCAGAAGCTATAGTGGCGCTGGCGACAGCAGGCGACGGCGGAGTGAATTCTTTTGCTGCAGTTGATGAAGTATTTAATTTCGAAAAGTCAAGCATGTGTGATTTTTTTTATAAAGGAACACTGCGAATATCACTTCTGTATTATTTGTTCTGTACTATTTGTTGTCTCATATTTGCGTAATGTCTTGTTCTTCTTCAACAATGTTGACAAGTATGAACATTACACCGGACATAGACGGATAGATCGAGTCACAGACAGACAGACGGACAGACATACAGACAGACCAAAATTTCTGGGTTTAAGTAGCCCAAGAAAGACTATCGTCTTTAAAAGCAAGCGAGGGGAAACCAGTCTAAGGTGATTAATTCTTGAGCTGAAACAACCTTTTGGCTAGCCATATTTTTTTCTGTACTGTTGCGGCGTTGCGGTGTATGGAGGGAAAAAATGGGCCATAAATGCTTCCGGCCTATTTTGGTGTGTGAACTCCAATCAGCAGTTTATTGTTTTAACACCTCTTCTGTTACAGCATAAAGGCCATATAGCATTGTACCACATGCTTCTGTGCTTGCCTTGTGTGATATCGTGCCGAGTGACGTTGTGCGGTGACGTGCAGAACAGGCGCCAAGCTGGCGATGTGATATTGTAGCAAGTGACGTCGTGCGGTGACGTGCAGGACGGGCAGGCGAGCATGCGCCTTTCCTTCTCTTTTAAATGCAGAGCATTTTTTAACTCACGATGTCACCCGTTCTTGGCGTCCGTAGTTGTCCGCATCGCTCGCAGGCGCGCCCTGTCGGCGCGATCGTGGCGTGATAAAGGCGGTTGTCGGCGAGGCTGGAACGCGCTCATCACCGCGCTATCTCGTCAGCACCGCTCCTCCTCGCCTACTCTCCGCTCGCATCGCGCGCTCTCTCCGCGGTCGGTTCGCGCCCGACAGGTGGGGGCGCGCGCGTCGCGGCATCAACATCTGTGGCGTGATCGCGACGTCAGCATCGCGCGCGAGTGGCGCGATCGTGGCGTGATAAAGGCGAGGCTGGAACGCACTCATCGCCGCGCTCTCTCGTCAGCATTTGCCACAAGTGCAGCAACATTAACGTAACGCAAACTACTTAACGTCGTGCGCCCCCGGAAATGCTCTGCGTTTGATCATGCCCCTCGCGAGGGGGATGTTTCTTCCATCAGGAAAACGGCTACCGCTGGCGGGAATCGAACCCGCGTCCTCGGGCATAGCATTTCTTCCACCCGTCGTCTTGTCATCATTCACTCAGTTAGGACGCTGACGCTGCTGAGCCCAGAAACGGCCGCGAAAGGGCTGGGCCCTAAAATTTGCCCGGCCACTCCTCGCCACTCCTCCTCGCCGCTGCCATTGGCGCGGCGACCCGGCCTTTCCCGCGCGGGGGCGATTTTTTTTACGTCACTCGCTGGCTGCCGCAGCAAGTCACTGTAGCAAAACGCCGCTATCGTTTTCGCTGCAACAAGGTTTACACAACGAAGTTTGAATAATCTTATCTTTTGTGAGCGCCGATAAGCATCGGCGCTGAACTATTTAAGCCGCGCTATCGCTTCAATAACCGTTCTTGTTGTTGGAGAAGCAGTCTCTGCTTGGTCACTACACCTTGACTGATTCGAGTATAGTAGGTGTTTATTGGCATAGAATACATGTGTTGCGGATTTGTAATTTACCGCCAACATGGGGATGATGATAGAGGCGACGAGAAGAAAGTGGCGCGTTTGCACGCACGGGGAATGCAGCAGGCACGCGCGAGAGTTCGGAACGCTGCGCTGGAACGACCATGCACGGCTTTGCGTCGCTCTCTCCACGGCGCCAATAAACGCTGAAGAACGGCTTCCCGACTCGTAACACTGGTGCCGAAACCCGGGAAGCAAGCCAGCATCGCGGCGAGCCTTCTTTTTACGAGCTGGGTGAGCCTTTTCTTCAGCTACGACCGGCATGGAACGTATCAAGAACAAGCGCGCGTCACGGCGGGCTATGAACACGAAGATAATCAGCGAGGTGGACCAGCTGCTACAGTCTCAGCAGTTGGACCTTTCCGTCCTTCGTGTCTTTCACGGGCGTCTTCGAGCAAGCAATTCAGCATTGTCTGCGCTCAACGCCGAACTCGAAGCCCACCTGACCGACGCCCAGGCAGCCGAAGACTACGCTTCGGTCATGGAGTATGACGACCGCAGCGACCAGCGCACTGGCTTTACTCGAGCATCACATGGAGGTGTTGAGGTCATCTTCGACGCTCCAGACTGCTCCTCCATTGGAAGACGCCAGCGGAGACCGCCGGGCTGCGACGGTCTACCGGAAAACCCATGCCATCGACTCGTGAGTTTGGAGCACGTCTCCCAAAGCTAGAACTGTTGCGCTTCGACGGAGCGATTAAACCGCACGGTTGGCAACCTTTTTGGGACATCTTTCGACATTCGTCCACGAGAATCCCCGGCTGTCCAATATTGACCGCTTTTCATTACTTGCTTCGCTTCTTGACGGAGCTGCTGCTGAAGCCGGTTGCTGGCCTGCAAGTGACAGAGTCCTGTTATCAAGATGCTCTTTAATATCTGAAGAATCGGTTTTGGCAATTCCAAATTGATCGAGCTGAAGCATTTTGAAAATCTGCGGAAGCTCAGGCCTGTCGATTTCAACCAGCAACGTGCCCGGCATTGAGGAAGCTGTACGACCACGTGCAAAACGAACCGGCGCGGACATGGAAAGCTTGGCGGTGGCATTTCTTATTACGCGGCAATGCCTGAATTGAAGTGCTTTTAAAGGTGATACCTGGCGACATTATTGTCGATTACTTCACAACAGCAGAGCCTTGCAGCCAGCGCCGCTTCCACGAGCAGTCAGAGTTCTTCTGCCCAGGACGTAGAACATCTGCTGTCTTCCTGCGAGTGGAAGTAGAGTGCAGGGAAAGAAGCTTCCAGATCAGCAAGCCTCAACGAAGTGAGGAGGCTGACCGAGGGCCCAAGAAGCAGCAGTTCTATTCCTACCACTGCCGTCCTGCCACAACAAGGCACAGACTTCGTCTTGCTTCTTCTGCTCCCGGCAAAGATCACAGCGCGGAAAGAATGTCCGAGCGACATCCTTTGGCCGGCAAGCGAACTCGCCTAGCAAGTGACGGCCGATGCTTCAGATGTTACTGCCAAGGGACATCTCGTACGGAGGTGCCGAAGAAAGGTCCGGTGTGGGGCATGTAGGCGACGGACATGCTACCCACGATGGGCACTGCTCACCGCGCCTCGAAAACCATCCGAATCGGCTGCAGAGACGCGACATGCAGCGATGCACGTCAACACGCGCAAAACCAGCCATCTCGCGACTCTCCAGCGACGTCCTACTACAGACGTTCGGGCGTGGATTATGGCATCTTCGCATTGCTGCTACGTCCGTGGAATTTTTGACAATGGCAGCCAGGGACTTTCATCCGACAAGACGTCGCCTCAGAGCTAAGTTAGCGCAATTGGAGAAGTCGATCTGGCCATCAGTGCTTTCGGCCGATCTGGACTGGTACCAAGAAGAAGTATAAGTTGTCAGAGCGACCTCCGCAGTCAACATGACAGCACGTAGCTGAGGTCGACGCCACATCGTCGTGCCTTTCATTTGTGAAGACGTGGCTGAAAGCACCGAAGGGCAACACGCTTCTGCAACGCCTGGTCTCAGAGGGAAGCTCTGGCTGACACCATTGCGTTCCCAGGTATGGAGTTCAAGCAAGGAGTAAGCCTTCTAATTGGATCCGACCAGATGGACGTTCGCGCCAAAAACGAGCCACGTACAGTGGGAAAGAAACGAATCCTGCTTTGGTCGCCGTCAGCCCAAGCCTGGGATGGAACCTTACAAGGACCGTTATCTCTGCGAGCGAGCAATAGATGCAAAGGCAGCACCCTCGTCTGTGTTCTCCGCACAGACACGCACGATAATGAGGACCGACCTTGCTCTTTTCGGCGGTTTCGGAAGGTAGATACTGTTGGTCTAAAGAACACTTCGATTCCCCATCCAGATGAAGATGCATTGCGCAAGTTCAAAGGTTCCATTGGGTTGGTGAAAGTGCGCCATGACGTTGAAGTGCGATATGAGTCCACACCAGTCTCTATGGCCGACGACGCCAAGAATGCCCTATCCAGACCTCATAGGTTACCTCGACGACTTTCTTCAAACGAAGGCACAAGACCCCACGATAAGTCTGAGGCAAGGCAAGAGCGATGACCACGCAGGAAAAATAGCGAAGGGCCACCTTGGAAAAGGAAGGAATCTTAACTGCTCCTTACAAGAAAAGAAACGCCGGCTACTGGAACCCAGAGATGACCGTTGTAACCACTCCATTGACAACGCTCATAAGCGACTTCTTCACTGTGGAGTCGGCAAGGCTTCCGCTGAAATAGGCGAGAGTGACGGGGAGGCTACATCCCTACAAAGCGTGAAGTTTTCTCGGACGTTGTGAATTGTGTTCACCTTTCATGCTGCAAACTGCTGCGACCACAGCGCTACCCAGTGACGGAGTCAGCAATATGTTTGGACAATCGGCAAAGTGTATAAATAACGGTCACAACTAGGACCTGACAAGTTCAGCTAGTGCGCGGTAGAGAATGTACTTGACTAGTTCAAATGTCTGCTTTTGTGCCCATGCAAATGCGCATTTGGTGGGCGCGGAGGATGTTGCGGATTTGTAATTTACCGCCAACATGGGGATGATGATAGAGGCGACGAGAAGAAAGTGGCGCGTTTGCACGCATGGGGAATGCAGCAGGCACGCGCGAGAGTTCGGAACGCTGCGCTGGAACGACCATGCACGGCTTTGCGTCGCTCTCTCCACGGCGCCAATAAACGCTGAAGAACGGCTTCCCGACTCGTAACAACATGCAGGCAACCAGGTGTGTACGCTGCCATATCTGTGGCCAAGCAGCTGTTGCTAAGGCGACGTTGTGCACGCGGCCCGCAGGTCAGGGAGCCCTCTTTTCCTCCATGCCTTTATGGCGGCCAGGCAGGCCGCGGCGTGAGCTTGTGTTTTTTTTTTTGTGCAAGGCGTGTGTGAGTGATTCGATAGCTGTACCGCGATAGCGTAGGTTACGCGAAAAGTCATGGTTCCGCCCATGAGTGTAACAAGCTTATCTGCAATTCAACAACAGCCTCTGCGCACACTTACGAGCGAATGCGAGTTTCAATAAACAAATTGTTTCGAGTTAGCACCGTGTCGTCTCTGTTTTCGACTTTCGTCAATGTTGTGTGAGGTTGTGGCACAAAGGTTGCAACGGGAGCTTAGTGGTCGGTTCAACCGCAGAAACTGCATCATTTCCAAACAGTTGCCCACTGACCGCAAAGTAATTCCTCGACGTCGAGTACTGTTGAGTGGAGCGATCTAGCTATCGCCAGATGCGTATGAAGGCCCTGCCGCGGATCAGCTGTTTGCCAGTGGCGGCTGGCTATAATGTCGCAGGTGAGTTGTTTTTCTGAGTCTGAAACATTTAGTGCACGACATAGCCGGCGCTGAATCTACGTACGCGTATAACATTTCTCCGAAGAAATTATTCGGTTTTTGTACTCAACCACGTATTAAAGGTCACTTACCAGACATAAGGTCATGGACAGTCGGTCGTGGATACGGTGTGGGTGTACTTGCGTCGACCTCCGCGGGGGCAGCCAACTGCAGCGTCGAACTTATGCGCGCGGTTCGCAGCCGCGGTTTCCTCTCCGGTAAAATGCGAAGTGCTCGAGGGCAGGAAGAGCGCCACGACATACTGTGAGCGCGATTAATAATCTATCTGGTAACGCCACTGCCGATAATCAGATTAAAGGCAGCAGACGATGGAGCTGCTTTTTTTTCTGCGAGATGCGGGCGCAAAGCGCATGCGCTGGCACAGTGGCCACGGACATGACAATTTTCAGTGTTCCCACGCCAAGAAATCGCCCACTTCACGTTTCAATTAATACCAACTAGAAGCTACTCATTGCTGTTGAATAAAATAATTCAAAATTCTATTAGGCTTAACCTAAACTGTGTGCTTCACAGATCTTTCTGACTACAATGAAACCTGTTCATATGTGTGGATAGCGATGAATACACGGAGCCGCAAAAGATAGCCCCCCACGCAGACGTTGCAGGTATTTGTGCACTTGCAAGGCCTTGTATAGTGAATACGAATTGCTCCGATTCTGTTTTTCTTCATTTCAGAGTGCGTCGACAAGCAAGAACATCGCCTAACCACGCTGCTTTAGTTCTAGTATCTCGCTGTGGAGAGTCGAGGATGTGGAAACTCCACCATCCCTTTTGTTATCGTTTTTTCAGAAATAATGATCAATGTGTTCTTTCCTTGGCGTTCTTCGCTATTGAGTTGGTACATCGATGAAATGTTGTCCTTTAAATAGGCATCAAATTTGGCACTTTTGAGTGCCTTGTTAAACACTGCAATGCGACAGACGAAGATGTTCTCTCCCAAATAAAAAAAATCGAAACAAACAAATTTTATTTCCCTCTTTGTTTTGTTAAATTTGTATCACGGAATCCAAGTGAATTTTTACTCGCAAGTCTTAGTGGACGATATAAAAAAGTAGCTTACAGCTGTTGCTCAATTGCGCCAAGTTTTTGAAAGACATATCTGCAAAATATTTCGTCTCTGTTGGTTCTTGCTGGCGAAAGTTTGTACCGTATTATATTCTGCAAGCACACACGAAAATAAAACGCGAGAAAAAGCCCTGGAGACACTTAAGGGCTGATGGGTTGTAAATGCTAAAGCATTTTCGTCCAATTGACCACCGTTAAGTGCTCTTTCCGGCACACCTGGTGAGTTCCTGCATACAACGATTTCTAACAGCAAAGCTGTTCAGCAATCCCTTGATTCCAGGTTTTCACAAAAATCAGTTTAACAGCATAAAGAAAAGAGATCACCGGCACCGGCCGTATTCGAACATTTGTATGGTTGACCGAAGAAGCCAGCCGACGTCCTTACTCACTCGGCTACTAACGTGAGTTAGTAGCGGAGAGTCAAAGAGCTTACTCACTCGGCTGTGGCTGTGGGGAGAGGAATCACTGCACCTGCAAGACAAAACACGTGATTAAATACACGTTGCAATTGCCGGCGCCAAGTTTAAGTTTACACGTTTCGTTTGTTCGTTCTGTATTTGATTTGCTTCTTCGCCGATAGCGCAACAATGATGGAGTGAAGATCGTTGCAGGACAGACGAAGCAAATTAGCTGAAATCGTGGACTTGAGCAGTCGGGATGGTCGTGAAGGTTGCGTACAGCTTTGCTGCATTCAAGTCTTACGTTTTAGTCTACGCTTCCTGCATTTTAGTGTTTCAGCAACATACGTTGTTGACCTTTACGAATAAATTGGTCTGAAGAACGCGCTGTGGAGCGCGTCGGAGCCATCGCGAATGCCCACGCGTCGGCTAGCACAGCGCGCTCAGGTGTATTTCAGTAATTCTAAGTTAGCCCTATCGAACATGGCGAAGCCACGGCGCTGGCGCTGCCCAGCAGCGGGCATTCTTTTGGTATTTGTTATTGGAAACTACGCGCTCTAGAACATGTAACAGCTAATACGACATTTCCTACTCCGGGGTCCTTACTTTGCATTTTAAATGACAAGCAAGCGCTACAGAACGCATCGAAACCACTTTGCTTTAGAAGACGTTTCGCTGCTACGGACGCCGAACGTCGGACGTTCGCTTGTGCCCACGATTGTCAATTGGTTGTCTCGCGGTCAAACTGTGAGTCTTGTCAGTAGCGTTGGTTAGTTTGTCTAACTGTGAGTCTTGTCAGTAGCGTTGGTTAGTTTGTGTTCTTACCGAATCCATGTAAGGTGCAAATGAAAGGCGTGTATTTGGCTTCAGGGCATCAGAATTATTTTCAGAGGGCTCGCCGCTTCGGCCGACGAATCCATGGTAATTTATGTGCCCACTTGTTTGATTAGGCTTTGTTATGTCATAGACGCAAGACCTGCATTCAGATTGTTCTAATTTATTTGACGCATTTTTGCATTCCTTGAAAGAATGAGCTTAGGAAGCACAAAACAAGGTTGTATATTCAAGTTATGCAACATTTTTCACTGTGATTGTAATTTAGGACCAATTAAGTATGCAGTTTTCTAGGACCCATGGCTACTAAACAACGATGTTCTTACGCGTAATTTTGAAAGAGGCCAACACATTTTCATAGCAAAAACGAAATGACAAAAAAGTTACATGAAATCCAGTAAAAAACACTAAATACACGCCACCCTCCCTCTGACCTACATTCAGACGCCAATACACTCTAAAAATTATGGCGTGGTTACCTTACAGGTAAAAAGCTTATGATTGCTTAGCATGTTTTTGCGAGCGGTAAGAAATGTAGCCAAGTCTGAAACACAAGCCGGGTTATTCAGAAGTGAGATTTCAGAAGAAAGCTGCTTTTTCTCCCTCTCACAATAAGCTTTTGTGTGTTATAAAGGCCACGACAAATCCGCCAAAATGGTGCCACTTGCGTCGGAAACGTGAAAGTGTGTTTTGTCGCAAAGAAGGAACAAAGCAACGTGAAAGACCCTGGATTCTCTGACGTGGCGTGTTGTTAGGTGTAGTGGCTAGATAAATTAACTTGCACATAACTGAACACTCATTTACAAAACCAACATTTGTTGAGGAACGCCGGAAAACCCTTTATTTTATTTCCTCCCCAACTTTTAAGGCTGAGTAACGAGGTCAGTTTTCGCACTTCTATATTTAAACACGTCGCCAGCTGCCTGGCGGCTTCCATTAAGACCTTTTGTCCGCAAGACAGATGACGACTGTCTAGAAAACGAGTCTAATGGCAGCTATGCGCCCGAGCATTCTCCTGTGCAGAACCACTGCGGCTGCAGCCACAACTCTCCGCGCATTTCTTGAAGTAGGCAGACCTTACTTTTTTCTTCTATACGTGGCTGGGTAACGACCTTGCCGGAACAATGGTGAGCATTATGGTAAGCAGCTAACAAATAGAAAAGAGCGTCACTTGCACCAAAAAGATATTTTCGTGCTTTCAGAGAGGACGAAGACACAAACGTGAGCTTCTGCCTCGTTATAGCACTGCCACTGTGCCATATGTGTCTGAGCCGCCTAGTTAACACCTGCGTGTTTTGGAAAACGGTGCAGACCTCATTTAAGGCGTCATAAGCGCTGCTGAAATATTGCACATAAAATTACTCTCTTATTTCCCTTGCGGTGAAATTACTTCTCATTTCTTTCTCATCTCTTCCTGTTTCCCCTCCTTTCCGGATTGTTTCAGTTGCTTCTATCTTCCGCTGGAATCTCAATTCTGACCCCCCTCACACGACTGCTTTTGGCACAACCCCAAAACCCCGCAATCCCGCGTGTCCGGGGGATTGCGGCGCACTGCGTAATAGGTTCAACGACCTCTGCGTAATAAAGAGTGAATGACCTAGAGTTCTTTCGTGGGAGCTTGCAGCTCCGATTTCCCAGTTTTTTTTTATTTAGAGGGTGAGTGCTGCAGCAGGTAAACTAAACATATCTCACGTAATTTAGGTTATGCAGGTGGTCCGGATCTTATAGAAGATGCTAGTGCAATCGCATCTAAGCCATGTATTTACAATTTTTTTTGCATAGGAGGGAAATTGTTGTTTAGCGTTAGTGTTCCTTAGACGAATGAAACATTCGGTATTCTGTCTCAAGGGTCGTGTACCAGGAAAATGTCATCCCTCGAACGCTCACCCGTGGCGTTCTGAGAAACTCCCATGGGTGCCTGTGCGTTATCTCGCTGAGCAATGCCTCCAAGTTTCGATAAAAAAATGTGGTCTTGCTTCGAGTCTACCAAATAAACATACACTTAGTTTAATGCTCAGCCTCCTAGCAGGGCTCAACTCTAGTTGCCCCAGCTTCCAGCAGCGTCATCTGCTAGCCTTGCAGCCCGGCTAAACTCTACTCGGGGATGGTTCCGCATAAAATAAGGTCGACCGGAGCGAGAAGATGAGGCTAGGCTAACTGGCAGCTGTACGCTTAGTAAGAGGCCCTGGGTGTTTGCTTTTCGCCGCTAACACATCATTCACCACAGCCGCGTTCGAACCCGCATCCTTGGGCTCATCACAACAATCTCCGAGCGTAAGGACGCATTAAATAAGCCGAACCGAGAATAAGCTAGGTGGGGCCACCAGCTTCGTAGTTTGCTCAATCTTGGCTTCACCAGTGCGAAGCTGAGCGGATTTTCTAGGTACGTTACAAGGGTTCTAGAAATTTCAACTACGTTTATTTTATTCCCTGTTGGAAGTGTTACTATGCAGTCGTGCAATATAGGGTGGGGTGAGGATCAATAATAGCAAAATTTTTTCTGTAGAATCAAGCGCGCATGGGAAGCAGTATAGCACAAAAACACAGGGCAAAGGAACCTGGGTGCTTAAAATATTGACGCAGCACAACCGTATTTTTTTCGAAGCTGTAAGAGCACTCATACTCGTGGCTTCCGGTGAAAGTGACGCCAGAGATTTAAAATTAAGCAGAAGGGTTTTATGAAGCCAACAGATCTTATTTTAGAATTAGCACTAGAGATTAAAGAGATTTTGAAAGCGCATGTTTTGGAACATTTTAATGCCTTCTGTAGCGATCGAATTTCTCACACTCAGACGGTAAACGTCAAGCGTACTCGACCGATGTTACGACATTTTAAAAGGGCCGGAAAGTTGCTTTTATAAGAAATAACGTCTCACTTTTATCATTATTCCTCCACGTACATGTGAACTTAACGTTAACCTATGATGCCGAAAGCTTTAGCATTACCCATAGTGAATATAAAATCAGCACATTCGGCCGTGAAATGCACAAACACCAATCTGAAGCGCTAAAAAAAGTTCACAAACAGCGGCAATGAAGCTGAGTTGCTGTAGAGAACAAGTGAATGGTACGCTCTACTCGATAGATCGTGTTAACGTTTCACTTTTAATGAAGTTGGAATTCAAGGTCTCGGATCACTCAGAAACACAAGTCGTGTTGGGGATGGGAATAAGGTGTACAAGTGGTGAAATTCTCTCCTGCCGGCCCACGGGGATCAGTGCATTCGTCCCCAAGTAATACTTGAATGTCAATACAATTATGCAGCGCCCAAATCTACCGCCAAAAGAAGCGTGAAACCAGATGCAAACAGCGGGGTTATTCGTGACCGGAGCTTTTTTGCTTGCTTTTGTTTCGAAAATGTTTATGGAGATTTATTGTAAACTGGCTTTAATTTTGTACGAGAAGAAAGGCAGGACTCGATGCCGAGCAGCCTTGCGATGATAGAACGTGTCAATAAACCCAGCCGGTTAGCGGTGTAAAATAATACACCGCACCGAGTTTTCGAGTATATCGTTCTCTGGGACAGTGCGCCGCTCACATGCACTGAATTTGTGTTAAAGCCCGAATGCAATGGGTAAAACATGCAAGAAAAAAATTCTGGTTGACACAGGAACCTCTACTGCAGCGGAAAAGTGTCGTTTTTCAAGTGTGAATAAGAGATGTAATAGAATCTAGAAACAGTGAAATGCAGGCCGTTAGTTCTGGAACAATGTGCATCAGTGACTCCTCCTTCTTTACACAAGATGATCCACCGGAGTGCTGCCCTCGGGGCATGCGATGGTAGTACAGTCTATGAATAGAAATTCAATTGGTATCCATTATTGCGGATTTTTATGGTGACATTGTACGAAATGCGGTATAAATAATAGAAAGATGGCTGTTTACACAAGCTGCCGGTTAATCCCGGTAAGTCCTTTACACAAGTGCACGTAGGTAAGGTACCGTAAATGCAGCAAGCACGGACAAAAATATGTACGCCTCCAAACTGTATAGAGCAGAAGAAGAAAGACACTAAGCTCTGGACCCACAGACAAATTGCGCTGTCAGTTGAGTGCAGGTAACCCTTGCGCGGAATCCCAGAGGCCGCGCAACGGTTACCTGCAAGTTTGTCTCGCAAGCCCCACATTTCCTCAAGCATCACCGCTTGTTACGAGACTGAGACACGTAAGGAGGATAGCAGCCCTCAAAGAATCTTTGTAGTAGCATGCGTTTAACTGCGAAGCAGTATACATCTAACCAGCCAAGGAAATTTTCGTGTACGCATCAGCAGAAAACTCCCAAGCTCGTACTGGCTACACAAATAATCATCCCAGGCTACTACTAGATACTCCCTATACACAATCTGCACAAAGTACTGGCACCCTAAGGGATCGAACCCGCGCCCGAAGACAAGCGGAGCGAGAACCCCTCGTATCTCTGGCTCAGCTACGCCCACACGTGGAGACGGTAAGACAGACGGTGTTTTGGATTCAGCGTCTGTGGAAGTTGGAGGGCGCCTTTTGGAGGCGACGCATGAAAGAAGAGTGAAATAAGGCAACGAGAAAGATGGCGTCACAGCCGCACGTGCCGCCCTCCTCCGCACCCTTCGAAAGGTGCCGCTCTCCTTTTCCTTTGTCCAGAGCACAGCCCGAACGCTGGGCCCCAAACACAGGGGCCCAGCGTTCGAGATACCACCCCGCGAATCACAGGTAACGGGTGGCTGAGTCTCTGCTTTCTTTCTTTGTAGAGCCACGTGTGCAAATTCAAGTGACGCCGCATGGACAGTCATTGTGGGCATCATTTACTGCTTCGCAGTCCAACCTCCGTCACAGCGTGGATTAGAGCCAAATATTTAAACATACTCATTTTGGAAATGTTCTTCTTGAACTATTTTCCCCAGTTGTTTACAAGGAATGCACGTTGCCAAACAACCAACTCTTTGCTTATTTTTCCAAAAATGCTAACTACGGCTGCAACGTTTACTTAATATTTGGCTCTCTGAAGGGTGGGACCAACAATTTTCAGCGTTTAAACATCCCCAACGTTAACGTAGGGTAATGTAGAACGTATATTTTCGCTATTGGTTTATTTGTTTCTTTGAATTCGGGCGGAATTGAAGGTATTCCGTCAAGTTTTCTGTCGTGCACTAGTGGCTGATAAAAATTGCATAAGTACGCCTGCATATTGAGCTCTGAAATAAGAGATTGGTTTTGTTAAAGCGTGAAAACAAGTAGTAAACGCGTATAGCTTACGGGAATGGGGAGGTAAGACATGCTATCTACTGGGCTCCAAATCTACCCTTCTTGCGTTTTTTAGCGGGACTGGTTCTTCACTGCGTGCTTCTCAGTGCTTTCTGTAAGGAGAAGGGTGGCTAAAGACCGATGTCGGTTTGATTTTGGTCAATGTGAATAATATCACAATTGCTCGCCATTGCAGAGAAACTGGTCATGCTGATTATATAGCTTCAGATATATTTGATGTTTTAGGCCACTTTAATGGCATGTCCTGTGATAATTGTAGTCTCTTGTGTAAACTCATTTACTGCGCCAACATGTACGGTCTTCTCTACAGACAAAAAAAAAGAGCTAGTCCTTTTATGTTTTTTAAGCGGTGTCTTGTTTCTCACGCATGCATATTTGGAAATTGAATTTTTTGTGTTTGCTTTCACAACATCTAAATTTAGAAGCGAAGTTTACGATATTGACTTGACCACACATCTCCCTTGCTAAGTGCGTCCTTTCTATGTCGTTAAAAAGTCAACAATATTAAAACATTTCTTCTGCCAGTACGAAGAAGTCTCTGTGGCTTGCATGTTCCTTCATTCTCCATAAGCTTCAGGTGTCGCTTTATCTTGGAAACGTACTTGCCGGAGTTTGACGAAATACCGTTGTCGTAGAAGAAATATTTCAAAACTAGCATTTAGACTCCAACATTCTTTCGAAATGTGTGTTTCGTAGTTTCGTGTTTCAATTTCTATCTGGCCCTTTCTTATTTACAAGTTCTGCAGTAATATCTGTCCTCGTATACCTTCCCTTTGTATTTCATTGAATAAGCACAAACTTTACAGACGGTTTGTGCTAATATAAAACGAGCGAATGAGCAAGCCAAATGGGTGTATTTTTGGGTAAAGGTCACTCCAAATATCAAGGCGGAAACCTTAAGGCAAGAAATGAAGCCGCTAAAAACGGATTTCACGAATCCACGAACCAACAAGCGCGACGCGGATTTCAATAAATGGTAATATATTTATTTATTTATATTTATTTATTAATTATTTATTTATTTACTTTTTATTTATTTGTTTATTTCATTTATTTAGTTATTTACTTGTCTATTTATTTAGAACATACTGCGGACACTAGGTCCAAGCAGGGTGGGCGATACAAGTGAACACAGTTCAACAGCAATACACCACTTCATGACTGCACATTTGTGGTGGCTAGGTCATTCCACTCACTGATAGTGTGTGGAAAAAAATAAAACTTGAAAAGGTTAGTTCGTGAAAAGTAAGGAGTAAGCGCGTTGGGTTGGCGGTGCCGGGTAACACTTGTTGTTAAGGGCGATATGAACAGTGAAGGGTCGAGTGCTAATTTGTTACCTACGAGTATGGAAACAAAGTCGTCTGAATTGCTGTCTTCGAATTTTGAGTAAAGGTAGGTAGTTAATTTTCATTAGTTTGTTGGGGGAATCAGTTCGGGAAAATTTGTTATGTATAAACCGCACAGCGTTTCTTTGAATTTGTTCAAGGTTATCAATGTTAACTTCTGTATACGGATCCCAAACGGTGCATGCGTATTCGAGCTTGGGTCTTATTAATGCTACGTAAGCTAAAAGCTTAACGCTAGGCGGGGCACTTTTAAGTTTGTGTTTTCGATAACAAAGCTTTCGGAAGGCAGAAGAGCAAACGTTGTTGATGTGAAGGTTCCAGGACATGTTATTTGTTAGTGTCACGCCTAAATACTTATAGTTATTCACCTCTTCCAGCGGCAATGAACCTAGTTTGTACAGATGCTTTAGTGTTTTTTTTTATGAGTGACAGGAAGATACACACACTTGTTAGCATTAGGAATCATGCCCCATTCATCACACCATTGGGGTGAACCACATCACATATTGGGGAGAACCATGGATTTAGTTTGCTCTTGATGCTTTTGCCGACCGGCTGCTCCGGGCTGAGTTATTTGTGTTAACCATGGGCTAATTGAAGTGCGTGTTCCATTCTTTATGCCGCACGTGTTGCCTCCTTTGTTAGGTACAGTTTTATCAAACTAACGCCACCAGCCTATATTATATTTCTTTATTCTACAGTGTTCTGGAGGCAATTCGACGCTTCGAGAAACATTCGCGTTGAGCAGACGCCGCGGTATTCGATTCGGTGACACAGTCGGCGCACATACCTTTGTCGACTGATGTTTTACTGCCTGTGTATTTTTAAATTGTTAGGGCAGAAAAAGTTCGCTGCAACAAACCTGTTTTTCCTTTAAGCCAACAGCGGCATCTTTAGATTCGTGACAACTGGCGGAGGTGCGGCCTACGCACCCTTTATGCTGCCTACGCCTTCTGGAAGCCGACAAGCCAGCCCAAGCCGAGCAAGCCGCCGAATTAAAGTTTTACCGGCCGAGTTTGGTCTCCTACCAGCACGAACGAAGAGAAAGACCGCTGAAACCAACAGCATAGCGCAACAAGCCACTCCTCCCATTGTCCTACAACAGCCCCGGGAACCACCATCGTTCCGCCGATCCCCCGGTGAAGACCCTGAGGACTGGTTGGAAAAACTGGAGCGTGTTCGGGTCTTTAACCGGTGTGATGACGAAGAAACATTCCGAAAACGAGTTCCTCAAAGCATTCGCCACCGTCATGCGGGAAGAACGAGCTGTACGTTTGTTGGAAACACGGACGCAGCATCCCAATGAAGGGGTCCTGATCTTCGGTGAGGAGATAAAGAGACTATTTCGCCGCGCGGACCCCGAGATGACGAAAGAAAAAAACTCAGATTTATGATGCGACGAGTGAAGCAAGAACTCTTTGCTTGCCTTGTACGCAACACACCTAAAACGGTGGCCGAATCCACGTCTCAGACTGCCGAATTGGAGAAGACGCTGGAAATTTGTACAAGGCAGTACGACCGCCCCATCAATGCGCTTGCTTCGGAGACGATCGGTACCGGGGCTATTAGCTTAGATACAATACGCGAGGCAATCCGAGCAGTGGTGAGGGAGGAGCTAGCTTCAAAACTTTTCCCAGCAATGCCACTACCTCAAGTTGCTCCCTGACCCACGTAACCACCGAAGAAGTTCAACACGCTTTGGGAACTTCTACACGGTCCGAATAACACCGCGAGCCCCAATCGATGACCTATTTCGTGGCTGTTCGTCTACCCCGCCCTGCTCCAACCCGTCGTAAAGACGCCCGCCATACCACTGTCCACTGTCACCCGCCCGACACCCTGCAGGCCAATACCAGACGTCGAAGAAGACTGACGTATGGCGAACCACCGATAATAATCCGCAATGCTACCACAGTTGAGAGGCCGATACCATTTTTCGTCGCTGCCCATACAACACACTCGGACTGCGTGGTTTTTTCGTCGACGCACCTAGCCCTTTCCGTGGCCAACGACCACGTGAGATCGACGAAACCCGCCGTGGCCCAGCCCGTTTCAACTGTTCGCCGTTGCCCTACCCATACCAGTCCTCAAGCCTGTGTAGCAATGCTGATTTAGCACTTGGAAAGTCCCGCAGCCCATGCGGGGGAAACTTAAAGGAGCAAAGTCTGGAGGCGAAGTTGCAACATGGTCGAAAGACGAAAACCCTCCAACGATGCAGCGATTCCACAAAGACCATGATTGACGACATGCCCTCAGCCAGACTACCAGATCCAAACCTGACGTGACTCCCGAACACGACCTCAGCCGCACGACGCCACACCTACCCGATATGACAGCCTGCGGCTGAGAAGACGACGACAATGAAGACGCATAGCACCCGACCGCCAACACTCACAAGCCGAGATACGATGCCCCGGCGCACCTGAAACTCGAGCAAAGCGGTGTCTGACGTCCAGTTGTCCATCGACGGCTTTGTCTTAGTCGCCATCATCGACACGGAAGCCGACTACTCGGTAATGAGCGGGTCATTCAGTTCGAAGCTGAAGAAATTTGCCACGAGATGGGACGGTCCGCACATACGCACAGCAGAAAGCCATCTCGTAACGCCAAGTGAAACGTGCACATGGCGCATCACAATAGACGGCACCACGTGCCCTGCTGCGTTCTTCATTTTGCCTAACTGGTCCCACGAAGCAATTCTTGGCATTGACTTTTTGACGGACAACGGCGCAATAATTGATCTGCCGACTAAGTCAATAATGTTTCCTCCGAACACTCCACGACGCCGCTGCCGAAACCCCAATTCCGTGTTGGTGTAGGGATCACCACCGATCACGTCACCCTGCCACCCCGCGCAAGCTTGATGATCACCGTTTACTGTGAGGGTGCTGCCCCTGACATCGACGTTATCACAGAGAGTGACCAAAGTTTGCTTCTCGACCCCGGTGTCTCCGTCGCATGAGGGATTGCGCGCTTTAAGCAACGCAAATCCCACGTTTTGGTCACTAATTTCACCAAGGAGCACCAGCATTTAAACAAGGGCACTGGCATTGCATTCCTCGAAGAAACGCAAGAAACAATTGAAGTGTTCGCGACCGCCAACTTTGAACGCGCACGCGCAGATGCTTTCAAGCTGCCTCATCCTTTCGACGTGAACGCGCCTCTGCCGCAAGAAAACTGGCACAAATTGTTGAAATGTCTGCGTCCCTACAACGAGTGTTTTAAATCGAACTAAAAACTACGTCAGACACCTGTAGCAAAGCACCGAATTAGAACCGAAGATGCAGACCGACCTCCCGGACAGTCACCATACCGCGTGTCTTCACACGAACGGGACGCCATCCGGACACAAGTCGACGACAAGCTTAGCGACGACATTATGCAGCCATCGAAAAGCCCCTGGGCTACTCCGTTCGCAATCGTGAAGAAAAAAGACAGAGCTTTGAGGGTCTGCGTTGACTAACGGCGATTGAAAGAAATCACCAAAACGGACGTTTACTCCTTGTCACGAATCGACGACGCCCTCGACCACCTCTGCCATGCGAAGTACTTCTCATCGATGGATGTGAAGACCGGCTACTGGCAAATTGAAGTGGACGAGGAAGACCTAGAGAAGACTGCATTCATAATCCCTGACGCCCTATACGAGTTCAAGGTGCCGTTTGGGCTATGCACGGTGCAAGCAACCTATCAAAGAGTCATGGACACTGCTAGCTCATCTGAAGTGGCACACCTGCTTCGTTTACCACGACGACGTTGCGGTATTCGCCCGGACATCCGACGAACACCTTGCGAGGTTGGAGCCTGTACTCGAAGCCATCCGTTCTTCGGTATTAATGCTGAAGCCTGAAAAGTGCCGCTTCGCGTACGAGGAACTCAAGATTTTGGGTCACCTCGTACCCGAGGAGTGAGTTCTGTCTCACCTGGCGAAACCTTCAGCCATAGCGAACTTCTAATGGCTGAAAGACAGGAAGGGCGTGCGAAGATTTTTCGGACTGTGCACATCCTACCGGCGCTTCGTCGCAAACTTCGCAGGCATTGCAGAGCCACTCACACGCTTGACAAAAGATAGCACCCCGAAAGATATCAACGTAAATGCGCCAGGACACCAGTGATATAGGCCTAGGTGCCGTCTTCGTCCAAAAGCAAAGCGGTTGCGAAAAGATAATCGCATATGCTAGCCGTCTGCTGTCGAAGGAGGAGAGAAACGACTCTGCCTTCGATAAAAAGTGCCTGCCTATCACATTGGCCTTTTCGAAATTTCGCCCATGCGTGTATGGTAGACAGTTCAAAGTTGTGACAGACCACGATGCGTTGTGTTGGCTCGCCAATTTGGAAGACACCTCTGGCCGTCTTTGGCGATGGAGCTTGTGCGTACAGGAATTGGTCGTTACAATCGTCTATAAATTTGGCAGGAAACACTCCGATGCCGACTCTTTTTCCCGCACCTCCGTGGACCCACCACCTCAAGACTCCGACGCAGACAGCGCATTCTTCGGTGTCGTGACGGTGAGTGAGCTAGCCGCCCAGGAGCGTGCCGACCCCGATTTAGGCGTCATGGAAGGACCCAATGTCACCGTGCCTAGGACCTTCAAACAAAACGTACCAGCATTCAGCCTCAATACCTCCGCCCTCGCGAAGAAAACTTTCAACCCCTGAAAGAGAACGAATTATCTTCTAGTAATTCCTGCAGGCCTTCGTGACGAAATTTTGGAAGCAAGCCCCGACAACCCACCATCCGGACATCTCGGGACAGCACGCACTATTGGAAAAGTCAAGGCGAATTACTATTGGCCCCGCCTTAGAACAGATGTGTCCCAATATGTCCAGAGCTGCCGTGACTACCAGGGACGAAAAACATTACAGACGAGACCGGCTGGACTTCTGTAGCCTATTGCCGTCCCACCTAGTCCTTTCCAACAGATTGGAATGGACCTTCTGCACCCGTTCCCTACGTCACGACCCCAGAACAAGTGGATTGTCGTGGCGAAAAACTACACGACGCGCTACGGAGAGACCGCCGCTCTTCCGAGGGGGACTGCACAAGCAGTCGCCAAGTTCTTTATAACCCAAGTTGTGCTGTGACATGGAGCCCCTGAAGTCCTATTCACGGACCGCGGAACGGCGTTCGCTGCGGAGCTTATGCAAGGAATCCTACGCTACAGCAACACGGAACACAGCAGAACGATAGCGTACCACCCCGAAACGAACCCACTAGAGGAACGGCTGAACAGGCCATCGCGAGTATGCTATGTACGTTGACTTTGAACATAACACTTGGGCCGAAGTCCTTCCCTATGTCACGTTGCGTACAACACGGCTATCCAGGAAACTATGGAGATGACACCATTCGAGCTTGTCTATATAAGACCGCCAACTATGACGCTTGACCCCCTCTATGCTTGACCGATGCTTGACTACGTACTTCCACTCATAGAAGACGACGACTTAAACGCCGTCGTCCAAGGATACTTTCAGCGCGCAGAAGAGCCCCGCCAGCTCGCTCGCGCAAACGACCAGCAGCTCGTGTGTTCCGGACGCTACAACCTTCGACCCTAAGACGCCGAGTACCGTCCAGGGGATTGTGTGTGAGTTTGGACTCGCATACGAAGACATGTGCTCAAAGAGAAACTTGTCCGACGGTATTTCAGACTCTACCGGATTCTGCAAAGTGTTGGCCAACGTACCTACGAGGTGATCCCCGACGGTGGTTCCGGAACATCATGACGACGCACGCGGCCCAAAGTCTTCCATGCGGATCGCCGGAAAGCTTACTACGCAAGATAATAACTTTTTTTGTTGTTTGTTCGGACTGTCTTTTTTTAGCATCGGGTCGATGCACGCTTAGAGAGAGGGGGGGTTAATGCTGCGAACCACGCATTTGGTTTGTTTGTTTAAGCTATAGCCAACCGGCTGCGATGGGCTGTGTTATCTGTGTTAATCTTGGGCCAATTGAAGCGCGCGTTTCATTCTTTATGCCGCACGTGTTATCTCCTTTTATAGGAACAGTGTATCAAAATAACGTCACCAGCCAATAATAAGCTTTTTTTAATCTACAGTGTTCTGGAGGCAATTCGGCGGTGCGATAAAAACCCGTGTTGAGAGATAAATGCCCGCAGAGCAGACACCGCGGTATTCGATTTTCCGACACTAGTCTGCGCACGTCTCTTTCTTGACTGCTGTTTCTCTGCCTGTGTATTTTTATGTTGTTGGAGAGCACAAGCTCGCTCCAATAAATCTGATTTTCACTGAAGCCAACAGCGTCACCTTTGTCTTCCTGCCAATATCAAACAACAACAAACGTCACGCAAGTTGACAGACTGGGGATGTTGTTGATGGCTATCGGAGATACCACAAGCAATAGTAAATTACGACCAACAGAAATTGATAAGGAAAACCTATTTTTGGTAATTAAATCTGAAAAAAAATACATGACCAAGACATTACTTTGAAGTTAAAGCGATGAATAACAACCAATTTTAACATAAGAACTGATACATTTTAAGAATGGAATGATGACGAGCAACACCAAGCAAAGACGCTTGATGTTGGTCGTGTCCAATAAATTCCAATCCAATAAATTAGGAAAGACGCGGCTTTATTAAGTTTAAAAATGATAGTTGTGCAGTTACAGACGAAGGTAACGGCCATTCATATTAAATATAATCCCGTTTTTTGCGTCAATATAAAGGAGGGTAATCGTTATTTCAAAGAGTTACGAACTATGCATTAAAAACGCATAGTGAAAAATAAAATTAAAAGCCTCAACCGGCCGCACGTCATTCAACTTCTATGAGTTATTGTAGTCCCTACGTATATGAACGGGTTTCCTCTAATAAAACTTTTTTTTACTTCTGCATGTCAATTATAAAGAAGGTTGTGCTGTTACGATCAAAATTTCTGATTAGTAAAAAAAACCAGCTACGTGCCACGTGTAAGTATATAGTGGGTGTGTTTCCCACATGCCTTCAGCGTCATAGTTGTCCTCTGAATTTTAAAAATTGTGTTGATGTTTAGGAATGAACATGCAAAAAGAGCTAAAAGCGGTATAATTATACAGATGTTTTAATGGAGTAATTTTACAGAAGGAAATTAGGTTTTCATTTGGGTTATATGATGTACGCCGAAAATAGGCGGATATTTTTTGAGCCATATTTATTTTTATTATATTCACTTCCTCCTCCCCATATCTCTGTTGTTTTTCAAGTGGTAGAATTGTTTCCTCTCCACACCATTGGTTTCCGTCCGGCAGAAGAAAATTTTCTATTATGAAATTGCTTGTCGTAGGAGCACAAAAGGTTAATAATCGCGCGAGAACCCTGTTTGAAAATAAAGTAAATTTTTATTGCTCTTAAGCGGTCCTTCCAAAGAACCGCTGATTGAAAGGACTCTATTTCCTGTAATGTTTTTTATTCTGTCGGTAGCAATCGAAACCGGTATTTTTTTGTCGCTCACCCAATTACTCGGTTCAATTGCTCTGCTGCCTTTTGTGCCCCTATTTCGAGTCTTTTCCACATTTTGGAGTCTAGAAACTTTGCAGAAGCGCTTGGTTTCAGCCTGGCCTGTTGCCAGGGTCTTTTTGTCCTTAACGATGTTCTAGTTCCGTGTACTTGCCGAATGTACGGTTCTTTCAAGTTCTGCGTACCTCTTTCTCACACTTGAAAGGATTCCAATTGCAGAATTCCACGCTCTCATTCCTCATACAACCCCAGTTAGTTCGAACACAACACTTCCGCCTGGTTTCACTGTACCTTGGGTTTCTAGTCTGTTTTCGTCTTTTTAGCGTCGTATGGCTGAGGTTCTTGTTTCCCTACATGTGCGGGATAATTCCGCGGTTTAAAATAGTGGCCCTGTTGTTCCCTCCTTCCAGCGAAGTAAACCAATTAGCTAATCTTTATTGTCTCCAGTGGGTGTTTATTTCCTGTTTCTCCCTCTCTCTCACTTTCTCTAAGCACGGTTTCCCACAAATTTGATTTTCGTATAAAACTGGTATATCATTGCTTTTTATTTCGTGTACACTGGGCACACCAGGCCAATTCAATGATGCCTATTAATTAATGCGCGCCCGAGCAATGTGTGACAAGTTTATTGCTCTGGCGAAGTCAACAACATAAACAAACAATGTAAGATTCAAAACTGGTGCACTAACGTCGCTGTCGTGCCAACGACGTTACCAAAGTTATTGCCCAACTACTTCAAACACCTTCACCTTCCTAATTCTCCCAATGCACCGCGTGGTTCCTACAAAACGCGACTTGCCCCATTGTGCAAGTACTGTTGTTACGTCTAGTGCGTAAGGGTGCGAGCCATCGCATCAAGCAGCCGATATTCTCTGGAGTGATGAGGGTTTGCTCTCACCCATCACTGCAGCTTTTTCGCATTTCAAAACCACGCAACGCAGCTAAAAGTGGCAGTCAGGCCTTTTGACAAGGGACGCTAAGTTGCCACACAAGTCAAGTGACCTGCATTGCCAACATTTTCCACTATGTTTGCGGTAGAAGAATCTCAAATTTCCACTAGCTGGTTATTCTCTCGTGTATTTATGTGCCACTAATTTGGTTGACAGCGCCGGGGGGAACAAGTTTTCACTAAATTGATACCCAGACGGTGTTTCCGCCTATATCATGAAAGGCACATCAGCAGGAATTTAATGGAGAACACACGCAAGGGGGAAGGTGGACAACTGTGTAGCTGAGTGGAATTGAGGTGAGCTTCAGTTGCCATTTGCATAGCCTTTCTTTTGACTCCACGTTTTTCAAATGTTCTTTACGATTTGCCTACGCAAAACCAACCTCCTTTCAACCCGAGCCAACACGACGGCGTCTTGTACCGAATGCTCCATCGAGGAGTCTAAGGCTCAATAATATATCTGTGCTTACGAGGTGATTTTTAGTTCACGTTTCGTGTTTGTAGGCCTTCATGAAGTCGTTTTGTGTTGCGCACCAAACGTTTCGTTTCATAGAGACCAAACGATGTAGACGACCCTTCAGGTGCCTCCATTGCGTTGTCGTTGCTGTGACGGCTAGTTCGATAAAGTTCATCATTCAGAATGAAGTTGTCCGAGGAAGCAACAAAAACGGCCGCTCTGCGTTGGCAGTTGATGGAGTATTGTTTCTTTAAGGTCAATTAAGCTGGATGAGTGACCTTCGGTTTTCGGAAAGCTTCTCCGGAAGTTATCATCAAATCACTCTTTTTTTAGGAACGGTCTTCTCTCCAATGCTGATTCGTTATTGCTTACAGTAATAATGTATTCTTCCGTGGCTGCTTCTACTATGTCATTGCTGAGGGAAATTTCAACAATGGCAACCGTAAGTTTATTCTTTATTTGGTCAGCAAGATTTAGGTTAGAAATTCATCGGAGCTTTCAAATTCTTCTCTTAAACGGTTCAAGTAGACAAGCTCTTCATTATCACCGTCTAGCTTTTCCCGAATGTTATATTTTTTTACCCGGCTTTCCTTCAGGCATATCAGCTTACCGACTGATGGTGGCCCGGCGTTTATCCTCGATTTCATGTTCTCGATTTTTGCGGCGATGTCTTTTCGGACTATGCTTCGTCTTTGCCAAATGGCTTGTATGTTTATTTTCGACGTCGTTAAAGTCTATGTGTTCGTAGAGGAGGATCACGGCCGGCTAGAAGCTGCAGCCGTTGCTGTTGTATTGGGCTGGTTTGAGCGATGTTTCTTCTACGTATCGGTGGAATTGTGTTGAGGAGATTGGAGCAGGTAGCAGCATCGGCGCAACCTCAATTGAACGTAACGCCTTTTTCTTATCCGCCTGCAGTCAAGGGTCAGTGACAGCAGTCCAATCCAACCGCAATTGTGCACCCATATCATGGTTGTATTTCGGTCTGCGCTCAGTTCTTCATCTACGTAGTCGATCAGACATGGTCACTGCACAATTATTTGAAAAAGCCGAGGCGTGCGTCGATGCGTTTAAGTGATATCCTTAGTATAGAGATGCAACTACTATATTACATTTAAGGTGATATTTAGAGGTAGCTGCCAATAGCCGCCTTGTCCTCCTTTGTAACATTTTTAACAAATGGTAGCCCAATGTGCAGCAGCTGCCTACGCTTCCAATCACAGTAAAGGTTCAATCAGGCTTCTTCAAAAAAGTTAGAGAACAAGGTCTTTACGTTAGTGTTGGAGGCTCAAAAAAGGTTACTCCAGACAAGAAATTATTGCTGTGCGATTAGCCGCCTCCTATAAAAGGCAGTAGCAATCTGCCTTTTATAGAAGGATTTTATAGGAAACTATTTTTTTTGTAAAAAAAGGAAATTCAGACCGGTGTTAGACGATCTCCCTTGTCCGTCTCTTCCCCCGCCGACAAAAGCGACGAAGTCTGCGGGAGGAAGAGCACGAGGCGGAGCAGATGGAGGAAATACTTTTATTCAGATTTCTGAACGCCTCACACTGTGGGCCACGGGAGTGGTTCCTTCTTCACTACAGCCCATGTGCATATCCGCTCCTCCTGTGCTCGGTCCACAAGCTGAAGCTGGGTGGGGAGAAAGAGCTGCACAGCAACATCTCCCATTGCTGTTGTTGGGTAGTTGACGGGAAGAGAGGTGGGTGCTCAGGGATGAAGTCGCACACCTCGACTATGTGGCTGAGTGTTTCTGCTTCTGAGCAAAATTTACATTCAGCGCCGTAGCGATTCGGGTACAGTGAGTGGACACGCGTCCGATGGTATGAGCCGTATGGTAGTTCTTGCGTGGAAAGTTCAGGGTGCGGTTAGGGTAGAGTCTGTCTCTGAAGGCGATAATGCTGGGCTATGTCCCTGACCATGACAAGCGGTTGTCTGTCCTCGTGCAGCTCCATAGCATGGCGGGGGGTTGGGGTGTAAAAGCGTAGGCCCATTGGTGGGCGTATTCGTTGCCCTTCAGGGAAGCGTGAGCAGGCGTCTAGATGAATTAAATTGAACCGGTTGGGCAGTGTTTTTTAGCACACGCAGTGAAGCTCGGGACAGCAGCCCTGACTGGTATGTCTGCTCGGCTTGCTGGGAATCGATGACTACCTTCGGAACCCATGTTTAAGTGAGAGCCAAGCCGATGGCTGCCTCTTCTGCTGCCGTGATGTCTTGGGTCTTGAGTGAGAAACACTCAAGAAGGTTGCTTCTGGCGGTAGCCACGATGATGGCGTACTGCTGTCCTCGATGTTGGAAGACGTCTGTATGGATAGCTGCATGATCCACGCCGGGGGTGGGGCTGAGCGCTTGTGCTCGTGCTTGTCGGCGACTCTCGTGGTCTGAGGGGCTCGCATTTATCCTAAACAGCGCTTAATAAAAACAACAATCAGGAAGAAGGGAAACAAAACGGCACTGTCTTGTGTCCCTTCTTCCTCGTCGTCGTTTTGTTAGGCACTGTTTAGGATGGACGGATACCACCTAGCCCAGCTGACGATTGGGTTCACATTTCTAAGTAAAGGGGGCAGCATCGTAGTTCTTGTCACCAAGAGTCCGGCAGTACATCAAGCGGAGTGACATTTTGTGCTGCCCAGCCAATCTGGGGACGGATGCGGCGACCCAGTGCAGTTTTGCTCAGTCGGAGCTTCTGGTTAGAACGATGGCCGTCTATCAGCTCTTCCACCGTGTAGTGGAGCCGCATTCTAAGCCCCCTCTCCGTGGACGCACTCATGGAAAGACCAGTGGCCCGCTTAACCGCATTCATAATCATTTAATCAAGCATCTTGATGTCCTGCTTGCCGAGAAAAAGATAGAGAGTGACGTAGTGATTTTCTAGAAGACAAAAGCTTGAAATATTCGAAGGGTATTGACTTCCTGGAGGCCTCGCCTCTTGGTGGCAACTAGCCTGATCATGTGTATGATTCGATTGATGCTGTATTTGTGGCGCTGCAAGGATCGTCAGTCTTGGTCTTTGACTGGAGATGTAGGGCCAGGATCTTAATGATGGGGCTTGGAGTTATGGCGTGGCCATCAAGGAGTATTTGAGTGTCTTCCTTTATCTGTGGTTTGGCATGAGGGCGGAGAAAAAGAAGCTCTGATTTTTTAGGTGAACATTGCAGGCCACAGGCTTTAGCATATTGGCGTGCTTGAAGTGAGATTGCATGAGTTGGTGTGAGCTTCCTTTAAATTTCGTAAGTCCTAGCGGATGCTGAAGGTGCGGACACGGCCGTTACACGTGCCGCGGGCGGAGCGCACCGCGGCGCGAGGCGTCGCGTGACGCTATCACGTGGCCTTCAGCGAGAACGCAAGGGGTAAACCCGTAGATGTGCTTGGTGAGTGCACCGCCGGTTTTCCCCGTGTCCACGTCGGCTCGTAGCTCAATCGGTAAAACAATGGGCTCACGCTCTGTTACTGTATTAGTACCAGGTTCGTTTCCTGGCGGTGCCAGTAACTTCTTTTATTTGTGCGCGGGAGTTTTCTGTTGACACCAACGGTCGCGAAAGAACGCTTGGTGGGTAGAGGTGAAAAGCTTTGCTTTAAAAAACATGCTTTCTTTCGTGCACTCCGCGGACTGCGTACTGCTTTGCAGGTTATCCTTCTTCACAGATTGGAAGGCGCTAATTTTTCACTTAACGCAAGTGACGGTGTTCTGACGCACGTGTCGCCTGCTCTTTTTTTTTAAAAAACTGCTTCAGTTACCTCCTTTTTCGTTTTGTTTTTTGTTCTCCCCAGACCGGTTGTCCTATCCAGGAGTGGCTCACACCCAGAGCGCTTGCAGTGGTCAGCGAGTGCCCGCACATGTTGCTGCTGACTGCCAACCGGTGCTCTCTGGCACGATCCTTGAAGCAACGTCCAGTTTGTCTAATATGCACCGTTTCGCAATTTAAGGGGATACTGTAAAGGACGTTTCTTACACACTCATTGTAGAACGCAGCGTGCTTCTTTGAGCATGTCTCCGGTAGCTTATTCGCCATCATCGGGCACGCTTTATCCACCTTGCAAGGGGCGGAACACACAGCTCACACATTATACCTGGCTGCACAATTCTTGACATAGTGCGAAAACCTGTGGAAGTACGCTACTACGTGCGTTTTCGTTTTTTTTTCTTGAGCTGCTGCACTTCTTTACCCTGTTCGATCTTCTGGAGGTTGCTTTCACACACACTTGCGATAACGCTCCGAGGAAATCGGACGGCTTCCAAGCGGCTGATCTGATTCATAAAACTTGCGATCAGATTACGCTCGCAGGATATTGTTGACGCCAAATTGAGGCAACTGGTAACTGTTCGCCTCTTTATCAGCTTCGAATGCGTGCTGTCAAATGGAAGAAGGCTTTTTTGGGGTCTCGGGTTGTACTCCCAACACCTGTGGCTTTTTGCGAAGCTGACATTGAGGTCCTGATATTGATTCCAATTCTCTTGAGGCACTTACCAAGTGAAGTCTAGTCCGCAGATTCAGAAAAAAGGTGTTGAGTGGATGCATACTTCGAAGTGCCATTCAGGCACGGTTGAATCAGTTTGGATTTGGGGAGGGGTCCAGGGACGTGCAAAATTAAATATAAACTGCACCCGTCCACCCAACGCCGACGATAATGGACCTCTCCCGGGGTACGTCACGCGGCGGCCGTGACGTCACGGAAAAGCACGTGCTGGGTGTGGCCGGGGCTGGTTGGCAAAACATTCGGACCGCGCGCGGCGCGTATGCAGTGAGGCTGCATGACGCGCGCAAAAGCTAATTTGTTTACGTGTTGGCTTTTTGATTCGGTGGGCTGCTGAGGCTCTCGGCTACCCAAATTTTGCGAGCAAAATCAGCGGCATCAGACTTTCGGAGTCCGCAGCGGTAAATTGTGTTGTGATCGCGCAATGTGCGAGAGGCGAGCCAAAGCAGCGACATATCTGCTCTTACTGTAGCAACATTTGCATTCTCGAACTCAGCTGTTCTCCAAAGCGCAGTATACCGTCTACATTGTCAGTCGGCTGATTCGTGCATGAAATGATACTGTTTATCAACCATCTGCTATCATGCAGCACCAGCAGAAATTTGCTCAAGTGAAATAGGGGGATGGGGGGGAGCGGGAGGAGGGGGCAGACGAAAATTTTTCTTGCTGCGAAATATTGTCATGTTTTGAGGAGGTAGAGCACTGTATTAAAAACACAATGAATGCCTAACCTGCTTAGGCGACGCGAAATAATGTTTCGACGAGGCGATAGCCGCCAGCTGCCTGATCGACAACGACAAGCTTGGTCTTTCGTTATGGGGGGATCTGTTCAAGACGAACGAAATTCATTGCTTGTAATTACAATAAATTTTACCTTGATCCAATTATATTCTGCCTTGAAGATGCCGGAAAACTGAGATGCTTGCCGTGCTCATGTAGCATCGTGCCTTCGGGGCGAGATGGGCCACTCACGCGACTCGAAAAATGTGTTTGCCTTTAGCGAACAGACTCAGTGAATGATTCATTTGTTGCGGCCTCGCAACGCTGGCGTATGCAGCGGGCGTACATGGACCCTAACTTTAACTATCATGAAATAATGACTACCGAAAATATTTCAGTGCACTGTCGCAAGATATACGCACTAACCATATGTGGCTGCTATGTTTACTCTCATAATACGATGAACCATTTCGAGATTTCACTGGGGTTAAAGGTAAGAAAACAATCGGTCAATCTTGTAGAGAACGAATCATCGCGATATTTTTATTGGAATAATTTTTGCCTTTTGTTCTTCATATTTTTGTTTCGTTGCTGCTTATTTTACTATTTAATCCTTTCATGCTTTACCTTTCCTTTTTCCCCTCGACATGAAATCGTGTGTACGCCAGTCTCCGGGCGACGCAAAGAGACCAAGAACAGGGAGCGTTTACCTTAAGCGGACCTCGAAAGCAACAATAAATTAGTTTTCCTTGGTATGTGTCCGAACACAAAGAATCTTAAAAAACATTTTGGGATGCGTCGCAACAGCACCAACCTTCAGAATGGACTCGTTTAGGCTGTTCTGCCGCGCACTGATTATCCGAAAGCGTCACCGTTCAGTTAACCGTACGGTAAACGAAATTGTTGCGGAGGTTGTAGATGCGGAAAGCATACATGGAGGTGCGACGGCCACAGCTAGGATAGCTAGACCCCCACCTGCAATGTGGGAAGCCAGTGACGGCCCGAACCAACGGCATATCGTTCCTTTCGGGCGACACGCGGCCAGGCCATGCCGTCGGCGCAGGCGCTTTGCTTTCTGCCAACCGCCACCTCACTTCGCGGCCGCCAGCAGGCGCCACCCGTCGCGCACGTGCGCTTAGTGACGTCACGTTGTTTACATACAGGGAGAGGTCCATTGAACGCTAGGGAAAGCCGTAAAGCACAATAAAGCACATTTGCAGTGTAGTAAACCGTCCGGCTAAGAAATACGTGTCTGGTAAGAGGGGGGGAGCGGGCGTCGTGGGTGCGCTCGCTTTTTCGTGGGTATATTTGTTATGGGACTTGGTTTTGAAGAGCTTCGTGTTTCCCAATCGTTGCCGTTAAGACAGAAAGGCACTTAATTTGTTAATGGCTGAGCTGCTTAATTTTTAGCTTGATACGGTGCCATTCGACGGGCGATAGCAAGAAAATACCTAGCGCACGTGCGCGTGTGCCTCGGGAGGAGCACCCGGCGTCGTTCAGGCTTGCGCGTTGGCTTGAGCCACTTTATAGAGTATGCAAAACATACAACGAAAAAAAAATATCTAGTGCATGTGAGCATGCGCCTTGTGTGGAGCGCTAGGTGTCGTTCAGCTTTACCTTCTAGATCTCTCTGCCCGGCGTTAGTGGGGTGATCTCACGCGTGCTCATCTCCTTGCCAGTTTCCGTGTGTTTGTGCCTGAACTGGGGAGCACAAAACAGCTAACGCTACGGACGCCGAGTTCGCGAAGTGGTTTGCCGCCGGCTCTTGCGTGTGCTAACCTGATCCACTGGAGAGAGATGTGAAAGCCTGCGTAGAAAAGATCCGTGCCTGCCCGTCATGAGGAACTTTCAGCGGCAAGTTCGGAAATCCCTGTGAAGTATAACAGCCGCGTTTCCGACGAAGGGAGGGTGGCTGCCAGCCCTGCTGATTCTCCAGCCTTCTTGTTCAAGCTTCAGAAAATTTATATGCTTTTTATAGTGGAAGGTACTTCCTTAACGGTACGGCTTTTCGCACAATTCAGAACTTGAGATTTTCGGCCTACAAACGAAAGGGAAAAGAAATGAGAGCAGAATCCGCGCTATGATAACATATATCAAGTCATCATTCGGGGATATACCTTCAGTAAGGGCATGAAGAATGATTAGTTTTTTTGTCCTGTTTATTATAGCAAGACAAACTGATAAATGGAAGCTGCACTCATAAACGATTTTTGTATTCATTTCTCCCCATACATTTTTAATCCATGTTGCAACATCGCTGTCATCACCGACATTGCGTTACCGAAGAAGTGTATCTGAATACTTCTTAAACCTTAGTCTACCCGTTATCCTTGTTGGTGAATATAACGTTGACATGCTTGCACCTAATGCCCGGTGTCACAATTTTCTAGATCTTGCAGAATTTTTGTACCGGAATGAGATTATTTTGTCAACAAGAATAACTCCTAACACGCAAACCCTCATAGATTTTTCAGTGACTAATTTTGAACCGCAGTACTGTCATTGTAGGCATTCTTATAGTCAATTTGAGTGACCACTTACCCATATTTGGTTTCTTTAGTACAATGACGAAAGAGAAATATTTGAGGGACCATCCTGTGCTATGTCGCAATTTCAATGAGCCAGCCCTAGCTGCATTCAGGGTTATGATTAAAGGGACTAAGTGGGATGATGTGTACAATTGTGAAAACACCGATGAATCCTACGACATTTTTTTCGAGAAGGTTGAGGACTAATATTATTCGTTCCCTTTAAAGCCGCTAAAGACATATCGACGATCCCGAAAACCGTGGGTTACTCGATAACTTTGTAATATGACAAGAGCAACAGATAAACTATTTCATATATTCATTGACTGAAAAGACACTAAAATCTTTTCTTGAGTACAAGCGGGTAAGAAATAAGTTAATATCGGACCTAAGAAAAGCAAAGATAAGTTACTACAAGTTAAATTTGCTTCCATATCTAATGATCCTCAGAAAATCTGGAACTTGCAAAGAACACCATTGGTGTCCCCAACACCTCCCTTCCAAGTACACTCACGATTTAAGGTGTAAAATATAGTAATCAGGCATTAGTTGAAAAATTCAACCAACATTTCCCTACTTCTTGTGCGCCATTACAGACACATTCTTCGTGTGTAGAATTAGATGAGACTACTTTTCCTGGAACTGCAAACACATATTTCCTCACCCCAAATACACAGGTCAAAATAACTTCTCTTCTGAAATCTCTAGGTAAAAGCACCACACCTGGTAATGACGACATAAAAGCTGAGCCTATCAAGACTGTAGCCTATATTTTAAGTTTTTCCTTATTCCATATTTGTAAAAGCGCACCCGTAACTGGCATTTTTTCAAAAGGAATGAATATTCCACGCGTGGCTAAACTGCATAAAAGTGGCTCATTTGACAATATTAATAATTATCGGCCAATATCCTTTCTGCCGCTTTTTTCAAAAGTTATAGATCACTTATAAAAACGAGTCTAACTAAGTTTTTTGATACGGCTCATATTATTGTAGACGAGCAGTATGGCTTTCGGGAAAAAAGATCAGCTGAAATGGCGCTCCTAAATACAACAGATAAAATAACAAACAATACCGAGCAAAATTCGTTCACCGTTCTATTGTTCGCCGATTTTAGGAAGGCGTTTGATTCGATTCGACACCATGTATTGAACCATATGGAATCCGTGGTGTTGCGTTAAATTTGATTGGCAGCTATTTGTCTGATCGATTACAGTTCACTTGTCTTAATGGGTATCGATCGTCGATGTGACAAATTTCATAGGGGTTCCGAAAGGGTCTATTTTGGGCCCATTGTTTTTTCTGCTTTGCATAAATGACATTTTACGTATACCTTTGACTCCAAACATTACGTTGTGTGCCGACCATACGAGTGCTTTTTTATCTGGAAGATGTTTGCGGGAAGTTGAGTCGTCAGTCAATACTTGGGTTCGCGAATTGTCAAGTTGTCTAATCTGCAATCATCGTCAGCTGAACGTTAGTAAGGCCAAATCTGTTGTTTTTAAGCCCAAGAATAAACCTGAACACTGCAGAAATATCCCTAGAATTTCAAAAGTGTGCAATCGAACGTGTGTCCACATACACATTTTTGGGTGTTCTCTTCAATGAATTATTTAATTGGACATATCATGTAAACAAAGTTAACGCAAGTGTATCCCGGTTTTAGGGGAATGTTATGCAAAATCAAATGTCGGATTTCTCCCTGGTTGACGCGTCTGTTATACCATGAACTTGTGCAGTCGCACGTTCATTATTGCCTTTTAGTTTTGGGTACCACAGCCGTACCAAACTCAGACAGGCTGTTTATTTTACAAAAAAATGCAATTCATCGCATAGAGAATGTTCCCAGCTGACACCACTCAAAGCCGTTGTTTCTAAAAACAACTTGCTTAAAGTAACTCAATTGATCGAGCTTAAGCTTGCTGTTCCTATTCACAGCGAAATGAATAAAGACGCACTGTTTCTTGATCCCTGCACTCCAGTTAACCCCCGCTAGAACCTTCGACCAGGGGCTTTTAAGACAACATTTATTCGAACAAATTATGGTGCACAAAAACTAGAGTATATATTACCCCGTTTTTTAAATACAAACCAAGTAATATTCGACATAATTCTTCAATTTACCTCGCTGCTCAGATTTAAACGAAATATACAGCGACATTATTGTACTTAAATTGTGTAGAAGTGTGCACTGGTTTTTTTTTTTTTGTTTTTTGTTTTTTAATGAAAACAAGTTATCTGCTATGTGTTCAGTTTCCTGCTTCTGTATTACACTTGATGTTCTCTTTGTCGGTTGTCTTGTAGACATTGTATAACGTTGCTTTTTCTGGCATCTATTGTTCTTTTTTCTTCTTTTTTTCTTCCCCATTACCATTGCTGATGATGGGTTTTGTAGCCATTGTATAACGCTTTTCTTTTTTACATTTTTTATCTCTCCCTTTTTTTTTCTTCTGCTCTCGTCAACAACACTGTGCAATGCTGACTGTAAGGACAGTAGGCCGCGTTCAGGCACAGTATATCTGCCTTTTGCCTCTGTACCTAAGGCGACTTCTGTCTGGATAAAACAAACTAAAGTTGGGTTCTATTGTATTCAAGACGAATTGAAGTTGAATGCAACTTCAATACAACTTTCTTTCGTTTTAGTATGGTGCAGATTGTGACAGTGTTTTAAATTACCATGCAGTAGCGGGAGGACACATTTCTACTGCTAAATATAGTGTCAGAGCTATTAGCTAGAAAAGAAGCTTGTCTTATTAGGCACAAGCTGATTCACAATCGGGTACGTTTATTAGAGGTTGTAGTTACGTTTTTTCTTTGTTTGGTGAAAATCAATACACCAATTACCACCATACCCCCAGGTTTATCTGCGACAGTTCTCTGCACAGCATGAGAGAACGCAGGGAAATATTTGACCGCGTAATTTTGCGATGTCTGTCGACCAAGAACACAGAAAAAAATGTACAAACTTGCGACCAATCTGTGCGAAAGTGCTTATGTTTTCTGAGAATGTGTGGCTTGAAGTGTACTGTAATACAATATTACGACGTCATTATCCCCTGAGCAGTAAGGTAAAGAATACTTAAAGGTTGCATCAGAACATTTAATACAAGCAAGTGTTCATAGCAATAACTGGCGTAGGCACGGCAGCCGAAGTGGCCGCAAAGTCACTTTTGTGGTTTTTTTAGATTGTTGGAGATAGAAAATCAGCGAGGCCCCTCACTCTCACTCTGTGTAGCATAAAATATCAATTACCGATACTTATTGTCTATTACTCCCTACGCATGAACCCTGCAGTGCTTCGATTGGTGCTCTTACTGCTACAATAACGAAAACATGGACGTAAACGTTCGGAATTTCATGACGACGGCTCCTATGGTATTGCATATATTTATATTTTCACTTTAAAGTGGTGTTGAAATACGATGCCCTCTGTTTCTTTTCCTTCTAGTTTTACATTTTACTTCTACATTTCTACCTGTCCTTTTTTGCATGTCTATGCCTGGTCTCGTACTTGCTGCTGATTAGAAAGTCGTCTTCGTTGCGAATTCTAAAGATGCTACTCGCAGTTGCATTACACGATTTGATAGGCAGTCGTCAGTGTGCTGCAACTGTACTTTTTTTTCAGTTAAAAGGCTGTTGGGAAGATTCTTTGGTGTTCCTAGGTGAGATTACTCTTGAGATTGCACGTGAGATTACTTTGCGAGGCTTGTCTCGGGCTGATCTTCTTAGTTTCGTGTTGGCCTTTTCCGACGTTAGTAACAGATTTAGCACTCTTTGTGGGGAAACACAAATTAATGGTTACGTTTGTTTACTTAGGATGAAGGCATATGGCAGACAATGTAGAGGTCCCTTTTTTGTTCCTAGACACGATTTTATGAACAGTGTATTGAATAATGAAAAAGCGCCACTCACTTTGGCTTCAGTACAAGGCGGTATTTTTTAATTCTTTCAGTTTTAACACCTTTTTTCAACCCTTCAATCGGCGATGCCAAGTACTAGTTTTGCGCTGTTCGTCACTCTTGTGCTTTTGCTAACTTTTGGTCGGTGTTTCTCCCCTTCTCCCTCCCAAACACGAACAGAATGAAGGGTCTCCAAACGGACGTTGGGGCCGGAGTCTTTCCCATCTAAGCATGCGCGCTTTACCAGTCGCCCCTTTATCTGTGCACGGGTGGGAGGCGGGGGGCTCAAGGAAGGCACGCGAAGACAGGCCAGCCCGATGTGACCTGACTTCTATCCCCCCTGGTGGAGCGGTTAGGGTCGATCGGTTACTCAGACACTAACATTCCTACGACGCGGAACTGAAGCAGACAGCCCCTCGTTTGCGCGCTAGAGCAAAGTTCTAGTCCTTTTACGTTTCGTTCGGCTAGTAGTATAGGAAGTACGCTAAATCACAAATTACAAACAGGCGTGTTTTGTTTTGTTTCGTTCACTCCTTGCACTGCACCCTGCTTGGCGGAACATCATTCTACGAAAAACAAAGGGCAGCGCATTTTTCTTTGGTCAATTATCCGCAGTTTATGTTCATTTACATTTTATGGGCGACCCAACGCTTTAACGTAAGTAAAATGTATGTTTGTGCAAATGGAAAGGCAATGTTCTAGTATTTTTGTGTTTGAGTTTGTTCTTAGTGGTTTTTATTTTTGTCTGTTTTTGGGGGCTGAGTATATCATGTTTTCTTTGACCGTGTCTATGTATTTCAAGGTTTATGTTTTTTTGTAATAAAGATTATAAAAAATTTGTGCTTGACCAATTATTCCTTTTTATGCGATTACAATGATAAACCCTGCTAATTTTGCTTGTTATGCATCTTTGTTCGAATAGATGGACGCTACCGGCTGTTAGTGCGTAGGTGTTCGGCAGCAATTCTTACGTTCTAAAATGCCGCGTGCTTAGCAAAAAATTGGCTGCTTGGCCCGTGGACGTGGGTTGGATTGCCGTCCTTCGCGGCCACTTTCCTGGTGAAGGCGAAAAGCAAAAACGCCCCTGTGTTCGAAATTTCGGTGCATGTTAAAGATCCCCAGGTGGTCAAAATTAATGTAGAGCCCTTCACTACTCTGCGCCTTATCGCCTGTGTAGCATCGGCGCGTTAAACCCTACAATCCATCAACGTTAGCAGAAAATGGGCCCAAAATTATAGGTTCGCCTCTAGTACAAAGCGTTCGAATGAAAGAGCATCAAAAGACGAAAGAAAACACAAAACGAGCGCGATAATCTCGTGGCTGGACAAGCACGCGTGAATTATAGCGGCTTAGGGCGCTATAGGGGGACCTATTATTCTTCCTGGTGTTAGGCGCTTCTACGAAAAAAATAACATCTATTCGGAGACGCTTATGGTTTCACTAGTGGCCGCGACTCGTGGCGGCGTAGTTCAACAAGGGAAAGTGCCAGTCCACCTTGAGCTCATCGTTGTCGCTTGATTCAATCGTACCGTGTCTCAAGATGAAAAATGATTCGGCGTCGGCTGGACTTCCGGTTACTGCGTCCGTGAAACGAGGGCAAGCGCGCAAGTATTTTAACACTGAAGCACAGGAGGCGCAGAAGGCGCAACGTAAGAAGCCGTAAATGTCCGCCGGGAATTGTAGTTATGGTGAATAGGGCTGGCTCATTTACTCTGTATTTTAATCCTGACCGACGCGCTTTTAAAGCGGTTCGCAGTGTAATGAAAAGGTTTCTCTGGAGGTTTACACCGGTTTTCACCGCAATGGCCAAATTTACGATCTTACGTTGATAATAATTCACAAGTAAATACTCTTGAAATGTAAGATTCGAAGCGGAAATATTTTCCAAGACAGACTCTTCCCCAGCTCAAAAAGGGTCATCTAAATCTGCAGCGATTTGAACATATTCTGATCAGTTTTCCTCTCTCTGCCTATACATTTGCAGTAAAATTCTAACAGCTCGTCTTTAAAGGTTCCCTTTTTTTTCCTGGCCTGAATTGATTCCTTGACGCGCAGCTGCGGAGAGCAAATGTTTGACGCCCCACAATTTTCCTCGCTCCGGAAGAGGACAGATTAGTTGCAAGGCGTGCTAACCTCATTAGTTGTAAGGCGTGCTAACCAATTTCGCCCACTGCATTTGCGCCGACCGATTTGTGTTAGCACGAATAACATCGTCGTGCTAAAACTAGCAAGCCTCTCTTGGCGAGTTTTGTCACTCGCTTATCTCCCGAGAGTAGCGCACGTCTCTCCTGAAGGTGCTCTTTTTCGGTGTGCGTACCGCAGTCGTGAACTCGGAGAATACGTTAGGCCCATTTATCGGGGCCGCATCTAGCGGATACACCCTTGCTTCCGCGCCGGCCTACATTTACAGAACACGCCACGTCCTTGCAAATGAGTGGAGCGTTCATAGAGACAAACTGTGTCGGAGAGCTGTGCGATTACGCAGCCATGCGAGTAGACATAAAACCGCGGAATCGCACGGTAACTCGTGCAAAACACAGGTAAATAGTTTTGAGGCACACTAAGAGGTTTTGTGAGTTTCTGCATGGAACGCGCAGTTAATGCGCTTCAATGAGCAAGTGTTTGGAGGCAAATGATATTGTCAGCCTAAAGAAATGCGCCTACTTCCTGTAGGGAAGACATTGTTGACTGAGCAGCAGTTCGTGTGATGGAAGGGGATGGAGAGTAACAAAAGCTCGAACTAATCAGGACGAAATAAAAGCCCTAACCACACGTTATTTTACGCTCTTCAGTTTTATTGGTAATATGTAAGCTGTAGCACACTAGGTTTACGTTATCCATTCATCTTGGGACAAAATGTTTTCAGCGGATCTCGGTTTTTAACGAATGCAGTTATAGAACTTGGTTGTCATTCAAATATTGGTCGCATCTTAGCACATAAAAAGGCAAACCCAAGATGGAAAGTTTTCTCTGAAGAGCAAAAGTAAGCTCAAAATAACAAACCGGTTTTCCGAAACTTTAAAACTAACAAATATTCCAGGACTCATGTGGAATTTAAGTATTTACTACGGTTAGATTAACCGATCGCAGCCATATCAGCGTAATTCTTAACAGAAATTTCAATCCCTGTTTTTTAGAGCCAACAGTTTCTCGCACAGGACGCCAGTTATCACTCTCCATATGACGATCATGAGCACTGATTATAATTGAAACTTTTCTGCCGGTGGCGAGGGTGACAAAAAATCTGTGGCCAAGATTGTTCCTGGCTGGGCTGCCTGGACGGTAGAACGTTGTGACGGTAGGAATAAACCCATTGTGACGAGTTCGTTCCTACTGCGACGAGGGCTATTTGATGAGCACTTCCAATTTTCGCACCGAATAATACTCCTATTGCTATCTCGAGATCCTTTAAGAGACTAGTAACTTTTTTTATAATCAATTGCCATTCGGGCGATTGATGACACCTGCGGCTGTGGTACGTGTGGAAATGCGTGATCACTGACACCACCAAGGGGCTTCTCTGGGAGCGCCGTGAGTTATATAAAGGACGACTTCCTTCCATACGCCGGATAAATTCTCCTACTTCGTATTTCTCCTTAATTCTTGGCAAATTCAGGCTCATATTTATCTTCAGTGTGATTTTAGGAGCTGTTCTTCCAGCACAATGAATACTATCCAATTCAAATGTTCGCTGCACGACTCAGGCCATTAATTATTCTGCCAGGATATTCTCGGGAGTAGTGAAAGAAGAGAGCTGTCGGCTCAACCTCCGGAGAAGAAGCTGAACAGCCATCTGCGTGGGCTCTTTCATAACCGACATCGTGTACATAGTGTATATACATTGCTCGCATCTTTCAAAGCTCATTTCCTATGTCCTGCCGCAAAGTAACATGTTTTGGTGGAGTTTGCGGAGTTCATCCCCGATCTGGCCCCAGCTTTGCTTCGTCTGGACTACTAATCATCGCTCAAAGGCTGTTGGATTGCGTTGGCCCGCCCCAGCCCCACTGAACCATGGACGCACCGCTCCCCAGCTTCTAGTCCATAGCCTATGACCAGTCGAGACCATCCGATCCGACGAGCCGCGACATGAACAGAAGACGATGCCGTTCCCCTGCCCTGCTCTGCAATGCATTCCTGAGGCCTTGGGACGTTGCCTCATGGCCTCGGCGGACATTACTGCTCCGGGGCCAGTGCTCACCAGCGACCATCATCCTCAGTCGGTGGCGGCGAGGACTCTTCTGCAAAAGTGCAGAGCACATTATGGGCTCGCCTTGTCGTCGTAGCTCGCTTTAACGCGCAACGCATACCGCTCTGTCAGAATCAGCGACGCAGCAAGATAACAGACCACAGAAAGACGATTTAGTATAAACCACGTATCAGCCCGCAGCGACTAGTGGTACAGCACTGCCCTAAAAACAGAAAACCCAATCCGTTTCCATGTACTTCCGAGCAGTCAACACTTTGCACAACAAATGTCTGTGGTGGTGGAACGAGCTACCCCAAAATCAACCCATAAAAAGTTTACAGGTGTTCACAGAAAGAGTTCAGAAACTCGTTGAAAGTCAATACAGTACAATAGTGATAACAGACCAAAGTAAGCGCACCATTTGTAGCGGCGTCCCACAGAGGCTTTGCAAATCAAGCGGATGATATAGTCATAGCCGTTCGAAACTCGTGAAGCGCTGGCGCTTGTCACACATCTCCCCGTTGTTCTGCGCACCCGTTGTTCAGCGCAAAGAAAACTGCATGAACATTTAGGCGAAATACACGTAATTAACCAGCAGCCCAAGCGTTCATTTAGTTACGACCGCGGATTACGTTGGTTTGTACGATAGTAAGCGAAAAGAAGTAGCAGTGCAAGAAAAGAATGGCGTGTTCCAAAGAGCACAGTGCGCAAAAAGAACAGAACTCCCGCTGGTGCTGTTAAAGGCAGGAGGTGCAGCGCAGCGCCCGCGAAGGCGGGAAATTTGAATTGCATTGGACCACGCTCCGTTCCATTCATCAAGAGAGCAGTGACACAGGGCGGCGAACGGCGGGGTGGGCGGTAGGAGTGAGTGGACAGTGGCGCTACAGCCCATTATTGCGAACCACTGTTCTGCATTTGCGGTAGCGTTCACGTTGAGTGGAAGGGCTTTAAGTTTTTTTTCATCGTAGAGCATTGTCACGGCATCTACACATTTGCGGCCGAGTCGACAGGGACGGTCGCTTTAGAGGAGGGGGATGTGTCACGGGAAGAAGAAGAGAAGTGTGGGTCCAACTTCCGGACGACAAGGAGAAAAAGAGCCAGCAGTGCGAGCTCTCTCCCGGCCAACATTGTTTACAGGGTGTACATAAATTGCTGGCATCTTCTTTGGTTTGATTGGAGTGTCCCGCTGCCACATATCAATGTGGTTACGTGGTGGCAAAACAAGGATCGGACAAAGCGCGATAAAAAGATGGGAATCTATTAGCACAATTGAAATGACGGTCATCGAAGAGCCCGTGCCTGTTGCACGCACACACATCTCGCTAATTGTTGAGAGCACAGCGGTATCTTCTATAAGGTCGTCTTTTGCTAGGGGTGACATTACCCTGGGCTGACAACGATCGTCCCAGGCGAGGCCACAGCACCTTAATAAGTTCGTAGAGGGTGAAGAATTTAACGAGAATAAACAGGGAAGTTATTGCTATCACAGATCACCATTACTGTCTGATAAACACTGGCCCCGTAGCAGCGATGAACTCAAGGAGGAAACGGACGAAGCTGGTGAGGGCTGTGTAACAACCGTCATACAGAAGAGCGGAGGGCAGGGCACCATCGGATGGTCACATTTCGTCTAGTATTGGCATCTGTTGATAGGCTCGTCATGTCCTGGGGACACGTGGTGTGGAATGTCGTTGAGTGCTGGTCGCGAAGGGGCTGGGGCTGCCCGACACGTTTCCCGTACCCTCGATTGTTGCACCGATGGCGATACCGTGCGAAGCAGAGGTCAGGAATAGGGGTGAATCCGCACACTCGAAAAGGGGCAATACTGTCCTCTAAGGCTAGTACCACTGTCGTTTTAATATAGTTAAAGCAGCAATTGTGGTGTATTCCGGAACTACATCGGCCATACCTTCTGTGCACAGTGGCCGGTATTGAAAAACGGAGCGATGCGTCCACCGGAGATGCTATAGTTTTCTTCTGCCCTGCCTCGAGGCCATAATGTACAGTGCAATTCATGTGAAAAACTAAGATTATTTGCATGACATGCCCCTTGATGTGCATTTATGAACGCGCAGAAGGCGCTCAGGAAATACAACACAGCAAGCCTCTGTTCCTGTGTCCGAGAAGGGAACCTGACACGTGATCATAACTATCAATGGATAGTAAGCCCATCTAAGCAGTCAATACGCGGTTTATCTTGTAGAACTATCCATTCACCAGTGGCTCGTTTTTAGAGCAGAAGCTATACTAACCTTGTCGAGCCGAACTTTCGCCGGTCGCAAACGATTGGACCTTCATTTGCCCGCAAAAACCCCTTTAACGCATCAGCGTGAATCGGCGCACAAAGCTCTGCCTCGGCCGCCGGCAGTGGTTTGCCGCATGCGTACTCTGCAATTGGGTTGCCGCCTGACCTCGTGACTCGCCGAGCGCCTGGAAAAGAGAAGCGCCGCTATCACTTAGTCAAACCAGCTTGGCCATGAATGAAAGGCAAGCAGGGCCATCTTCTCTGTGCATTGCGCGGCAGGGAAAGGCTTCATCCGTTGTCAGCAAGCGGCGTCCGACAGACAGACAAATTTTTTATTAGGATGTGGTTGAAGGAGTGGGTGAATGATATCCGGCCATGGCTGCCTCACACACGAAGTGCCACAATGCGGCAAATATATCTTGTGGCGACCAAGGGGCCTGATCCAGTCCTTATTAGGAGGGCCCGGTCAGGATGGTGTTTTGCGCGAAGCAAATTTTGTGCGCCGCAGTACCGAACGAGATGGCTGATTGTTGGGGCCACGTAAGTTTTGCAGGTGAGGCATGGGACTGGTCGTGGTCGCACAGCGGCAGAATCACCGTTGGGGCGGTTGCCATGTTGGGATTTTGGTTGGTGACAGGTAATTCCGCCCTCGAGCAACTACGTCGTCTGTTAAGCGTACCCCGACCGCGCACTGTTGAGGAACACCTGAGAACCTAGGGGCAGCCCAGGGGGTGAGGGGTTGTCGCATGGTGGAATGGTAGTTGATAATTGGTAGTTGAATGGAATGGTAATTAACATCGATAGCGGTGGTCCACATATGGGTAACTGCAAAGCGTATTTTTTCGCACAGTGATCACGACCTGGGAGCGGAGAAATGAACCCTCGGTGTGAAGTCCATATGCCTTCTCGTTTTCTGGGTGTCCTTGATGTCCAGTAATCCTGCGGACTATAACCAGTGCCCCAGAGTCCACCATGAGTCCCTCGCATGTCTGCTTGGTAGCGTGGGCGGTGCTATTTCGGCTCAGTGGACCAATGAGGCGATTGACTGCATCAGTACATTCAGTCAAGATGCGCTTGGTGTATCCATGTGCACGGTGATCGGTGACAACCTGGCGTGTAAGGTAAGTCCTTCTTTTTAAGTGCGAATGCACTTCTTAAGCGAGCCTAAGCGTCCGCCGCCGTCCGCATAGCAAGCTGCGGGTGCGCGCGCTCCTCGTCTTCCTCGCAACGGGGGGAGGGCCAGATGGAGCACGCGCTGCCTTGACCGCTGACATGGCACATACCCACGTGGGGGATTGGCCAGGAATCTCCTCGTCTTCCTTGGCAACGGGGGGAGATGGGCGCGCGCTGCCTGGCCGCTGACATGGCACATACCCACATGGGGGATTGGCCAGGAATCGGGCGTGAGAAGGGCTTAATGCACCCGCTAAAGAGTACTGACACGAATTTCAGAGCTGAGATCCGCTCTAGCAATCAAGTACAACGAAAACACAAATAGGTGTCTGTGACTAAATGCATCTTTCTTTCTTTGTAGTGTGGGTGTGTGTGTGATCTCTCTTTCGCAAACATTACCGAACCGCGCAAATTCAACTCGTGCATTCGCACTTTCACATTCTTCCCCTCGGGGAAATGCGGGGAATTTTTTTAGATAGAGGTCAAGTAATGTAATATCAAGGTCGGCGTCCAGAGACGTAAGTCGAATGTTCTGCTGGTCACTTGGTTGGACACTGCAGCCCGTGCCGCTATGCCGCCTCGGGACGCCAAGGCGCGTCTATAGAAATCTCTAGTGTTGGATTGTGCCGTAAAAGCAGCACGGGCTACAGCAAGCGAGGTCCGCTACGATACGTGCCACTGGCGCTGAATTTTAGAGGCTGCCGGTTTTTGCGCCGTAGTAAGCGTGTCCACCCATGTAGGTAAGTGCGTCTGTATAAGCGGCTGGTCCGGCGGTGTAATGTGGCCTTCAGCAGTCAGTTCTAGGCGGCGAAGTGGTTTGAGTTCATAGAAATCGTGGGCTGCCCGTCATCGTGCAAGGACTCTATCTTCAAGAGTAGGAGGCCCACCACAGTGGTACAGCTCGGTGACCTTCACGTGGGTTGCAAGCCCCATGATGACAAAAAGGGCTGCCCTGTAGGGCGTCTCCAGCTGTTCCGTCTAACGCTTCTCGGGGCGGAAGCAGAGGGTCCCGCAGCAGGCTTTGCTCACCAGGATGGCTCGAACTAGTCGCCCGGTGACGCTTCGGAACGCTCCACCTAAGGCATTAGTAAGTCAAAAGAGTGGGAGTTAAGATGCCTCCCTGAGGAACTCCTGAATGGTTTTCAGTTGGCCGCGAAACGCCGGACGAAATTGTTCAATGTTTTACCCGGGTAGGATTACGCCAGCGCCTCAAGACCAGCTGCGTGAGTAACCGTGTCATATGCTCTGCGGAGGTCCAGTGCGACCATGACATGCGGACGCTTGGAATTTGTTTTTCCTAGCAGACACTGCAAGAGAAACAGCAAATCATGAATCCCCAGACATTGCTGCAACCCAGTTTGACATGGGTGGAAGTACTCAACTTCCTCCTCGAGGTGGCGATTGAGGCTGGTCACTGCAAACTCTTCTATGATATTGAAGACGTACGAGAAATAGGTCGAATATTGGCCATATCTGGCTGGTTTTTTCCTGGTTTAGAAATTGCAGTTATTACAGCGGGTTTGATGCTGGTGGCACCTGTCCGCGTATCCATTTTTCATCTTGGTGTCATGAAGCTCTTCCCTAAAATTCGGAGGAAGGTTTCGAAGCATTTCCCACGTGAAGCTCTCTTTCCTGTGCACTATTAATTTATTTGCTCCAAGGCCTTCGTGAGCTTGGATATCGTGAACAGAGTCTCCATAGGCTGCGACTGGTCCACCTGGGGAGGAGCATAAATATCAGTAGAAGGTAAGGTGGATGGTTGCGGAAGAAAATAGAAGTTACTTCCATCGCGAAGTGTTCCTGATCAATATCGGTGCGAAGCATCAGCGCCTGCACCGTTCCCTGGAGCTTATCACATCAGCAAGGACCGGAAAGTTGACCGAAGCTTACCTGTTCCAGGTTGCCGTGAAAAAAGAATCAAAATAATATTCCCTCCACTGGTGAAGGAGTGGTTTCACAGAATGTCGTATCCTCGCTGTTCGTCGCCGTACGCTCACTAAGTCGTGTATAGGGGCGCCAACCGGCGACATACGTCGCCTCAAGGTCGTCCCTGTGCTTCCAAAGATTGACCAGCTTATGATCTGGTGCTGGGGAGCTTTCTTCAGCATCTCAAACGATATTAGCGGCTTCCACAACCGCCAGATTGCGATCTACCAATGCTCGGCAGTGTTTGCCTCGTCCGTCGTCACATGCAGGTTCGTTAAGTATGTCCCTGAAACGCTGCCAGTTGGTGAAAAGCACGCACATCCTATACTTCTTGTCTCTACCGGAGAGCTGGATCCAGATGGGGTAGTGATCGCTGCTCCACAGCATCCGCTCGCGAAACCATGTGGCCACAGCGTCGGCTGTTGCTCATGTCAAGTCTCGAATTTTATCACGTTGTCCAAGGGTTCTCTCCTAGTCGGGTCGCTGGACTGATTTTGTTTAGAAGCTACAGCGCCAATTTACGAGCCTAATCCAGCACTTTTAGTCGTCGACCTCGCCACATGTGCTACCACCCGGGCCTTACGCTGGGCATTGAATTCCCCATCGAACACCACCACATCATCAGGGTAACACACGTGAAGACGGCGCATACAGCAGGAATTGACGCTCGTGGAATCATGCTGAGCAACTCCTGGGCACATGTATATGAAAGCAACAATTAAATTGTAACGTCACACGTACAGCTGACCTTCCACAACATATTGGGCGTCTCCACCGAACGCGGCAGTAGGGATCTGGCAGTGCACTACTCTCTCGAGGAGGTAAATGATAGTCTGGAATTCTAGAACATGTCGTGAGGATTCTTACCAGGATGAACGTGTTATGTGGGTGCCGTATACGCTCTATAGCCGTATAAACGGGTTATGGTACTCAGCTTTGCTTGGAGCAGAGTCGCCAATAGCTTGGTGTCCATGCCGTTAATAATGCTCTCATTCGGTTCGGCTGCCGCCCCCGCGGAAGCCACTACAGTTTCACTGTTGTACACGGGTGTTTTCCCCGTTATGTGATTTCGAGCTTTGCACTGTTTCAGTAGCAGTAGCTCTTTGAGGATCAGACAAGTTATATATTCCCGTACTATGGATCTCACTTCTTAAACTGCCCAGGGGTAATCAGGGCCCAACAAGCTGTTCCCAGCTTTTTTCCTGATTACCTTGTATAATGTTTATTACGCAAAATAAACTGAAATTGAAAATGAAACTGATCCAAATCAAGGACGACATAGTCGTTCCTGCCTCTAGAGTGAGAAGGTCCGTGCACAAAAAATCCCGGGGCTGCTGCACAGTGCGGCGTCCCTGTTCGAGTTGGTAAGCGCTTCCGTTACGACTGGCCCGTTTGGTTTTTGTTCTCCATCTTCTGCTTAGCAGGACCTTAGTCAAGTTGATTCTGAAGGGATGCCAGATGGCGTCGCTTGGAGGCGATCTCTTGCTGCCACATTCTGACGCTTTCTGGCACGTGTGGTTGCCTGGGGCGGCGTGGCGACCTGTGGGCCCTGGAGGCCTGCTGCCTCCAAACTGCGGTCGACGAAGGTGCTGCCGACTGTTCAGCCATTTCAGCAAAATTTCCAAGAGTAAACTTCCGGCAAGTGGCGTAACCACCCCGCAGATATCCCCCGGTGAATTGCTTCACTGGAGTTTGTCTACCCAAGCCTAATCATAGTCATGTCTAGCCACTGACCTTGGCACAGCCGTCATACCTGGCTTAACGGTTAGCCTATACCTAAGTATGATAATTACAGCTAAATCAAATGTCAACCAAGACATACCAAGAGGTATCCAGTCTAAAAGGAGCTTTCGGTTTGCATAGCCACGGTTAGATTAGCTACGCCGCCGTCACTGCTTAGTAGACGGATGATTCCCTTTTACCCATTAACCTTTTATAATGTCATAAAATCCTCAACGCCGTCCTAGAACTTCTCATAAGCAGTACCTCCATCTCCAAAATATCAAAGGGCAAAAGGAGCCGACAACGCAAAAAAAAAATAGTAACTCAAACACGTGCTTACTGTAAACCGCAAGATTTATAATACGCACAAAATTACCACATAGAAAATAGTAAACTACACAATCGTAGTAATATGGTTCAAGAGACTTGGATGGTAAAAAATAACATCTGGAACTAATCAGTATGCCTCTTCTCATTCTCTACTAGGTGGAACTTCAGGCGACCACTGCGGGGGCTGGACGTTCGTCAGTAGCGCTTTTCCTTTCTTTACGCGGATTCACTCTTTTGCGCGCACCTACGCTCCTTAATTTCCGGTACTTATAATGCAGACGTACAAAGAACCGTCGTCGCGCGAAGAAATTTGAATCAACCTTTTTGAGCATTCTGCAGAACTATTCCATTTGTGTGAATGAATGTGGCCTAGCTAAAGAAAAAGCGCTCTGCGAAAACCAGTCTATCCTTAGTGAATCAAGCAGCCCGTTCCGCAAGAGGAGAGGCATTAATGGTGTTATCACTTAAAATAGGGAAATGCTGTCATGTCTCATAGGCAGTATTTTATATAATACAGCTACTTTTTGAGCTAAGCGCTCGAAAATAAGGCGAAACACCATGACACGACAACATTTCCCCGTAGGAAGAGTCATTCCAAACAGCACTATGAACATTTCGAGTAATCCGAATCATAAGGGTGGGGGGAAATTCTGCCACAAAACAGCGGTTACGCGTCAAGGCCAGTCTCACGCTGTGAGCCTATATTACCACGCTTCGATCCTTACGAAGAAGGTAAAGGAGCATTGCAAGACAGCGAAATAAAAATACATCAAAGCTAAACCTTCGTGAGTGGCGGAGCACACCCAAGGGACAATAATGATATCGTCTACTGAAGAAAGACCGTTTTAATCGACGGCCCCCAAATCCGTTTTGTCCCATTACAAATCTAGAAAGACAACCCCCTGCGTGTCAGGAAAGGTGTGAGCGATAGCCACGTTCTAATGTTAGGTACTCTTCGTGTAGTGAAAACTGTTTTAATGGAGGGTCCTAAAAGAATTGGTGCAACCAACAATGGACGACTTGGACAAAGGACAGCGGAGTTCATAAGGAAAAACAAGATGTCGCGAAGAAGATCGTTTTGAAATAGAGAACAGATGCAGTATCTTTTTCGCTCAGTACAAGATGCAAGAAGTCTGCATTGCTGCTTTACAATAACTTGTATACTGGAATGTGTGCACAGCATTCATTCTTTACTTTCTACCGCAAGCTTCAAATCTGAAAGGATTTAACTTGTAACACACGTTCCTACTGAACGCACTGTACTAGCTCAAGGACGGAACACAAGAGGACAAAACCATGACACGAACACTAGACCTTGGAAGTCTAGCGTTTGGAAGTCTAGAACGGAAATCTGTTCATCCTGTGGTTTTCTTCCTCTTGTATTCCGTCCTTGCGCTAGCACAATGTACTCAGTATCCACAAACGAACTAGTTAAAGTTCCCGTTGTTGCGACCGGGTGGGGGCACCCGATCCGAGCTCCGTGGCCTTCGACATACGAGTGGTAGCGTGTATGATGCGAGCGGCCTGCCGCTGTTGCAGCCGTGAAGAAGTCCAGAAGCAGTAGGCTAACGTAACTGTTTACTACACAGCGAGAGGTGAGCCGAAGCCAAAAAAAAAACATACAATGCCCCGACGGGCGAGGTTACAATACAGGACTCGAGGAGAGCGACCGCATGGATTCGCTTCTCAGACTGAAATGAATTTCAGCGCTTGGGCTGCTTCTATTTACACCCAAAAGCGGCGACGGTCAAAACGCCGAGTAGCAACACGCCACAAAAGTCACAGACACATACAGCGCTCTTTCCACAGTTCGTGAGTCATCGATGGCCTTGGCGCACGTTGAGTCCGAGAGAGGGGAGAGAGTGTCCTTCAAACATGCTGATACATGCCTCGCCGGGCCGGCAACCGTCGAAGTTTGAAGCGCGTTGAAAGCGGGGCGACTTGCCTGGGCTTGTCGAGGCGTGACTCCCCGACGTGCTGGCACCTGACGGCTGTGGGGCGCACGTCCGGGAAGAATGCCTGGGCGCGCCGCCGAATGTTGATCGCGGCGATAGCGAAGCGTCCGAGCCGGGCATGTAGAGACACGAAAGTATGATTCACCGACACGCGGGCGCCTGACGGCTGTGGCACACGTGGTGGCTTCGCACGCGGTGGCTTCGCTCGTGGTGGCTGATGCGGGAAAATACGGCGGCGTTGGCCGATTCGTAACACCGTCCTTACCACATACGTTTTTTGAATTCTTGTACCGTATGACTATTTTTTGCTTCTGTTGTTGTCTATTTTTCATATTTTCTGGGGTTCTGTTTCTTTACAGCTATGTCTTTAGGTTTTATTCACTGTATAATCTGTCACTCACGTACTATACATCGCAACCTATTGCTTCATGCATTTTTGTACTGTCCTCCCCCACTCCAAATAAATAAATAAATAAATGAAAATAGACAAATAAATCATAAATAAATAAATAAAAAATTAAAAAACGAATAAATAGGGAAATAAATAAATAAATAAACTCGGAATCATAACACAACTATAAAAAGACAAGGATGTTGTCTTACGAGCGATTGGCCCTCGAATTTGTTCGCAATCAAGAGAAAGCAATAAAAGTAGGAAATATGATTCAGTATTGCAATCGGTTCGCATAGTCTGTATTCTATAATGTGAGCGATTGAGCACGCAACCTGGAAATGGAAAAGGCAAATAACGAAATGGTTCCGCGAAACGTTTAGGATGGCGACAAAAAAAGTACAGAATAAAAGTAACAATCTAAGCTCTGCCATTAAATGTACGCCAGTTTTTGATCTGTTGGAAGAAGCTTCGTCAGGTCGATATTACCACAAGGCGACCTCTTAGCCTTAAACCTAGCATCCGGGCTAAATGCGGTAATAGCGCCAAATCCACCCCTGGTGAGCCTGGGGAAACATAAGTGCGTTGTAATTGCCACAACAGCGCCGCCGCCATGTTGGCCTTGGAGGCGTTGTAACTGCCATGGCAACAACAACAGGAGGTTCAAGTAGAAGGTACATGGAGTTGATCTTGTCGCCCTCTCGGGTCGGTAACGCTACCTTTGATTTTGCCAACCCTGTTCCGCCCGTCCTGCACACCGGCAACCGCCGCCTCCGCGGCGACAGCCCCGTGCAGCCGGCTCAACGAGGCCAGGCTGGCGTACGCCGCTTCAATAGTAACGACACTAGCTAAAATTGGGCTTGAACATTTTATTAGCGTTAGGTGCGCGAACGCGACGTGTGGTGAGAAAAACTGAGGAGCAACACAAAATAGACAAAATTGTCATCAAGCATAGCAAACGTACGACGCCAATTTTATTCTCCAGCTCAGCTTCTCGGCATAGGTAGAGTTTCCCGTTTTTCGCTTTTGGGATGCAAAATTACTGCTTGTTGGTGTACTGGCGCCCCTTTTTCTGCACCATAATGTCCGAGAAAGCAAACACGACGCGAAAATTCTCTAACTGCATGAGACGCGCGCGGGGGCCTTGCCTGGTGGCAGCAGTGACCGTTATCGCGCATGCGCTCCGCCAGTCGCGTCGCGTAGAGGCAGATAGAGATATAAAGTGAAAGGATCTGTATTTCCCCACGTCTGCTACGTTTTGGAGAATGATAATGGAATCAAAACTGGTGAACAGAAAAGTCGGCCTCACGCTGCCCTGCACGGTGAAGAGCAGGACTTCTGATTGCTACTCTGCGTTAACGAATGTCTACAACCAACCGCGATACTTTCTCGCGAACTCCTACTCCTTTTAGATTTTCTTCGTGGGCATGTCGTTGGACGGCGTAGTACGAAAGGCTTGCCGTGGGGAGAAAGAAATCGCTCACCTTTCACCTGTAGCTACCGCAGAAGCAGCATGAGTTGCACAGAAGTATAATATATTTTTAGCCACAGAGTCAACTTGTGCAGCTCCGAGGCGAATATACAGAAAGCGATTCCATGTATTTGTGTTTTTTTTGTGCTCGGGCAATTTTCATAGCAGAAGTTGGGACGTGCCTCAAGCGATTATGTCCATCAGAAACTTCATGATGGGTTACTACGCGATATGAGCGGAGTTTCGCGAGCATTAGAAAAAAGTAGCTGAACCTCGTATACTTCGGGGATGATTCGCTGCTTACATCGACGTTTTCTACTTCTCCGTCGGGTCTATCGGCAGGCCTGGCGCATGCCTCTTGGCATTTTGCTTTATTCTGCTATCTGCCCCTTCTTGCCTTTGGACCAAAGTATGTTTATCACGTACCACTGACGCAAGCTGCTTGAAAAAAAACAGCATTGGCTTAGCTGGGCTATGCCCGGATATACGTAGCGCGATGTAAGGTTCAGCTGGTTATTCTTAGATTTCATGGTTGTCTATGATTAGCTTGATTATCATGCTTGCTGCTGCTTCAATGACACACACACGGGAAACGCATTATGTGACACATGTGTATTTATCAAGCGGCTCCGGCACAGCGCCAACAATCGCCTAAGATGCTAAGCTGGTTCCACAGGGACACGCCGGTGTTGTTGCGACGCACCAGCCATCGGTTCCACACCCCGCCACCCCTCGCATTATCATCAAGTGAACCGGGCCGCCAAGTGCGGAACGGAGGTCGGCGAAGACGCTGGGCGCGTGGGGTGTGTGAGAGACGCCGAGCAGCGAGCAACGTTCTGTACGCCGTGTGACGTCACTGCTCATCGCGCATGCGCAGCACGGCTCTGCAAGAGCCTCGCGAAACTGCTCAACCTCGGCCAGGGTAGCTCATGCTTCAAAAATATCACAAATTGGAAAAAAAAACCAGCTATCGTTCTTGAGCTCTACCAACACACCATTTCCTTTAGTTGGAACGCCTGGATTATTTGCCGTCTTCAAGCTTTTCCACTCACGCGACGTCAGAGCAGGGTAAATAAACCTGTTTTAATGTGGCGTATACCTACAACTTTGTGGAGAGGAATCCGCCTATGACATGGCTACATTTCCTGCACCGTGAAAAGAACAAAGCCTGCTCAACATTTATGCCAGTACAAACAACGTCTTTTTGCCTGAAGACTGTTCGTTAGTTAAACTGAATGAAGAAAGTTGTGTGGAGGGAGGAGTCCATTTGCGGCCTTCCTCAGAGATTCTCCGAGATCACAAACCACCATACCCACTAGTCGGCGTCGCGCCTGGTTCATCTTTATCTATAAATAGCGATAAACCAGGCAAGGCAGTCAATTCGATTGTGTTTAGGTCGGAAGTCGCGTCGCCTATCGGTTAAGTGGAGAGTATATGTGAAATCTGGAGTGGTTCATACGAAAACCGATTAATAAAGGAACCCGGAAAACCTTTCATAAGAGCCGTTGCACGTCTTTCCTTCGCGCCAGGAAGCACTGCGAAGGCTACAGTTATCACCAGCACTGAGTGCGGGCACTAAACTGACGTGATGTGCCGTCGCACCATATGACGCCGTCCATGTATGCGTTGTTTTTGCGGCTTTTTAGAAGTTGCTATCGAAAAGCGTTCGTTGCTTCAACTGAAGGAAAACCGGCCAACAACCGCTACATGGCCTTAGAGATTTAATTCGAACCGTCGAAGAACTTCAAGACAGGGAAAGAGAGAAAAAATTTTTGAGCCAGTTTACAAGTTATCTGAAGGACGCACAGCAGTAATTTTTGGCTGAGGTTCTTTGCGGCCCCCTAATCTCATTACTGGGTGTGTGTGGTGAATATATTCTCCTAGCATTTAGGTTTTAAAAAAAAGTAGAAAACGTTTTGCAAGGTCCCTTTAATATGGCTAGAAGATCAGCCCGGGTATATTGCTGTAAGAGGTAATGGGCGGGGGACAGGATAGTTTCCCTTCGGGTACGTCTTCCGGTGTAGCCTAGTTGAATTATGCACTGGAAGAAAGGAGTTTCACCGTTCAGGTGGGGTTCCTTTTTGGGTAGAATACTACTGTGAGTGGTTTCATAACACCGCTCTTTTCTTTCTTGTATTAGCTAAGGCGCAAAGGTAAATGATGCTGGTCTCCTCTTGTGGTAGAGTATGCACAGGTCTATTGTGAACATTATGCAAAGATGCATCCCGTAAACATAACCACGATGAAGCGGAACGGAGTAGTGTTCATAAAGCATGGGAAACCCCCTTGATAGTAAAACGTGGCCTGCCTACTGATGAGTTTCGCCTATAATTCAGCGTACTGAATCTGCAAAGTAACCATCCACCGTCCAGATACCACAGAAAACTGCAAACACGTTCAGAAGCACCATACGGCGAGCGAACACCCGATGGCTTCGAAGGGCTGGCAGCTGAGGACAACGTTTTCTAGGCAGATATATGCTCCTATCGGTGGGGTTGTGGTGTGGGTTCTTACGTTCGCAGCTATATGCTCGCTTTTCACTGAATGTAGGGAAAGATTACAGTGATCTGATTGGCTGTTTTTTTTTTTTTGCGTGGTTCCCTTGGTTCTGTAGACTTGAAATTATGGAAACGTAGGGTACGGGCCCCTCACTATCGCATGTTTTTTTTTTTAAAGATATGGCCCGAAACACCGTCATTCATGACGGCAGGCGGAAACGTGATGGTAAGAGGGCGGGAAAAATATGGCCGCGGAAATTATATTTAAGGCACCATGTGAATGGTAACTTGGCTAATGATATCTTAGATTAAGGCAAACGAAGTTTTTCAGTTGTTTCCAGTTCAATCTTTACTTCAGCTATCATACCAGTTTTTAGACGCAATGGCGCCGTGACAGCACGGTGACGGCTGGATGAATTATGCCTAAGGATGAATTATGCATATCGGATGGGCTGGAGAGTCGAAGCCAACCTTCTCCGATTGCGGTCACCTGGGCAACTACTGTAATGAGTTAACGATACTTTTCATTGCGTTTTTGTGTTACCTACGCCTAAATATATTGGCGCTGAGATGTTTCCTGCATCCTGTATACTTTATGTTTGTTCACGAGCAGCCTTTCTCGCTTCAGCATGTTATACAGGGTCATCAAGGTTACGTCGACAGGTTTTTTCTTCAAATTAGGGCTTAGATTTACGTGAATACATCTGCCGTGAGGCTATGCAACCAGGGCGACACAGAATGACGTAGCAATTATTGATGTCGCTTACTCAATTACCTAAAATTTAATAATTACCTTTTTAGTGGCTTCAGTAAACAGCCATGTTTCTATTGAAAAGTTGGACGCAATCGTGTTTCCAGGAAGTTTCATTCGGCAGATTTTTCCAAGCCCATCCGTACCCCGAGATATCGAACCACGAAGTTTAATTGCCGTTCGCATAATTACGCACGCAAGCCAGTAAAAACAGGTGCAACGCTCCTTCCTTCTGGGACGTGCGTGCTGTGCGCGGTGTTTAGTTTGACAACAGGGTGGAGGCATGGGAAAAGTGTTAACTGGTACCCTTTCAGTCTTGGCTGGCCTCATCGCAATCTGCACTACGCGGAACCACCATTGAAACATAGAACAAAGGTGAGAAGCTTTGCGCCGGTCTAAAGCGTCGAGCATGCGTAATCATGCGAATGGCAAATAAACTTCGCAGTTCTATATCTCGGAGTACGGATGCACTAGAAGAATACTGACAAATGAAACTGCGCGGAAACAAGATTGCGTCCAACTTTTCAATAAAAACACGCCTGCTTACTGCAGCCACTGACAAGGTATTTATTCAAGTTTAGTTAATTAGGCCACCGACATCAATAATTACCTCCTAATTTTTTATGCCCCAGGGCGCAAAAGCTCACTGTAGATGTGGTCTTCACGTAAATCGAAGCCAATAAAAAAAGAAAACCTGTCGAACTAATTTTGATCACTCTGTATATTTGCTAAGCTGATGTCTGAACTTTTTGCAGTAGGGGCATAGCCAAGCCGGTGTTTTGGTGTGAGAGACCCCCCTCCCCCCCCCTTTCCCGTTGCGCCCCCAATATTTTAGAGCTGAACCCCCTTCTCTACTGATTTCGAACTTTTTGGGGAACTGCAACAATTTAAATTCTTTTGTGTGGAGTGTTTGTTTATGCGCTATAACAAATAAACTCCTAGAATCAAGTCTTCGAACGCTTTTGAATAAAGTCCTCAGAGTTCGGTGTGCGCTGGTATTTTTATGCAGATACTACAGAGTACAAAACAACTAACCTTTCACCTTTATCGGAGCAGAATGATGATTAAGATATTGTTTGGCTGCAGGCTCTGCTTTTTAATTTTTCATTACCTGCGCCGCAATATCCGTCCAAAAATTAATTCTGCCTATGCTACTGCTTTGTACCGCGTCAGCGGGCGGTAGAAAATTAAAGATGGTCACAGCAGTGGTGAATTTCGAAACTCCCTTCACTCTTTAAAAAGTTAAGTAAATTTTCAGAAAAGGGGGACATGTGTGAAGAATTGCAACCTTAATTTGGTAAGGTTGGATATTTATTTTCCAGAACTTTGCCTAGGGCATTACTAACGCGTCTCATTATGGGCACTTCCGCAAGTTTTAGGTAACATTCGCTGTTTAGGTTTTCGGTCATATTCAATGTGGCGTTCTTTCTGACTCAGTTTGTTTTAGGTGCCTCACTTCCGGGATTCAAATAATCGGCTGCCGTGAAAAAGTATGAACACGTGCAGTAAAATGGAATTCTTTAAACGTTTTTTATCTTAGTAGAGCTACAAGTAACGCAAACGTTAGCATTATAATGATTAGGCTAGGGATTCACGAACCTAAAACACTGGCATGGTGGAGCGCATATAATAGATGAACGTCTTCAACACCGGTGCTGTTTCCGTGATTTCCGCAAAACGTTCTCATTTTTGGAAATAAAAGTAAGCGATGATGAACTTTCCCTAGGGCATTACTAAGGCGTCTCGTTATGGGCACTTCCGCAAGTTTTAGATAACATTCTCTTTTTAGATTCGGGTCATAATCAACGTGGCTTTCTTTCTGACTCAGTTTGTCTTTCGGTGCCCTACGTCCGGGATTCACAGATTCGGCTGCCGGGGGAGATTATGAACACGGGCAGTAAAATTGATTTCTGTGAACATTTTCTTTTGAAGTAGAGTAATGCAAACGTCAGCATTATAATGATTAGGCTGGGGATTCACGAACCTAAAACACTGGCATGGTGGAGCGGTTACAAAAGAAGATGGACTTTTCTGAAGCTTTGCTGTTTCCATGATTTCCGCAAACAGTTATCTTTTTGGGGCTTAAAAGTAAGCGATGGCGCAGTAACGCCAATTTGTAAGTGACTTTGGTCGTACAAAGTACAGTATCCATATGAAACAGACACAACAAAGAAGACAAATTGAATCTGCCGTTCGGAAAACAAGTACTTGCTTACCATTAGGTATGTACAGGTAGCCACTTTTTTTAATTTGAAAACCGTAGCGTGCGGGTTCTTCTATCAGCTTCTACATTTTGTGGCCAAGTGGGAACCATAAAATGCTGCCGTTTGATAAAATTCTTCCCCACAGCTTATTATAACGCATGCAGGGCCATCCTTTGCGGTGTCGCTTTTGCCAGCCTTGCGCGAACGTCCCGGGGGAAGGTGTGTTCTTCTAATGTAGTGGACGCGTGTGCCAAGGTTATAAGTGGTCTTCGAAAACGGCTGTGTGGATGAGATTATATCGGGGTGAGTCAGCATAGTTTTTGTCTCGAAGAACAAACTGCGCGCAAATAACGGGAACAAGAACACATGAAGACGGGACAAGCGCAGACTCGAAACTAGTTTATTATTGCACATTTCAAAGCTTTAAATTCCCAAGTGCCCAATCGCCCTGCCCCCAATGCGTCACAGTTCTGGGCGCACTCAGCCGAAAATACAAAGAAACTGTAGCAACAAAACCACAAAACGAACTTTGAGGCGCACGAAAGGCGAAAAATGAGGAAAGATAACCGCATCATACATGAATTAAGACCCCCCCCCCCCCCCAACATGCCAAGAAGAGGCACTGAAATAGCGCTCAACGTGCTTCTAGGTATGCGACTTCACAATTAAGCAGGGCAATAGAGGGATGAATGACGCAATCGGAACCAGCTTTTATGATAACAACAATAATAATAATAATAATGTTTATTACAGAAAACGTACACCTTATACACTCCAGCTCACTTTAGCAATGATGCTTGTGACCGGCATGGGCAGCCTAACTTCGTGCACGGGGCACATGCCTATGCCCTTTACGAAATATACAAGGTAAATGAAGAGGAGGGAATTTTTTTCTGGCCGGACAACAATTACTGTCGACAACACAAACAAAACAAAAGAAATTCAACTAACACAAGGTAACGGAAGAACTATACGATGCAAATTACATACACAACTATTATGAAAACCTATACAATACGAGCATGAGGATGCAAAATGTGCTGTGTATAGCTAAATAATCAAGAAGTTTCGGTTAGCTATAAGCGCAAGAACAATTGATTTTTTTAATACTATGAAGGGCAGCATCTACTTCAAGTTTATTAAAAAGAGAGGTACATAGTAGAATCGTGTTCTTTTCCCGAAATTGGTATAAACGCGAGGAATTACATACGTTTCAATACGGCGCAAAGGTCTTTGTTGTCTGCTTTAAAAAGGTATTTGAAAAATATGTTTGCAAAGTGCATCGAGGCAAATTGTTTGTCAACAGACAGCAGTTCTAGTTGATGCATTGTTAAATCTTTGTCCTCTCCTTGAAGGAGTGTTCCATATGACATGCAGCGAGATATTCGTTTTATTATACGCTTTAATATGTTAGCCAGTATTTTGAGGCATGACAATAGATAGTTAGCCCGTAACGTACTATTGATTCTCCCAATGATTTGTACACCATTTTTCTGATTAAACAATCTGATGTAAATTGTAGGGAATAAAGATAACTGCACACTACCCGCAAGCACTTCGCCACTTCTTGGATATGCGTGTCCCAAGCTAGTGTCCCCATAGAATGTTAAACCTACGTACTTAACAGTACTTGATCGTGGCACAGTTGGGCAAAAGCACTGACCGCAGCCGCTATGGTGTAGATAAATAGGCCTAGAATTGTGAGCCACTTATGTGGGCTATGAAAGCAAAGTAGGGTCGTTTTTTATTTATTGATGAAAATACGATTAGAAACAAACCAATCGAGCAAATGGCATATATCAGTCTGAAAAATTCTTGCAGCTTCATCATACGAGTTACTCGGAAAGGCTAAGACCATGTCGTCAGCGTACATATAAAGCTTGGATTTTAGTGGTACACTGGCAAGGTCGTTAACATAAATATTAAACAAAAGAGGCCCTAGCACAGAACCCTGTGGAATACCAAAATCACTGCCCTGTTTTTACTTAAAGAAGCACCTACTTTTACACATTGCACCCGATTGAAAAAATAATTTTTAAAGAACGACAAATATGGGCCTCTGAATCCAATATCGTACAATTTGTGCAATAATAATTGATGGTCAACGGTATCGAACGCCTTTTGTAAATCAACGAACAACGAAAGAGCAACATTATTATTATCCAGTTCATGGCAAATAAAGTCGTTAAAGTCCTCTAATAGTGTGGTCGTGCTTATTCCACTGCGGAAACCGAACTGGGCAGGATTTAGTAACTTATATTTTGTACAGAAAGAATTCATGTTCTTATACACAATTTTTTCTATGCATGTTATATATGAAATTATTGCAATTGGCTGGTAATTACAGTAATCATTCTTGGTTCCTTTTTTGTGCAGTGGCCTCACCATGCTTGCTTTCATCGGATCCGGTATTTTAACAGTTAAAAAGATTTCGTTGATAATGAAGAGTAGTAACTTTTCCAGTTTTTCAAAATTATGAATAATATCTCTTATTCTGATGTTATCGATTCCTGGCGACTTCGTTATGCGCATCGTTTTAATTACATCCTGAAGCTCAACTTCATTAGTACTGGGCATGAAAGCTGAATGTACATTGTGAGCAGAACTGTGGGTATGAGATACTTGCTACCTATACTGATTGTGAAGCTTATTCACAATTTCCGCAAAATGGTCATTAAAATTTTCGGCTAATTCTGGATCTGAAACCCTCCCAAACTGTTATTAACTATGCCCCAAGGTTTTTTTACATTATTTCGACAGGATGAAAACTGATTAAGATAGGACCTTTTTCTTGCTAGTGTTATCTTGGCTGTAAGGTTTTTTTACGTTATTTCGACAGGATGAAAACTGATTAAGATAGGACCTTTTTCTTGCTAGTGTTATCTTGGCTATGAGTTTGTTCCTCAGCTGTTTAAATTCGTCTTTCAGAAGAGTGTTGTGAGGGTTTTTTTCGGCATTGTTTAAACAAGACGCCTTTTTGATAGCTTAGTTCCATTATCTTCTTATCTATTCAAGGGCTGGATACATTTCTGCGCCGAAGCTTTATTTCCTTTTTTGATTTATTGTAAATGTCCTGAATTTTTTTTGCCATTAGATCATAAGCCACCAAGTGATTACTTTCTAAGAGTGCATCCCAGTTAAAAGGTTTAATTTGTCGGTCAACTTCTTTGTCACGTAACACTAATTTTTCTAGCTCTGTCTCTACGGGTGGCAATCGGTTATCTCCTGAAATTACTAATACAGTAAAATAGTGGTCTGACACTTTTTCCTTAACGACCCAACCAAATGCATCGAGTTTCGGCGTTCTGGTACTGATATGGTCAATACACTTCTGCGTCAACCGATCACTTAAGATTTCTTCTCGTGTAAAAGTTTGGATTTCATTCTCAAACCCATATCCTGCTAACAGCGTTAGGTAGTCATTGACTCCAGTTTTCGATGTATCAGTAATGTAATTTTTATAGTCTCTAGCTAAGATTATCTGCTTATTGCTGTACTTGTTTGAAAATGCCGAAAGGTCGTCTTAAAAGAGTGCAATATTTTTGTTTGGTGGCCTGTACACCGCACAAACTAAGAATTCACCATGTGGACTGTCAGCAGTTAAGGCTACCACTTCAGCATCATCAAAAGTAAGAGACAGTCTGTCACATAACCACCCACTGCGAACAAACACCATCACGCCACCTACTTTTCTATGTTCCCTACATAGCGAAAATGACTGGAACCCATCTAGAAAGAACTTTGAACTGTCAATCTCTGAGATGCTAGTCTCAGTCAAAATAAGGATGTGTAAAGACGGCAAAGCTGGCGTCACAACAAATTGTAAGTAATGCCAATGTTTGTGTAGGCTCCTGACATTTACGTGTATTAGCTTGAGAATTACATTTTTTGAGCGGTCGGATTCACACTTGCTTTTTTGCTACCCAGTGTTTGAGTGATTGCAAGCTTGCGGACACTGTATGCTATTTTGTTTAGTTCCGATACTTTCCTAATTTCCACAGGTTTGGCTCCTTCATCCTTCTTAACGAACACTCTTCCGTTGCGTGCCCAGGCAAATTTGTATTCATTGTCTTTTCCGACTTTCCTGGTCTCCCACAGTAGTTTTTTAATGCGGAGTGTCATGTTTTCATTGAGGTAAATGCTCTCTTCTTTCAGAGTTGTCTGTTTCTTTAACCACTCCTCTTTCATTTCTTGCCGGGAAAAGCGTACAAGTATGGGGGGGATCACGCCTATGTACATCCTATGTACAACTTCTACGTCCTCGTGGTTTGGGGCTCTGAGTTTTAGTTTACTGGCAACAGAACTCAGGACTGCGCGCAAGTCTTCCCCTTCAGCATAAGCAATGCCATGAATCTCCAAGTTCCTTTTCCTTGAGTAGTGCTCTAATCTATCCACTTAAATTCCCAGGTCGCTCACTTGTTCATCTTTGGCCAGCAATTCGGCCTCCAAACGAGTTGTCTTTTACTTTAGGTCTTTATTCTCCTCCTTTTGCGATTAAACGGTTATTAGCAAGTTGTCGTACTTCGAAGAAAGAAACTGGAACGTTTTTTCCATGCCCTCAATAGTTTCAGTCTGCTTGTCAATTTTGCCATCAGTGGCGTCGTGCATTACTACTTGTTCTTCGTGTTTCTTCTCGAAGACATCTAAACGACGAAGCACTGGATCCAGTTTCGACATTACATCATGCAGTGAAGGCTCAGAAGCGCCTGCCTAACTGTCCCCGTCATCGTGCTTGCGGTTTAGTCGAGATTTCCTACTAACGCAAGTAGAGCACAAGCATTCGAGAACCCCACCCGGTCTCATGCTCTTAAGCGTAGTCTTTGTAATTCCTGGTCATTTTCCAATGTGGTAACAGTTGCTGCATTCACAACATTTTAGGTAATGGCTCTCAGGAGTAACAGCTTTCAAGCAGGCCAAACAATCACCAAGAGACATTTTGAATGAAAACGCGTGAGCAATGTTGCAGTCCGGTGGAGAATTGAGCCGCTCAAAGGTTAACTCAAGAAAAAAAGTCTCACTTAAAAAGGCAGAGCAAATACATGTAGTACCGCTCGTGTACTCCGCCGGACTGCAAGCGTGGCCCAAGAAACGCTGGCTTTTATGCGCTGGCGCTTGGCATCGCTGCACGTGGTCCGTTTCTTCCCCGCCGATAACGCCGGTTGATAGTCGCGCAACGTAGCAGCCAGGCGAGGTGTTCTGATGACTTCACGGGCGACAAATCACGGAGGAAGCGGCAGGCACGGTCCGAGCACAGGCGGCAGGCGACGAGAATTTCCCTCGAAACGGTCCCTAAAAAGACAGAGCAAATACATTTAGCACCGCGCGTGTACTCCGCCGGACTGCTTGCTTCTACAATTTCTCCAATGTAGCTGGCTTCTACAATTTCTCGCGTTTGCTGGTTCTTATGTCGGTTCTTATATCGGCTGAGTGCGCCGAGAACTGTGACGCACTGGGGGCGGGGCGATTGGGCGCTTGGGCATTTAAAGCTTTCAATTGTGCAGTAATAAACTAGCACTGAGTCTGCGCTTGTGCCGTCTTCATGTGTTCTTGTCCCCGTTAATTTGCGCGCAGTTTGTTTTTCGAGATGCATCATTATCAACTCGCCCAACTCTCAACCCTTTTATAGTTTCTGCCTACTTGGTATTCGCGAACCCATTTTACTGCCATATAAAAGGGGGCTGCCCGGAATCTTAGTACAAGTTGCCTTTGTTCAACATACCCGTGAAGTGAAATTTAATGTACATCAAATTTTCTTGCTGTCACGGATACACTCAACTTTTTCGTGCACTAGTCATGGCTCGACTACAGTGCTGTAAAATGACAGTGAACCTGCCGATGGAGCAAAAACTCCCAGAGTATTGTTTAAAGTAGGCTTGACTTACAATAACTGCTGTAAATGTACCACTGCGTCTTTGGAATATCGTACAAAGACAATATCTCGTACAGTAAGATACAACAAGAAATAAGAGATACCGTAGTCATACCGCAATGCCTGCCTAAGTGGGTATTCGACTGGAGGGCAGATGGCGCTCCAGATATAAATTTACGGTACTAGCGTTGTCGTTTTCGTCCGTCGTCTCTGTGGATATGCGTATAGAATTTTAGCAGTGTGGTTGCAGTAGCAAAGACAGGTATCTTTGTAAGCGTTTATAACTGCGACAGCATCTTCAAGCTGTGTGAGCCTTTGAATAGGCCCGAAACGTTACGTCAAACCGCCATTTACGCATTTTTACCAGGACAATAATAGCGACCGGGCTGTTATGAGATCCGCTTCTAAAGAAGTGGGGCTTCTTGTTCACCATCGCTACTTCCAACAAAACAAACAAAAGCTGTTCTTTTTTTATTTCTAGCCGACATCACATTGCCTTCTTACCAAGGTACAATTGGTTGTGCAGATACTGTGATGAACAAACCGCGACCGGCACGTCCGGTTAGGTGGCTAGTTAATACCGAGTATTTTACTAGTGGCTTCACTGGGACAAATTTAAAGTTTTGGAGTAAAAACTCCCAACGTTGGTTTATTGCGATACGACTAATTATTTTTTTGGAGTGCCCAGCAAAAGGGCCACGCCTTCCTTGAGTGCTGCACCAGATGTACAGGGCGACACACCGAAGATACAGACGATGCAGTAGGCATACTGGTGGCAAAGGGTCGTGAATCACGAAGTACAGTGTAGCGGCACAGCCACACAGACGTAACACACACACACACCCACACACACACACCCACACACACACACACACACACACACACCACACACACACACACACACCACACACACACAACACACACACACACACACACACACCACACACACAACACACACACACCACACCCCACACACAACACACACACACACACACACACACACCACACACACACACGCACACACACACACACACGCCACGCACACACGCACGCCACACGCGCACACGCACACACACACACACACGCGCACACGCACACACGCGCCCACGCACGCACACACGCACACGCACACACACACACACATACCTAAACACACAAGCACCAAGAATTACACAAATAAGATATGAACACAGCGTTCGGGTGCGTTAGCGTGTACGGAGACAGGGTTCATGAAAAAGTACAAGCACCTGCAAGCACTGATGTTTTAAACATTCCAATAATCTTATCGAGCTGGAGAAAAGCGATATCATAAAATCCCTGTCAAGCATATTGAAATGTACAGGCAACACATACGTGCGCATGAACACATGCACACACATACAAAGAAAAACATGAGCTTGCGGTACCTGATCTACCATACTGAGCGGGATTCAAAAGCTTTCGGTTCTTGCATTGTTAAGATCACGTTTAAAAGGCTTAATAGTTCCTGAAAAGACATCTAAGGATGCACAAAAATCAATATTATACACGCATTACACGCGGCATACAGGTGACAGCACCTCTATAGTTTCGGGCTACCGAATTTCGAGGGGATAAACTGGAACAGAAAAAATAAATGGCTCTTCGTGCGTCTACATTGTAATTCTTCTGGGTTAACCCGCTTGAGGACCCGTTGTAAGCGTATTTTGCCAGCGTTGGAAGGTTTTCCGCATATTTTCGTTGCACTCATAGTATTTCGGCTCCATTGACCCCCACAATTACTTTACGAGAAAGCCTCGTTGGTACATTTCGCGCTTGCTTAAAAATCTTCCGCGACCAGCTGTAGAGCAAGCACTTTTCAATTTTTTTTTTACTGCAACCGGCTGCAACTGTATCCAGGAAACTCCGGGAGAGACCGGTAAAATTTACCACCGGACCTGGATCTCGTGAAACGGGAGATCAAACTTCTATCGAGAACAGGGGCACCTGTTTTTTTTTTTTTTTTGCAGTGTTGCCACAAACAACACAACGCCCATGACCGTAGCCCATGTGAATCCATGGTCATCCCTAGCTTGCACAAGACGTCACCACCGGCCTCTCTGGTGCCCTGCTCATAGCGTTTTAATAGATGCTCGAAATAATAGAACCACATAAGTTCACAGCCTTTATTGTCCCCGCAGTGGTGAAACTTGGTAGATACAGTTACGTCTCTGCTTGCTATTTATAAAAGCCTTTCCCATATGCATGCACTGAGACCTACGATTATACGCATCGTAAATGATATCAGGAAATCTCTAAGCTTGTTTCGTGTTATGTGACTATCACACCGTTCAGTGTTATATCCCGACGACGGGGAAAAAAATCAGGCATTTAAATAACTATAGCAGCGTTGCGAAAAGGAAGTACTCCAATAGTTAGGAATTGCTTACAGATATTATTGACAGGTGTTGTACAAACAACGGTACTTTACGGCCGTAACATCAGGGGTATCAACTGGCCCTTCTACTATAAAAACCACAACGCCCGTGTGTGTCATATATGGCAACAAAGTCCTGGAATAAATTCGCCTGAGGTTTGTTTGAGTATTCCGAACATAAATAAATGCAAGGAAATGAGGACAAAAACCTTGTCATGCGACAGCTTCACGGGGTCCCAGTACCCATGGCGCACAGCAATGGCAAACGATTTGTGCACGCATGGAAAACTACTCAACTAAGTTAATTACAGATTTTTTTGCCTCAGTACCACATACGAAATTGAGTGATCCAAATCTGACAAAAAAACGCTTATAAAATATATCAGTGTTTTATCTCCAGGGTAACAGAAAACCATATATGTTATTTACACAGTGGAAACGACGCATGTAAAACCATACAGGTGCTTATCTCCTGATTCTTACAAATTCATCCAATTGATGACAACAAAATAAAACAAGTAAATGTGCTTTACTAATTAACATCAGTGAATTATAAAGGAATCGACAACGTGCCAGGACGAGTCAAAATGTTATAAAATCTCAATGATAATTCCACACTTATACTTGACACCATAGCAAGAATATCATCTTACACAAGAAAATAAATTTGGAAAATATACTTTTACATATTCATGTATGCACACAAATATGATTAGGAGTACCCGGAGTCTGAATACTGCATTTTAATGCACGAATATAGCCTTCATAAATGAGGTTCCACAGAAGTATTGATGATGTATCTGTAATTCTACTTCTAAGTCGGCTGTACTTATGTGCCAGATATTTATATTTTTTAGGGATAGTCATTCCGCAACCTTCTGACACTGTTATCAACACTGTTTAACCCTGGGTTCGTTCTAGGAAAAGGAATCAACCACTGTATGTGGTTGCGGAAACTGTATGGAGGTGCTGAAGCTACTTTGAAGTTACATAAATAACGAAAATGCCTGGACAGTATTTTAACGTAGTTTTATACATGAGAAAAAACCTGTAGCTATATACCTTCGGGAATGACAATGTCTTGTAAGTTAAGAAAAGAATATATGAGGGTGCATCAAAGGCAGAGTTCACGATATGGCGAAGCTCTTTTTTTATATGGCAGAATTCTGTTTAAGTTAGATTTAGGAGTTGTGCTCCAGGTTTGAGGTATAAGTGGTAAATTTAATTTCGACAAACCATTGAAGCTTTACGGGTAAGATGGTGTAAAGCTTCGTGAAAACTAATCTACTTAGAAAAACTAAACTATCGCTAAAGCACAAAGTTTGTCAAAACGGGGAGTGGGGAGGTAAAGAGAGCGTTCCAAGCAGATCAGAGCGGACTACTTCGCTCAAAAATGAGGTTGGATAGCGCACTTCAAAAAAATTGGCAATAAATGGCTGAGCTCATTTATGGGTCTTACGTGGGAAAGACTATGCTAAAATATCAGTGAAAACGATGATAAAAATTGTGGGATGCAACAATGAGGAAGGAAGGGTTGTCACACACCGCTCGAAGGCATACAGACCCAGAGCTTCAAGGACCGGGATTACTGCATTTTGGTGTATGGCGCTCTCTAACATAAAGTTGATGACTGCCCCAGTCGCAGTTGAGCAGGGTCTAACCTGCATGGCAATGCAGACGGCCTAGTATGGAAAAATACGGACGGACTAATTCAAACATTATCACTATCAACCTCCAGATTCTTGCTTCAACAAACAGCTTCATTAGCGCTTCCGTTTCCTCATACTGGAATGTAGAAAAAACATACAAAATCGGTACGTAGAAGCTCCGTAAGTAGAAGACCCGTACGTACAAAATACGTAAAAAATATCCAAATGCTCTTGCAAAGTAAAATAGAGTAACAAAAGCTCACTGATGTTACCCAACATTTTCACGAGACGCCACTCAAGCTCAATATTGACTAAGAGATTATATATATATATATATATATATAGGGTTTGGAAATGAGTGGCTCGTTAGTAAATACCCAAAGGAATGCCGGCAGTCTACAACGCCAAAGAAGGCATAGGGGAATGGTTGGACTATTCTTACCGTTAGTGGCGTTACATTATTTTTTTATTAATTACGTGAGAAAGAAAAAAAGAAAAACACGCGCCCAGAGTGGGGACCGAACCCACGCCTTTCGATTAGATCTCTAATGCCTTACCAATTCGGCTATCTGGGCGACTGTGTTCTCCTTCACTTTCTGGGGTATATATATTTAATACAACTGTATCTGACGCTTGAGGGTGGTAGCCAGCGCCACTCAGACTACACGGGGAGAAGGGGACCTTCTTTTCAACCCGCGGGGCGCATAGAGTTAATACTACTGACTCTAGAGGAAAAGCTGCCCGGCCAGCCCATGCATTGAAACCATGCTACACCTGGGGGGCGCTGACATGATGCCACCCTCACCACGTTGCCCGCTGCCTTTTTGCCTACTAGAGTTGGCGGCAGTAGTGGGTATTCACCTAGTAACCAACGCATTCCATCATGGCAGCCACCGTGCTGTGAGTGCGCCGTGAAAACTTTGCTGTGCAGAAACGTTGTGTGAAGTTTTTCCTGTGGTAGGTAGCGAACTTTTGTGCCATACTGCCGCGTTAGATGCAGTTTTGCATTCTCCGCTACTGAGAAGGGTAACGCGTACATTAGCGATACTTCGTACGCTCGGAGAGGTAGCTTTTGCGGGTGCGTCAGGGGAGTTCGGTCGTCGCTGCGGAGTTGAGCGGACGTGTTTTTTCGTGCTCCTGTGCTTCGGAGGGGCTTCATTTCGGCGGCCCGTTGCAAGCGCGGGCCGTTGGATGTCGCCCGGCTTTCGCTCTGCTGGTGTGGGCGGTCGAGTGCCAGCTCCCACCCCCCCAGTACCCGTTTTCAAAGTGGTCGGGGCCGCCGCAGACTTCGCTCGTCGTCGCACCATGCTCGCCTCCGCGCTTCACCGTTCCCTTCGAGGTTTCTCGTCTCCCGGACGCAGCATTACGCCAGCCAACAGTGTTCGTGGTGTGTCGTGTGCGATGGAATAGACCACAGTTGAACTACTCTTCTATACTCTTTCCTCACCTTTCTAATCTTTACTTTTCTCTCTCCTATCCCATTTCCCCTACTATTCCCGCTTCCGGACTGTGTTAAATGCAGGTGAGCTCCCATGAGAGCTTAATATTATCCCCAGTCCATTTATTTTCCTTCTTCCTTTAGAAAGATATCACTTCCCCCTGATTGCTTTTTTCCCCTGATTTTTTTCCTGGTCGCTTCCCCTGTATGCGCGCATGCGCTGTTTGTGTATATAACCTTTTGTGTGGTGGTAAAGAGGTTCAGTTGATATGCAGCGCTAGTCCTGTGTAGTCTTTTCTTTGTTGTCCCGTCTGTACAGCGGTATTTTAACATGTTTCACACGCTCTCCCCTCCCCCCCCCCCCTCCCCCCCCCCCCGTATGCGTCAGCTGACTTTTTTCGCAATCTATTGAGGTGCTCTTTACAACTACTTGCTTTTCTAGAGAATGGAAGTTCGAACTGGACAACGCATCCAAGAAATGCGTGTAAATGGAAATCGTATTTGTGACTGCAATTTATGCTAAACAAACACGCTTTCTGTGCCTCTTCCTGTACCTGTCTACGAGGCCCCTGCAGCACATGTGTCAACTTTTTTCTCCAGTTGAAATGCTTTTAGGTAGCGGCCCTTGCATTAGCTTAGATTCAATAACCGCGAAATACCCAAGCCTAATATTACTAAGTTTTGTGCATCAAGAAACTCACTCAAGAGATTTTCCATTTCTCTAGTTTCGCTTAGAAGATTTTTCATTGATTGTATGCTAGGGGACGTCACACAAGGTACATGATTAATGTTGTCAGGTTACATTAGGTCGCAATATTTCTATTTAATAGCAGCTTAAACACAATCCCAACAAAAGGAAACCAGAGACTAGAAGATATCATGTAGAACAGGCATTTCCATTCTGGGTTTGTGGAACTATAGTTTTCAGTACTTCCACCTGCAAAGAAAGTAGCGCAAGTGTTCATTAGTCGCTGCACGGCTCTTTACCTTTTAAAATTTCATGCCCCCTCTCCCAGAATAAAGAAAGAGGAAAATTGTGTGAGGTACCAACTATTTCCAGCAAAGCTGTGGCAGGTTTAAAGCCAATAAACAGACAGGCTTAAAAGCCAAAAAACCTTTTCGAAGAAAAAAACAATTTCATGATAAAAAACCTAAGCACTGGAGAAGAGGAGAAGAACGAAATAAACAAATATGTACAAGCAGAGGCAGCATAAAATAGCAAAAAATGAACAAAGCAAATGCAATTCTACGAGGCAGTTAGTCACGAACGCTTCCACGAAGGAGCAGACACTTCAGGAGAAATTTTAAAAAATTAGAAATTATGTACCCAATTTCCATTATGTACACAGAAAATCAGAGATATTTCAGTGGTTTTAGACAAGATGCAGCTGAAGTAGCCAAATCAGTTCTTGCCTTGAAGAATCAGATTGCAGTGATTAAGAGAGAAAAACAGTCACAGGTGCTGTAGGGGTGTTACCAGCATGCAGCATCCTTCATTTGCCCATTTTGTCATTTTGCCTGCTTGTTTTATGCCCACCTTTTTTTCGCCCATGGAGCTGTCTTTGTACTGGCCATTTCCACGCCATGTTTTTTTTCCTCCCGAATTTTTTATCCTTTATTTTCTGCCAGTCCTTTCCTTTCCTTTCAAGTTTCCTGTTCCCATTTCCACATGTAGCACAGCCAGCTGGACAGTTCTTCTTCTTCTCTCCTTGGTTAACCTCCCTAGCTTTCTTCTACAGTTTCTTCCTTTCTTTCAAGTCGCACATTAGGTTATCTTAGCCTTGCTCTTACCATCACAAACTTCCCTAGAGGTCTGGTGGTATTACTGGTGGTGAAATAAACTTTAAAAGGGTCGAAAGTTGGGCAAGTTGGTATTGACGCATCTTAAAAATCCAACTGCGCGCAAATTAACGAGGACGAACACACTAAAGACACCACAAGCGCAGACTCACAACTGGTTTATTGTTACAAAAATCAGAACATTAAATACCCAGGCGCCCCACATACGTCACATTCTCAGCGCTATCGGCTGCACACACAAAAAAAATAAAATAAAAATAAATAAAAACTCAGAAGCACATGAATGACAGATAATTCCGCGACGATAACACCATCACACATGAAATATCCTCCCCCTCTTCACCACGCATGCCCTGAAGAGGCTTCAAATTCATGTTTAGTGCCCATCTTTGTAGGCGACTTCGCGACTAAGCAAGGTAATAGATGGGCGACTAATACAATCTCAACCAGCTATTAAAATGTGTCTGGCTTCGACAATTTCTCTTGTCTGCTGATTCTTATGCCTGAATAAAATGGATGTGCGCTCAAACACAGGGGTACATTCAGGGGTACATTCTGGAACGCAGGCGCGGCAATGGGAAGACATGTGGCTCAGGTCCCGTTTTTCTTTCGAATAGTTAGGCTCCTTAAGTCTTGTATTTAAACAACGCCCGTTTTGGCCAATGTATACCTTGCCACATACAAGTGGTATGGAATAAACAACCCCCGTGGCACATTGGACGAACTTCTTTTTGTGATTAATACCACATGCTCGTTGACGTTTTTCTGCCCTTTTGTTCACTTTTGGGCAGATCTTACTTAACTTATTAGGAGCTGAAAACACTATTTTTACGTCATAACCGCCCGGCCACTCGTTTTATACCGTGGTGACATCTTGTGAACATAGGGCACCACGGCAAAGTTTTTCGGCTTTTCTTTGGTGGTGTGGCCTCCCTATCCGACTTTACCCACTTTAACCAGCTTTTCACTTGCTCTAGAAATAACATGATCAGGGTACCCGGATTTTTTTAGCTTCTCCACCTGCTGGAAGGCACTATCGGGCATTGAATGCTCACACACGATTTTGAAATGGCCGACTTCAAGCAGGAAAGTGCAATACCCTGCTTCACCACTTTCGAGTGCGCCGACTCAAAGCTTAAAAGGGCTTTTACAGACCTGGGAGCGTACGCGTAGCACATGTGCCCTTCTCCGAAAGTCATCCTTAAATCCAAAAAACTGGAGCACTCTATCTCTAAGGTAATTCGAAGGTAAATCGAAGACCCTGACCGCACTGTTTGAAAACCTTTAGTACGTCGGGGCAATTCTGCAGGAGGGCCTGTCTACCACCACCAGAAAATCATCCACATACCGGACCACTTTTACAACAAGCCCCTCAAGCTTCTCATTCAGACACCTATCCACAGCTCCCAAAAAGATATTACTGAGAACAGGGGCCACTCGGGACCCTAAGCACACGCCACTCCTCTGAATAAATGCTCCTCCTTTCCACTCGACCACAGTGGAGGCCAGGTAGAAGGACAACAGTTTTAAAAAGGAATTCGGCGACATCCCGCACCTACCAATGAATGCACACTCGTCGTTGTCCTGTGTTATGCATTTCTTTACACTGCTCATTAATGCGTCATGCGGCATAGAGTAATAAAGATCCTCCACAACAATGCTGAACGCATCAAGGCTTCCATTGTCAAGTTCCCCCATACTCTTGACGACGTCTGCTGAGTTGGGGACCAGGTACGGGTCATTGACATGTAAAGTGTCTAGAAGTTTCATAAGAAACCCTGACACAGCCCGCTGCCATGTTCCGCGTTCGGAGACAATTGCTCTAAATGGAATGCCCGGTTTATGCGTCTTCGCATTGAAAAAAATGTCAAGCTTAGTTCCCTTTTGTGCTTTAACGGAAGACGCCAGACGCTCTAGATTATTACTACGCAAAAGCGCGATAGCACGTTCCTTCAGTCGTTCTACGTTAACGGAAGTAGAAACAAAGTTCTTTGCTACAGCAGCGCTGGCTTTCTCGTTATAAACACCTTCAGGCATAACTACGAAATGGCCTTCTTTATCAGCCACAGTCACCTTTAGCTGCGACGACACCAGGTTGTCCACAGTTTTTTGAACATTGGTCGACTTCCGTTGCTTGGCTCCTCCTTTTTCCAGGACGTCCACACCCTCCGCGATGCACCGCGCACGAACATCCTCAGGCACCAGGCTCGCAACTTTCCTCACCGTTGCAAGTTTTTCAGCTGGGGCCAGGGCGGGCTCAAGGCCAAACTTCGGTCCGAGCCGCAGCACCCGCTGGTGTTCCTCTGAGATTACAGCATCCCCGAGAACGTCAAGCCGCCCTTCCTCAGCACGAGTCTTCTTTTTGAAGGGTAGCGAGTGGCGGGAGAAGCTCCAAAGGGCTTCCGTCGCCTGTTCTGCCGTTTTGCACCATCCACGGAACTCCCTGCTGGTATTAATCACAAAAAGAAGTTCGTCCAATGTGCTACGGGCGTTGTTTATTCCATACCACTTGTATGTGGCAAGGTATACATTGGCCAAACCGGGCGTTGTTTAAATACAAGACTTAAGGAACATAACTATTCGAAAGAAAAACGGGACCTGAGCCACATGTCTTCCCATTGCCGCGCATGCGTTCCAGAATGTACCCCTGAATGTACCCCTGTGTTTGAGAGCACAACCATTTTATTCAGGCATAAGAATCAGCAGACAAGAGAAATTGTCGAAGCCAGACACATTTTAAAAGCTGGTTCAGATTGTATTATTCACCCATCTATTGCCTTGCTTAGTCGCGAAGTCGCCTACATAGATGGGCACTAACATGAATTTGAAGCCTCTTCAGGGCATGCGTGGTGAAGAGGGGGAGGATATTTCATGTGTGATGGTGTTATCGTCGTGGAATTATCTGTCATTCGTGTGCTTCTGAGTTTTTATTTATTTTTATTTTATTTTTTTATGTGTGCAGCCGATAGCGCTGAGAATGTGACGTATGTGGGGCGCCTGGGTATTTAATGTTCTGATTTTTGTAACAATAAACCATTTGTGAGTCTGCGCTTGTGGTGTCTTTAGTGTATTCGTCCTCGTTAATTTGCGGGCAGTTGGATTTTTAAGAAATAAACTTTGTTGGATGAAAATTGCTTGTACATGTGACCCTCTTGCTTTATCTGTGTTTATTTTTGCTTACGATACACGGGCTGATGGCATTGCAATGGCCCATTATTTTTGATGAAAATAAGAATGCTGATGACCACAATCTGAATGAGCATTAGCCAGAACTTTCATAATCAGCTACAGCATTACTGGAACCCAGCTTCGGTAATGCACTTCGCCATCATCCTTGTTGCTGTGAGCACGCTGGAATGGAAGCATGGAAATTCTACAAGGTCTAGTGTGACACCTTTGTGGAAACCGGTTTGATGTTGGCATAAATGAGAAAGCTGTGCTACACATATCAAATTAATTCGTTCTATCCCGTATCGCATTCGCATAGCGCATTCCTTCCTTTTATCTAAAATATACAGCTGAAAAACGTCCCCAGATGGCCCTGGCTGAACCGATACGTGCAGATGTAACTGTCGCAAATAATAAAATTGAGAGTTCAATTTATTGTCGGCTTTCTTAATGACTGCCATATGTAATGCACATTAAGTGTCTGAATACTCTATATTAGCGATTGATAGTCTCATGCTAGGCAGTCTGATTCACCTGCTATAGTTATGTTTGGCAGCTGTTTCAAAATTAACCACTATGATTGAACTAATGAGCGGCAATAACAATTTATAGGTGCACTGAAATTAATTTACTTTTCAAGGGAGATGTATAGCCATCGACGACTTCGCCTTGCACAGAATACATGACGGTTCCATCGCGACCCAGGAAAGCGCATATGTGTGTTACCTCAACATGCTTCCTAGGCGGTTTCTGTTGACCAACCGATTTCCGGCCGAACCCGCAGGCATTTCAGGCAAAACCGCCTGCAGGCGGGGTGGTCCTGATAATTGGGCGTGAACAGAAGTGGCCGTTTCCGTTCACTGGCGAAGGCACGCAGGGAAAGACAGAATAATTTTTTTTTAACGCATCACCACACGGGTGACCTTCTCACATGAACGAAGTTTACTACTCCCCCTCCTCTGTGCAGGTATATACATGGGCCATATGGGAGTGGAAGTGCAACTATACAACGTCACTGATCCACCGAATTTAAGAAATGTGTCATGCAAAGCATCAAATATATTCTCGAAAATTTCAGATTGCGTGTTTCAGCGATCGAAGGAGCATGCACCAATCGCACACACCCATACAGGATATTTCTGCACCTACATTCGGGATTACCTTTCGGCTTCGCCTTGTCCTCCTCTAGAAAACCACCTTATTGTGCAAATAAACTTACCATTATTATTATTAGTTGGCGGCTGTTTTATCTCTGACTCAAGTAAAACACCGTTCAGTGAAAGTATAACAGCACCCGTTAATAAGAGCCTAGTTATACGTTAGGCATGGTAAAATGGTTCGTACATTTGTTTGTTTTTAATTTACGAATCATATACGATTAAAAGGAGCCGATCTGCCCAGACATGTTTCGCGTAACATGATATGACCGGTTGACGGCGAGTTCAAATCGGCAGCAGCCACTACGGACATGCAGAGAAGGTGTCTTTGAAGATCGGCGGCGGCGGATTTATTCCGTATTGTCGGCAGTCTTCGCAAGCTTGTCTTCGCAAGCAACGAAATGACACAGCAGACACTAAGGCATGTTAGAGTGAAGCTTTGTAAATTAGCCCCACACGACTGACGCTCCTCACAATATACCGAAACTGAATTTGGCTCCTCAGCTCGACGTGCTCTTTTTGCTTATAATTTCATTTATTTTTGTTCGTCAAGCATGAATACTTCAAAAAAACTAATAAAAGCATACAAACTCGTAAAAAAACTCAGTTATTGCCATAACAGTTGCCTAATTTTAGCTTAGGGCCCTAAATTTGTGCCTCATTTAAAAAAAAAATTGTTAGCCATATCTTCAACTACTGATCTGGCAACTCCAGCGTGGCATCATGGGGGCATCCATATTTAGACACATTTCTGAGCCAGCTTTACCCGCCTGCCGGGGCGTGACGCGAACGTATACATCCTGTTATAAGCGGGTAACTGGCGGGAAACCCTCTTATGCTACCTTGGCATCAAGGCTGCCAGAACCGAGGCCCTCACTAAGCTTTCGCACGATAATAGGGTTTGGAAATGAGGGGCTCTTTAGTAAATACAGAAAGAAATGCCGGCAGTCTACAACGCCAAAGAAGGCATACGGGAATGGTTCGACTATTTTTGCCGTTAGCCCCACATTTCCAAACCCTATTATCGTGCGAAAGGTTAGCGAGGGCCTCGGTTCTGGCTGCCTTGACGCCAAGGTAGCATAAGAGGATTTCCCGCCAGTTACCCGCTTATGACAGGATGTAGATGTTCGCGTCACGCCCCGGGGTTTGAAAAGAAGGTCCCCTTCTCCCCGTGTAGTCTGAGTGGCGCTGGCTACCACCCTTAAGCGTCAGATACAGTTGTAGTAAATATATATACCCCAGAAAGTGAAAGAGAACACAGTTGCCCAGATAACCAAATTGGTAAGGCATTCGAGATCTAATCGAAAGGCGTGGGTTCGGTCCCCACTCTGGGCACGTGTTTTTCTTTATTTCTTTCCTTATAGCTTCAATTAATATGAAAAAATATATAATTTCACTAACGGTAAAAAAAATATAGTCCAACCATTCCCCTATGCCTTCTTTGGCGTTGTGGACTGCCCGCATTTCTTTCTGTATTTCCTAACGAGCCCCTCATTTCCTAACCATATTATCCTGCGAAAGCTTAGCGAGGGCCTCGGTTGTGGCAGCCTTGATGCCAAGGTAGCATAAGAGGGTTTTCCGCCAGTTACCCGCTTATGAAAGGCTGTAGACGTTCGCGTCACGCCCCGGGGGTTGAAAAGAAGATCCCCTTCTCCCCGTGTAGTCTGAGTGGCGCTGGCTACCACCCTCAAGCGTCAGATACAGTTGTAGTAAATATAAATACCCCAAGAAGTGAAGCAGAACACAGTCGCCCAGATAGCCGAATGGGTAACGCATTCGAAATCTAATCGAAAGGCGTGGGTTCAGTCCCCACTCTGCGCGCGTGTTTTTCTTTCTTTCTTTCTTTCTCGCTTCAGTTAATATGAAAAAAATATATAATTTCACTAAAGGTGAAAAAAAAAAAGTCCAACCATTCCCTATGCCTTCTTTGGCGTTGTAGACTGCCCGCATTCTTTCTGTATTTCCTAACGAGCCCCTCATTTCCTAACCATATATATATATATATATATATATATATATATATATATATATATATATATATATATATATATATATATATATATATATATATATATATATTTATATATATATAAATCTAGAGAAAGATAACTCACAAAGCGCGCAGAAATAGTATAAGTAAAGAGTCGGATAATCAGCAAGAACAATAACAAACAATGTTTACTTACGTAGCGGCAACGGGAGTTGCCTTCATCAGAGTAAATATATATATATATATATATATATATATATATATATATATATATATATTTACGAGGAAGATCCGGACTATTTACACGCTGTGCTTAAAAGCGATCTATTTTCAAATAATGAGGCGTATAGCCCGAAGCCGAGGATACCAGCGTACATCGAGCCAGTCTGTCTCTGCGCGACCTCTTCGTCTTCGCTTCGGCTTGCCTTGCGCGACCCACTGATGCGGCACGTACCCATAGATGAAATGTACGATGGATTGACCACCAGGTGATCCAGTGCATTGCCATGTGAAATGTCAAGAGGGCCATGACATGACCCCCCTCCGGCGGAGAAGTGCCGTCTCGGGGCTTATTGAAATCGAGGGTCAGGGAACAGGTGGGGCTGCTGAGTAATACGCCTTGAGGCGGCCGACGTGGACGAGTTGAGCTGATGGGTCCAGTGACGGTGAGGAAGGAGCGGCGGGAACAATTTCGTACGTCACAGGTGTGACCATACGCTTAATCCGATAGGGGCCTTTGAAGCGATACAGCAGTTTCTCGGAGAGACTAATGCGGCGGCAAGGGGTGCTGACAAGAACCAAGGAGCCGGGCGTAAAGTGGGCGGTGCGGTGTTGCTCGTCATAGCGGTGTTTCTTAGAGGACTGGGAAGCCGCGATCTTGGCACGGGCAACCTGGCGGGCAATATCAGCGTGAGCGACATCATCGCGGGCATATTCGGTAGCCAGAGGTGTCGCATCAGGAAGTAGGGTATCTAAGGGAAGAGTGGGTTCATGGCCGTAGAGAAGAAAGAACGGTGAATAACCGGCGGTGTCATGGCGGGACGAGTTGTATGCGAATGTAACATACGGCAAAGTGACGTCCCAATCCAGATGGTCCGCGGAAACGTACATTGCGAGCATGTCGGTGATGGTCTTGTTAAGCCTTTCCGTCAAGCCATTAGTCTGGGGATGGTAGGCGGTGGTCAGCTTGTGCTTCGTGTGGCAAGAGCGGAGGAGGTCGTCAACAACCCGAGACAGGAAGTACCGGCCACGGTCGGTAAGGAGCTGACGGGGAGCACCGTGTTGTAGGATGACGTTGTGAAGCAAGAAATCAGCAACGTCGGTGGCACAACTGGTGGGGAGAGCACGCGTAATAGCGTAGCGGGTCGCGTAATCGGTCGCAACAGCGATCCAGCGATTTCCCGAACGAGATAGAGGAAAAGGGCCGAGCAGGTCGAACCGACCCGAAAGAAAGGTTCGGAGGGAATCTCTATCGTTTGGAGCAGTCCGGCTGGGCCGAAGGAAGGGGTTTTCCTGCGCTGCACAGGTCACATGCCGTTACGTAGCGGCGGACTGATCGGTAAAGTCCGGGCCAGTAAAATCGCTTGCGTACACGGTCGTAAGTTCGTGCGACGCCAAGGTGTCCAGCCGTCGGCTCGTCGTGCAGCTGATGGAGGACGTCAGATCGGAGGTGTTCAGGAGCAACGAGAAGCTCGTCAGTGCCGTCTGCGCGAAAGTTCCGGCGGAACAGCACGCCGTCGCGGAGCAAAAACGCGTTCAAAGCAGGGTCTGACGGCGTGGTGGAGGGACGTGCAATGATCGACTGCAATGATTCGTCGCGACGCTGGTGGTCGACGATGTTGAGAAAGTCAGTTATTGCAAGGACACAAGAATCAAGGTCGTTATCAGCTGTATCAGGTTGGTCGACCAGTTGACGCGGCAGGCAGTCGGCATCGCTGTGGAGCCTACCAGACATGTAGGCCACGGAGTAGTCAAACTCCTGAAGGCGTAAAGCCCAGCGACCTAGACGACCAGTGGGATCTTTCAAAGAAGCAAGCCAGCATAGGGCATGGTGGTCAGTTACCGCAGAAAAAAATTCCCTGGCACTTCCCCGAGGGGGAGAGGGTGTAAGTGCGAATGCACGGTTGTTGATTGCGCGATTACGGTGGATATAGTGATCTTGGAGTAGAGAGGAGGCGCCCAACACCCTCAGTCACTGAGCGGAGAGAGGAGGAGGAGAGTAGCGCGCGCCCATCTCCCCCCGTTGCTAGGGAAGACGAGGAGGAAGACGAGGAGCGCGCGCACCCGCAGCTGTTGAGCGCGTGCACCCGCAACGGTTCAGCCTCGCTTAAGAAGTGCATTCGCACTTAAAAGGCTTTCCGTATAAATATGGGCGGAATTTGTTCACGGCCCATACAAGAGCCAGGCATTCGCGCTCGGTGATCGAGTAGTTCCTCTCTGAAGGTGACAAAAGGCGACTGGCATACGCTATCACTCGTTCGAGACTGGCGTATTTCTGAACCAGTACAGCACCTATGCCATGTCCACTCGCGTCTGCGTGGACTTCGGTCGGAGCGGAAGGGTCAAAGTGCGCCGGAATAGGTGGGATGATTGAGATGATTGAGATGAGTGAGATGATTGACGAGTGTTGAAAAAGCGGAAGCTTGCTCAGGGCCCCAGGAAAACGGGTTATCGTGCCTAAGCTGATCCTTAGGGCCTGGCAATTTCAGCGGAGTTCTTGGCGAAGCGCCGAAAGTAGGAGCAGAGCCCCACAAAGCTTCGAACTTCTTTCACCGATCGAGGAGCAGGGAAGTTTTTTATGGCTCGTAATCTGTCTGGACTGTCTGGATCAGGTTGGACTCCGGTAGCGTCGACGAGGTGCCCAAGGATTTTTATTTGACGACAATCGAAGTGGCACTTTGACGAATTTAGCTGAAGTCCAGCTCTGCGAAAAACTGCCAGGATGTCGGAACGGCGATGCAAGTGTGTCTCAAACGTGGGAAAAAAGACGATAACGTCATCCAGGTAGCAAAGCATGTCGTCCATTTAAATCTATGGAGAAGAGAGTCCATCATCCTTTCGAATGTGGCTGGCGCATTGCAGAGCCCGAACGGCATTGACTTAAATTGGTACAGTCCGTCTGGTGTTACAAAAGCGGCCTTTTCGCGGTCCATGGCGTCGACTGCAATTTGCCAGTACCCTGATCTCAGGTCAATGGACGAGAAATACGACGCGCCATGCAAGCAGTCGAGGGAGTCGTCAATTCGCGGAAGTGGATAGACTTCCTTTGTGGTTATTTTGTTTAAATGTCTGTAATCAACACAGAATCGCCATGGGCCGTCTTTCTTTTTGACCAGCATGACTGGAGACGCCCATGGACTAGAAGAGGGCTCAATAACATCTTTCCGTAACATCTTCTCGACTTCCTGCTGAATGACGGTAAGTTCGCCGTGAGAGACACGATATGGACGTCGGCGGATAGGGGTCGCATCACCAGTGTTTATGCGATGTGCCACATGGGAAGTCTGGCCCAACGGATGGTTGTCCAAGTCGAAAATGTCCGGATATGACGCCAGGAGACAACGGAGCTGATGGTCTTCCGGATGTGGAAGCTCCGACGCTATCATGTCCATAACATCAGTGGTAGTTCGTGAAATGCCCCGTTGGCTATCCGTAGAGGATTCAGAGGTGTCAGGTGTCACCACGGAAACCTCTCATTCAGCCAAGGGGATCAGTGTAGCAAGCGACATTCCACGGGGAAGGACTTGGGTAGGGAAACCGAAGTTCAAAAATGGGAGGCCAATTTCGTTCTTCGCGACAGTCACGACTGTATAAGGAACGGTCACGTTGCGTTCAAGGAGTATATCGGTGAGGGGCGAGACAAGGTAGTCACCATCTGGAACTGGCGAGCACGACGGTAAGCGCACGTAGGTCATGGCCTTGGGAGCTAATCGAGCATGTTCGGCGCCGCAAAGCCGGTAAGTGGGCGTGATGGCATCAAGGGGTGTTGTGGGCAGCTCAAGACGTAAAACCCTGGCGCCGCAGTCAATGGGGGTGGGGTGTTCTGTCAGAAAGTCCAGTCCGAATATTATGTCGTAAGGACATGTGTCCAAGACGGTGAACAAGACATGGATGTCGTGTCCGGCAAGTACGATTCGGGCGGTACACATTCCGGCTACGGTGGTCGTTCCTGCGTTGGCGACTCGTACGGCATGGCATATCGCGGGCGTCATAACTTTCGGAAGAGTGCGGCGAAGGTTCGAACTCATGACTGAAATATTGGCACCTGTGTCGACTAAAGCACTAACACGAGCCCCGTCAACGTGAACATCTATCAAATTGGTCTTCAAACCGAAGCCAACAGAGGATTTGCAGGCCGGGTCGTTAATGCAGCATCACCTCCGGGAGCTGCACTGGCTAGTTTTCCGAGAGGGAGGTCGAGAAAGTGGGCGGCGGGGTTTGGCGGCGGGGCTGCGGCGAACGCGACTGGCGACACTGAGGTGACGGCGAGCGGCTAGATAGGTTGCGTCGTGTGTTGTCGGTTGCGAAGGGCTGCTGAGGACGTGGCGGAAAACGTCGAGGGTAGTCGTCGGAGTAGCTGTTCTCGGGAACCCGTTGACGGCTAAATGGCGACCAGCTGCTGCGGCAATAACGGGCGACGTGTCCAACGCGATGGCAGTTGAAACAGATGGGGCGGTCATCGGCTGTTCTCCATTTACCAGGACTGCGTCGTCGGTAGCGCGGTGGAACATCGTAGCGCGGCGGGACATCAGCACGGGGGGAAGGGGTACGGAAACCGACGCAGGGATCCTGGCGTCCCAAGGCACAAACTGAGTGAAGGCCCAGGGACGTGATCTCCTCTCTAACGACGGCTTGGATGAGAGAAATCGTGGGGCCGTTCCGGTCGTGCGCGCAGTGCTGAGCGACTGGAGCCATAGCCTCGATCTCACGGCGTACTATTTTCTTCAGGCTGTCAGTCTGGGCCTCCGTGCTAGGCGTCAGCGTTGTGCGGGGTGGCACCGACACATCTTGACACGACGACGTTGCCGCCGTGTGAAGCAGCCGAGTAAACTGGTTGGCAATGCGGCGCCATTTGGCCTCCTGAAAGCGTCGGCATTCGTTAAGAATGGCATCGATTGTAGCGGCATCCTTACACATCAGCAGATGGACGGCGTCATCTGCAATGCCTTTAAGGACGTGGCCTACCTTGTCGGCTTCCGACATTTCGGGATCAACCTTTGCGCAGAGGGGCCAAACCATCGTGTATATACGTGATATACGATTCAGTGACGGACAGGGCGCGCGAAGCGAGCTGTTGATGTGCGGCGAGCTGGCGACCCACGGGGATGCCAAACATTTTGCGCATCTTTTCTTTGCAAATGTCCCAGCTGGTCAACGTGTGCTCGTTGGTATCATACCAGGATTTGGCTGTGTTTCTTAGATGGTAAGGTAGGTTAGCCAGCATTATTGTACCATCCCACCTGTTATGGGCGCTAACACGTTTGAACATGCGAATCCATTCTTCCACGTCGGTGTCGTCCTCACCAGTGAAAAAGCCTGGGTCATGGGGCTGAGAAACGATGATGAGGGGTGCAACGGGTGCGGTGTCGTTGGCAGGAGGCATCGTGCGTCAACGAATGTGTCGCCCACTTCGAAAAACCATGGTGTGGTGTTGCTGCGCTGTTGACAGGCACAGGGACGAGAACCGCAACCTCAACCAAAAAGATGTTACGAGGCAGATGCGGACTATTAACACGCTGTGCTTAAAAGCGATCTATTTTCAAAGAATGAGGCGTATAGTCCGAAGCCGAGGATACCAGCGTAGCTCGAGCCAGTGTGTCTCTGCGCGACCTCTTCGTCTTCGCTTCGGCTTGCCTTGCGCGACCCACTGATGCGGCACGTACCCATACATGAAATGTACGATGGATTGACCACCAAGTGATCCAGTGCATTGCCATGTGAAATGTCAAGAGTGCCGTGACAATATATATATATATATATATATATATATATATATTAACCTATTTACAAACAAAAGCCAGCGCCAACATGCGTAAAACCGATATATGCCGCCACGTTTTCAGGCGCTGACATAGCTAGGTTTACCTGGAAGTTAGTCCAACGTTCCGGTGATAAGAAACAGCCGGTGTCATTTTCGTTCTGACAAAATCTACTAGAAAATAAGTTTTATTTATGAGTGCACGATCACATTATGGCACTTTTTCACCTTCCACCCAGTAGTGAAATAGGATACGTGAGGCGCTGTTTTTGCTTTGCAACTATTCTTACGTGTGTGATGCAGGAGTGTTTTTTACTTGAATTTCATGAGTCCCGGCAGTGCGTAGGTTCAACATCCTGAACGAGAAAGCAGGCATGTGAATGTGTTGAAGAAGAGTTTTAGGGTTGCAAGAATTTTGGGCCAAACAGAACAGCCTTATACTCAGGTCAGGGTATTGCTCACGTGCATCCATTCCGTATTTTCCATAATTTCCACAAGGAGAGATAGACCATGCTCGTGATTCACTCTACATTCCAGCTCGCGTCGTTGGTTTGAACAAAGCTTTCTCCGCACGACCGCGCATCGAGCTGATGGAGGAACGCGGTGGTTTTCAAATTCCAGCCCAAGGACTAAAAGCGCACTAAGGTTTGAGAGAAAATCGAGCACAAAAATGCAGGGATTTCCTACACCACAATAAATGACGACGTGACCCACAATAGATATGAGACACCGAGATAGGTCGCCAAAAATGCGAAAGCATGCAGACGGAATAGGAGGAGGCGTGAAGTGTCGTTCTCTGGCAGCAGAGAGGAAGCTCAAAGTGTGTTTTTTGACGGAGCTTGTGACGCTCTAGAAAACGACGCTTTTGTGCAGGCACAAAAAAACGGCCCAGCGCATCCGCTAGGTTCTTCGGTAGAATTTCTTGCTTGTTTGCATATCAAGAATTCACAAACCTGTTCTGCAAATCCCGGTATTTCTGTGGACATGCCTGTATTTGCCAAATTCTTGCAAACCATGTTGATATTATGCTCCTTCGGATCATTTTAGGTACTGTTTTTTTCCTCGTACTATTCCTTTGCTTTTGTTAACCGTAATTTCCACCTTTATGTGTGTCATAGATGTACGCTTTCTATTTATTGCAGCTAGAAATGAAACACTACTTCGCCTAAACGTTCGAGCAAGAAACAACGTTCGTGTACTCCGGCCATTCTTACGTGATCTGGTTCACTGGGGGAAGCATCATATATGAAGCATCCCGCACTTTCCGGTTTATAAACCGGTTGAGCAAAGTTTCGAGCGCTCTACACGTATTAGGGCGGTCTAGTCTTTCTTCTCTAGGTATATAAACCAGCCGATTTTTTATTCACCACTACATTGTATGTTTCGTGACGCCAGCAATGTCGCTTCCATAGCGGTTACTTAAAACTAAGGATAGCATGTTGATTAGGGCTGCTTTCATCTCACAGATAGCCATTTTTTATCATGTTTATCGTCCGCTTTCGTAGATTACACTGCAATACCGCTCCAGGACCACTTGTCGCATGGTTCCTCTGACTGAACTTCTATACCTGCCATATTTTTATTCCTATTGAAACCGCAGACCAACAATACCCAAGAAGAAGCACTTCTTCTGCTGTCTGTCTGCTTTTTAACTATGAATCACATCCAACTACCTCAACCATCCGTTCTACCGTGTTTTCACTACAGTTGATAGTAATCATTTCTTGAAACGTTAGCTATGACTCGAGGAACAGGGTCACGTAAGTGATCGTTCCGCTTATTTCAGTTGGTCAGGGTCGTGTCCGACAAGGCCAACGGTCCCGATGGCTGTGTTAGGCAGTGTCAGTCAGGAAGTGCCGCATTAACTGCTTGTACGTGTACGTGTTCTTACGCAACTTTTGTTGCTTACCACGTCACTTTTATTGCTATAAAGAGAATACGCACTGATTTGATGCACTTGAAATTAAAATAGGTTACTATGCACGTTTTTAATCACTGTTTAATTGGTATTGGATTGGTCGGCCTCAGGCAATCGCAACGAGCTGCCTATAATAAGACATAAGCGCAGTGCGGAAAAGCAGCTGGTAAGTCGCAACTTATTCTCTGTTTTCCTGATTAGTAGCTTATTTGAGTGAATTTTGCGTTAAAGGTAATGTCCGTGTTATGCTAACGAGGGAATCCTTCGAATGAACCAAACTTGCATTTTGTGTTTAGGTTCCCCTGACGAGCACGAAAGTTAGTCTGCTGCGTCGCGCGTTGCTACAAATACTGGCGCCTTCGTTGCGGGCTAGGCCATTCACAAACGAATGCATCAATCAATTGCTCAGCGCCAGCCTCCTGAGGGTAAACCCATAAAAAGATGGCTCTACTCTGAATTTCTTGTGTGTGTTCTGAATCCCAGTAAGGCGGTACACGTAGAGAGGGTATCGCATATCCGAAGTGTGGTGTGTGATGTATAAAACCTAATATTGGGCAAAAGGTGCGTACCAGAGATGGATGCTCCGTTTACACGACATCCCATGTTTGCAACAGTGAAATCTTTCATTTTTTTCTCAGAACCACTGAATGTCGGAGGGAAATCCCGGGAAAGCCTTTAAAATAGCCCTAAACTGGCTACATTTTTGAAGCATCTCAAATACGTCTTGCGCCCTAAAATATTATTCGGAATGAAGTAATAAATTCCTTATCTCTTTAAATTCTGACCTTTATTTCCGAGAATTCAACGAACGTATCCTCAATTATATTGTCCGGTCACCTTGCAAACCATGGCAGGCGACGCTTTATTTTGCGACGCTGATACTGGCAGCCTCACGGACAACGGATTGACATAACGGTGTGAACTTGGGGACAACTTGTGAAAGATGTATCCCATTGGGAAAAGCGACGGTTGTATTTCCCCCCTCGCCACCGCCACCCCCCCCCCCAAAAAAAAAAAAAAAAACTATCGGTTTGCATCAACCAGCTTTACGCACGACATTTGAGATACCAAATTACAGTAAATCACGCTTCTGATTGCACGTTCCCGTAGGGAGTTTGAATCCGTGGTGGTTGAGGATGTAGCTGAAGCTTTCCGTCCTGCCAAGAAAGAATTGTCCGCGTTAGCACTGCATTTTCCCATCTTGTTAAGGTCACTCAAGGTAACCGAACAAAAACCTTGGGAGAAATCAAACTTTTTTATAAATAAATGACTCATTTAGGCACAACTTTGGGCAGAGCACATCCACCCGTCAGCCAAAGAAACGAGCATGTGCGAAATGAAGCGGTTGGTGGAGCTCATGCCGGTATGCGTATGCCGTCGTTCAAAAAAGCAGGGTCCGTATATATATGGCGTGCATGAGTTACTCGCACATGTTAGCATATTCGGGATGGAAGATTAGCGGTAGTACCACCCTCACCTGACCCCCATTTTCCGGATTTAACAATGACGAGTGATGGTGGGTAGCAAAAGCCGTCTGGAGTCGGGCCTCAGGCCTTCGAGCACACATCCTATACGCGAACACTGAGCGGAAATGACAAATAGTTTAGCCGTCTGTACACCCCGAAATACTGAAGATTTCCAGAGAAAGTCTAGCAAATAATCTTTGAACGCGTATTCCGCACAGCGAGCGAACGAGCATATTAAAAGAACAAAAATATGGATTGTGTGATCCCAAGATTAGGAACGACTTTTATATTAGGTTCATGTCAAGCGTACGGAGAGAATAATTATCCATGCTCCAGGGGGATACAAAGTCATAATTGAAGGCGCGAAGTTCAAGTTCATAGTTGGTTCGTTTGAGCGTACATTCGAAAAACGCGCGAACAAAGACCACAATCCCCCCACATAAAGAGCTCTCCACCTTAAAAAGCACAGTGCTCACACATTCTATGCACAATTCCCCTGGACTACCAGGATGCTTCTTTCGTAGCGAGGGAAGCCTTGATAGGCAGAACTCATTTTGTAGCTGAAACGCAAAGCAAGACGTGACTGCGGTTGATAAAACCCAGAGTTATTAGCTTTTGCAAGTCAGGAGCTGCGCATCACTACACGAATATCAGAGCAAAGCCAGTAACAATGCAGAAGAACAGATATTCAGTTAGTTTTCTGATTTGCTTTTTGGTGTTGTCAGCCCCGACAAGAACCCTTAAGGTGCACAAATATTTCTCTTCACCCGAAACTACTATGAATAACTCGTGAAGGCTAGCCACGTCTCTTTAGAGATTCCTGCAAGCTGAAGTTTATGCTTACTGGTCCCTAACGTGGTATAGCAAACGGGTGACCGATCGCCTTGCCATTTTCAAACATGCGCGGCCTGTCAAAGACACCTATAATGTAGGTAATACAAGACAAGACTTCGAACAGCCTATTATTCCTCCTTGTAGCGCATGCGTTGTTTTTCGTTTACGCATTTGGGAATGAAAAATGTTGTGACAAATTCAACGCGTTCGATTTACACGTATATAAGTGAAAATGCATAACAATAAGACAGATCAAGTTATAGTACCAAACCCACAGTACGGCACCTTCTATTCCTGCTCAGTTAACACTTATTGGTTATTTATATATTTTCTTGATTAGTAACGCACGCTTTACAGACGAAGGAGAACAAGTGCATTGTGGGTTTCAAAAGAGGAATGAATACACAATACAAACGGTACAGCCATGGGGGCGTCATGTACATGTACACAATACAAACGGTACAGCCATGGGGCGTCAATTTCGGTAATAGCCGCCGATTTGACAATGGAGTCTGTAGAACGACGAGTGCTTTCGTTCTTCGCTCCAGCCCCGAAGATTTTCCTTCGCTACGTTGACGATTCCTTTTGCATAATCAAGAAAGAACATTTGGACTCATTTGCGGATCACTTAAACTGCATTGAAGATTCCATTCAGGTCACAGTGGAAAAAGAAAACAACAGAGAATTGCCCTTCCTGGACGTTCTAATCAAACGGGATGGCACTAAACTATCTTTCGCTGTTTTTTGGAAAAAGTACGCACACGGGACATTACTTGAACTTCAAGTCGGCGCACCCTGCAGCGCACAAGAGGTCCGTGGGGTCTTCTTTAATGCAACGTTCCCTCACTTTCTGCTCCACGGCTGCCGACCACTCGGCTGATGTCCAACGTGTACGTCGCGACCTTTCTGCAAGCGGCTACCCGGATTCCTTCGTGACTTCGGTGGAAAAGAAGTGGGATCGCGCCTCTACAGCCTCACAGAGATGCTCAAAAAGACGCAGCATTCCGTATGTGCCGGGAGTGAGTGAGACTTTGGCCCGAGTCCTGCGCACGTATGACGTGCACGTTGCCCACGTTCCTACCCACAAGCTAAAGGACGCTCTTGTGAAAGTGAAAGATTACCGAAAGAACGATTTCCCGGTGTTGTATATAAAGTGCTATGCGCGAACTGTGATAGATTATACATAGGGGAATGTGGAAATCTTGAAAGACGGTTAAAAGAGCATTGTAATGACGTAAAGAAAGGAAAAGTGTCCACTAATGCCCTCGCGGAACATGCACAATCGTCTAACCATGAGATAGACTGGGGCAAGGCACGTGTTGTCGCCACCGAGAAGGACTTCGCCTCTAGGCTGTATCTTGAATCCATAATGATAAAAACGAACAAAAACACCCTGAACCGCACTGACGGCAATCTTCCCCCCGCTTACGCAAGGTGTTTAGGTCACGTGCTTCATACTACTTAAACTCTTAGCTTTCTGTCTCTGCTTTTAGTGTGAACAAGGCTCCCGTTCGGGGTGCCGAAACGTCATTGTTTTAGTTGTTTTATTTTCTCTGGTGGTCGGCGTATTCTTTATTATGTACTTCAATACGGAGGAACATGAAGGATGATGCGCACAATATCAACAAAGAAATAACCACACAAAAGAAAATAAGACACGGCCAAGCAAGTACAGCAAAGAGAAAAGCGCACTATACTCTTTGATTCCTTGAGGTAGCTGAGCTCCTTTAAAAATACAAAAGGCTAAAAGAACAACCTTTCACCTTAACGGCACCGCAAGTGCGGTAAATTTCTTTCTTCCTTGTGACGGGGAGATGTTGTGCGGTAGGGAAAAATTAGATGCCGCTGAGGCTTCGCCTTTAGGGGTGTAACGCGATAGGTTTAGTGAAATCGGCGATGCGTAAATTGGTTGCGTGGCCAGCAGAGATATACAGCAACCCATTCATAACAAGTGTACTAACAGCGAGCGCGCGCTACGGCGCATTCCACCCTAACACTGACACTGGAGTCTACAACGTACCGCATAGCGGCGCCTGCTAGTCATTAACACGCTCCGCGTGTGCTCGAGAACCTACCGTTAGGGTGGCTCCTTGTGATTCTTATGGATTCAATAGGATCCGCAAGGTCCGCGTGTTGTTGTTTTTATTGTACATAAATGATATAAGTACTAGTATAAAGCCACCTGTTAAGATGAAACTTTGTGGTGATGATTGCTTGATTTATATGACTGTAGGCTGTACTGATAATCAACTCGAGTTCAACAAGTGCCTTAACGATTTAAAATTGTGGTGTTGCGAATGGGATACGCGAATAAACTTCGAAAAAACAACATATCTACACATTACAAACAAGAAAAATGTTCTCAATTTTCATTACAACATCGGGAGCAACAACCTCTGTAAAACGTCCTATTTTAAATACTTAAAGGAGTACTGACAAAAAATTTCTCGCTTTGAGTTTTTATGCTGTAAAGAATACCTTTTGGTCCAGTAATTACGAAAATTGAACCGAAAGCCGTCAGCCGCCCACACAGAATTAATTATAGCACGTTTATCGCAACCAGTTTCAAATTCGGTCGCCGCGCGGGAAAATGGCCGTTCGAAGGCCAGCCTGCAAGCAAGACAGTCTGACGTCATGGTCTCACCCGTGACGTGAGGGACGTTCGCCGCATCATCTGCTATGATTGCACATGGTCCACACTAGCCCGAGCAGTGGACATGTCGTCTGAATCGTCAGACTCAGGTGAGTCGCTGCTACCCGACTGACAGAGCAACTTTATTTGGCCAGGCGATTAGGCCGGCGATGTCTTCGCCGTCGTCCGTTTTTTATTATCACTGCGGCTCGAACTGGCGCAGACCGTGATAGCAACAGCTTGTCGCCACTCTTATAATCAATCTGATCGCGAAAAAGAAGTTCCACATGCGAGATAGTAGATGTTAGTGTGGTGAACAATTGTGCTAGGGGTTGTTATAAGCGCTGAATTTAAAAGCGGCGTTCAGATATTGGCCGCGATGATAAGCCTACGCTGACCGGCAGCGGAGGTTCGGCGCTCCGACCCAGCACTGCCGGCGCCGCGGTGCGGCGAGCGGCCGAAAGATGGCGCCACCTGAGCGCTAGAGTCAAAACAGGCCACGACAGATGTCTTGGTCACCAATCGCTGAAACGGCAATTATCGCCAAAATAAAGCTCAGTATGCGAAAAAGGGGATGATAGTGTGGTGAAAAGTTGTGTAAGGGATGGTCATTCACAGTTGTACGGACACCGGCGATCAAATATTCGCCACGATACTAAGCCTGAAGTTCCCAACACCTAAGCTGACCCGAGCAACGCCGAGCACGCTGGCTTGGGAGACAGTTCTTGCGGCCGCCGCCGCGCACGAACTCAGTCCACATTTAGCGCTTCATGACGTCGCGTGGAAAATAATGCATCTTGGCGTCGTCGTCGATTTGCTCGGACAGGGTTCCACGAGCAGTGCTTCGCATTCCGCGAGCTTGCCATTGAACAACTTGGGCGAAGTCGGCGACGCGCACTGCTGCGTCGCCGAGGGGCGCGTCGACATCGCGCACCGCGCGGTGCCGGCACCGCGGAGTTTTCGGCACCAGTGCAAGGGAACACCATGCGCCGGCCACGAACTGAAGAGCAAAGACGTCGAACACACAAAGTGCGCAATGTTCACAATCATTGCTCACACAGCTACACCCGTACGTCTCCTGCACGAACGAATACCACCGACAACAGCAGCGCAGGATATCGTTTCCGGTTCCGAAAACGACTATATGACGTCACCCTGAACCGGCCAGACACGCCGGCCGATGTTTCGTCACGCCGAAAGCGATTTCGCTAGTGCTGCCGATTTGTGGAAGCTCGTGGCCGGGACGATCAAAATCGATTTTAGATGTGATTCCGGCCTCTGATCACTGCAAGAATTTCTGCGAGGCATCTGTACAACTAATGAAGCCAATTATATCATTTTTTAGGCGTCAAAATTTGGTGTCAGTACTCCTTAGGTGACAATTAAAAAAAAACAACTTGGCACCGTCATATTGAATCGGTTTGATCTGAGTCATTCAAAAAACTGTTTTCTACGAGCGAAGTTGCATAAAACACCAAAGAACGTTAAACTGCTTGCATACTAACATATATTAGACTTAGACTGGAGTACGCTTCCGCGGTTTGGAGTACTCACCAGAAACACTTGGTTACCAAGTTGAAACGTATTCAGAGGCATGCAGCACGGTTTGTGTGCTCTAGATATAGAAGGCGGGATTCAGTAAATGATATGCTCGATTCATGCAATTTAGAATCACTGGAAATTAGAAGGCGGAAACAAAAACTTAAAACATTATTTTGTTTAATCCAAAGGATATTAAAAACACCTCAAGACGAGTACATACGCCTTCCCGGAAAATGTAGCGCCAGGTTGAATCATGATGCCCTCATTAAACCTTTCAACGATCGCCCTGACATCTTTCGGTGGTCTTTTTTTTTTCAGATGCTATAGAACAATGGAATTGTTTACCCCACCATGTTGTTAATAGTACTGATGTGCAAAGTTTTGACAGAGGAATTGATGCTTATTTTGGTCATAGTTGAACTACTGCCAATTCTGTTTTCCTGTATGCATTGCTTTGTGATTGCCCTTTGTTGTTTTTTTTTTGGTTTTGTGTTTGTACTCCCTATTTTACTCCCTCCCTGTTATGGCCCTCAAGGGAGGGTTGACAGTATTAATATAAAAAATTCCCCCGCATTTCCCCGAGGGCGAGAATGTGAAAGTGCGAATGCACGGTTGTCGCCCGCTTGCGGCGCTTGCGCTCGGCCCCCGCAGCCCACCGCCTCGCCGCCTTCTCTTCCATCTCCTCCATCGGGTTTGTAGTATCACGTGTACACCACGCAGTTATCAAGCCGCTATAACGCCGCTGAGTCGCCAACGCACGCCGCTGACGACGTAGTTTGAATGCGTTAAAGATATAAGGCGCGTCACTAACGCTGATATCACGTCGCGTCCGTGGCTTGGTCGGTAGAGCGTCGCGCTGCGGCCGCAAAGTCCGCGGATCGAAACCTGGCGCCGGATGCTGTTTCTTTATAGAGGAGCACTGCGGACGCCGACGCCGGCGGTGGATGGTTTGGGGTCGCTTATAAAGTGAATTGGCCCAGCAGGATTTCTTGCTCTGGCCAATTTTTGCTCTCGAGCAGAGCTGCGACGAGGCTGCTTTTCTGCGACCCGGGCACTCAGCGCTGCCTTGTTATACGCATACGTTTTTCTTAAATCCCGTCTCATTGTGACATACCTGAAAGAAACCCTCGACTTTAAAGAATAGCAGCCATTTTTAGTGGAGTCACAGAAGTCATATTTTGTTTATTTCGCTTAAAAATGGATAAATTATTTTGTCTCAGTAATAAAATTTGCACTATATTCCGTGGATGTATATTAAATGTAGATTTGGCCGTGCACTCGATAGAGTAAAATAATAGGGATCGCGCAGTGCGCATGCGTGTACAGGTGCCGTCAAAAGTAATTGGAGCACGGGAGCGGTGTCCGCACACTACCGAAGCGCCATGTAGCAGCGCCAGGCGTAGCGAAAAGGGCCCGACAGCGCATGCGCGCGTGACGTACAGATGACAATACAACAGTTGGGAGTGTCTTTCTTTACTCTGGTCCGAAAATTTTCCAATGAACTTCATCGACCACGCTGGCCGCAGTGATGGCGCTGATAGAAGACCGCGATGGGTCTAACTCGCGCACACACTAAACTTTTTAACACCCTTAAAGGTGCTAAAAGGGTGCACTCAACATTTTGCACCCTTTTTGCACCTTTTAAGGACTAAAACATTGCTCCGGCACCCAATCATGAGGGTGCCACATATTAAGGGGTGTAAATCTTAACATTTTTACACCCTTTAAGGTGCAAGGAGGGTGTACTGAACATTTTGCACCCTTTTTGCACCTTTCAAGCACCCAAATATTGCTCGGGCACCCCACCTCGAGGGTGCCAAAATTCAGGGGTGTAATCAACAGTTTCATAGGGTGCTACGACCGTTAAAGGGGTGCTAAAAAGTATTTATTCTCGATTGGGGTGTTACCACGGCACCTCATCGTTAGGGTGCCTAAAAGAACGGTGTGTGAATGCAAGCATGCAAAATTGCACAAAAACAGGCTGAATGTTTAAACCGCACATTGCACTATTTCACCGCCCGTTGAGAGAATAAATATGAACTCTCCAACATAGACCAGGGGAAAGGCTCTAAAATTGCTGTTCGTAAATTGAACAAAACGTGCTGAATGTTTAATTCCACTCTGCACTAATCTACTGCTTCGAGTGTATCACAAGGTTCGTTTCGATGTCTGGGTGCACGGGAAGAAAGGCTACAAAATGCCTCTTGTAGTCCTATAAATAAAACTTTTACGCGAGGCATCGGTGTCCTCAACGAAATCGAATTTACCTAAGAATTTGTTCCCGTATTATTATGCCCCGGGCAAAATTCCAACAAGACTTTCTTGTTGGGCTCACAGCACGCCTGTGGGGCCAATACGAAGTTCTGTCGGCAGTCTATCGTTCCAATAGCCTAGTCTTCCAACAGGGAGTTTAACCTTGATGGCGTTTGTGGGGCCAATAAGAAGCTCTGTCGGCACTCTATCGTCCCAACAGCGTAGTCTTCCAACAGGGAGTTTAACCGTGATAGCGTTTACCGGCTCGCCAACACGATAAGTCAACGCCAACAGACGCTTCGTTCGTAACATAGAGTTTCATACTAATGAAACTAGAGGGGACACTGGCGCTGCAATCGTTCAACCCCCATGGAGCTGATTGTGTGACGTAGACTCGTGATTTTCGAACTTGGCTTAACTTGAGGCTTGACGATTGTTATATGTACTAGGCTTCGTACTTTTCCGCTCCGTCAGTTTCGGTTTCGGCGTCGAAAGCGTCGGTGGGTCATTCCGGGGCAGAATTGCTGTTGGCGTTTGATTCCAGCGGCTGCAGTGCGCAAATACTGCACGGCTGGAATGAATGGATACGGGAAGCACTCCGCGCCGGGTAGTGCGTTCCATCCTAGCCACGTTCATGACTACGCTTGCGATTATAACGTCACGAGCACGGTAGCGCCGAAGACAAATAAAAATCTTTTATCAGCAGTAAGTATGTGTGCACAGCCGGTGATTTTTTTTTTAATGTTGCGGGAGCGTCCACCAGCGGGTGGGTCGGCACCTTATCGTGGGAGAAAGCGGCGAAACAAGTGAGGGTAGGCCGCTTGCATAGGACGATTCCGCCAGTGCAACCGTCGTCTGCTAGGCTGTTCCCGCAAGCACAACACAGCCGACACAGTCCCTTTCCGTTGCTAATCAGCTGCGTGTATTCACCGGTGTAACCAAGGCTCACGCGCAATCGCTGTGACCGCCCGCAACCATGGACGCATATGGGGTGTTTGAAGCTGAAGGTAAAAACAATGTAATTAAATGAATACTCTGTATATGCAGTGCAGTATCAGACAGGGGAAGAAAACGTACCTCTGCAACGGTAGAATGGCTTTACCTATTGCAACAGAACGTGGCCAAATGATTGCCTGGGGCCTACCAGTACTTTTGGGCCATAAACTATGGCTTACATAGCTATGTACAGTCGGTAAATCGCTTGTCTATAACAGCGATTTCAACTTCAACCAGCTACATCCGAAAACTGCCGAAACATACTCGTTCCAAACATGTCGGAGGCAAAAGTTAAGGGCTAAGACTTCAGAATTCCGCAGTAGTTTTATTGAAATCCCCCACCGGCGGGGCAGGATAGGGCTGAGTACGAAAGCTGTGTTATAGACAAGCCTTTTACCGGCTGTACTGGTGAAGCCATATGAGGCGATCACCGGCATGCATGCTTGCTATTCAATGAAGTCGCTGTGATTCTACATTGGTCACAGTGTTCCCCATCCAGTGGCAGGTGTTGCTGTAGCAACTGTTTGCGTTAGTGGAACCCTGGCTCAGCGCCTGGAGACAGGCATATTGAGCACAGAGAAAAAGTTGGCGACTGCACTAAGCGAGTACTGTGTGAATTTATTGTGCCAACAGCAAAGTGCAGAATTCCGTTTCACTCATTTATAAAAAAGCCCTCACCACAGTCATACTCTGTAACACTAATAAAAAAAGCACAGCATTGCTTAATACATCGAAAGCAAGAGTGCAAGCTTACCTTGATGAAGTTGTTTTGAACTTTTGAAGGCTGGTAAACAGCAAACATGCAAACTATGCAGCGAAAATGAGTGAAGGCATAAGCATGTCGCATCAATGTATTTATTGTCCCATCCAAGAGCCAGCATTGCTTAATACAACAAAAGCAAGAGTGCAAGCTTACCTTGAGGAAGTTGTTTTGAAATTTTGAAGGCTGGTGAACAGCAAACATGCAAACTATGCAGTGAAAATGAGTGAAGGCATAAGCATGTCGCATCAATGTATTTATTGTCCCATCCAAGAGCCACTGTGAACATATTGGTACCAGGATTTAGTTTGTAGCTACCTACCAGCATTGCCATTTTCGCAACCAGCATACTGATGTACGCAGGCTGCTTTATGCAGGAATCAACAAAATGGTTACTGTAAGTGGTGAACAAATGCGACGTTAGGTTACGGTAAAAAGATTGCATGAAAGGAACCCTAGAAAAGCTTAGCTAGAAAAAAAAAAAAACCCTAGAGCAGAAGTGTTTCGATCAGCATCTGCCAGCACAGTAGAAGCAGGGCAACAATATCTGATCAACGAACAAAACAAGGGTCTTAAAACAGCGTACACTCGGCATGACAATATACAGCCACAGTGAACAGCAGTGGGTGGATACAATCTGCAACTTGATAACAGCCAGAAGTAGGTGAGGCAGCCTTCTACCCCACTGATCAGAACCTTTTGAGCCATACTGACAGTGCAAGATGGGAAAGGGCAGCTTAACATTTTTCAATCCATTGTTTGGGCAGACATCAATGGTGCATAAACAAAAAACTGCAGCCACAACGTATAATGTAAGTTTTAACTGACATTCACGTGGTGAAAGCTGATCCCCTACGTCACACCTTCATGAATATGTTGCTGGAGGAGGTGGCGGCGTCACAAAAAAGTTTGTGAAAGGTGCACAATAGAACCTGGCTTCAATAGAGGTTTACATGGGCAGTGAGGACGTGCCAGCTCTCTCACAGTCATTGGCACCACACACAGTCCTCCTCAGCAGGGTCCCTCAAGTGAATACCACTTTGGAACACAGTGGGCTAAAATACCACGCAGAATACTTCCACTTCATTCTTTCAGTTCAATAAGCACGTACACAAGTCTTCAAATGGCTGCTCATGGTAGTTAAATGAAGTTGGTTTCATGCTGTGCCAAGGCTATCGCAAATGAAGCCACTGCTATAAGTCACATTTATGCATACAATGGATGGTTTTGAACAACTAATTTTCTTGCACCCGAGAAAAATAGTTTGAATCTTGAGTGCCTAACAAGCAAGATTCAAAGAACATCTTCCATGCACTACAAGGCACTTTCCTCACCACTTGTTTTTCTCTTTATTGTGCAGCTGAATGTACAGGATTGTTTTTACTATTTACATATCGTAGGCTGCAATCAACCTCTCCCCAAGCCCTTTTGCTTTTTCAACAGTGGCCCTTGCTAGAATTTTTGTGTTTTTGGCAGCTTGGCGGCATGCCTGCCTTGTCTTGCGCTGCTGATGATCCATCCAATGACCCTGACTTGGAAACTGGTTGCATGCCTGGTGCAGCTTCTTGTGTTGCCTGCTGGTCTGCTCCTTGCACTGCTGACACAGCTGGGACCTGTATCGAAATGGATGGCATCATTGAAGGTTTTGCAAGGCTTTTGTACAGATATTTAGAGCACAAGTATGTACTCTTAAAATCCAGCACACCAGCATGCTTATTTACAAAAAGGGTTCCAGCAACATAACATATTCAATGACTCTGGCTTTCTCATAAAAACACACAGTTACGATCAGCTGCGCGCTGCCGTGTTGACACTGAAGTCATTACTTAAACCAAAGAGAAGGCACATACAATAAACTCACAGGACGCCAACAATGTTTTCAGAGGTCGTGCTTTAACAAGACATGACTTTAGCAGTTGGATTATTCAAGACTGAACAACCACACAAAATGAGTAAATGTTTTGAACTTATTGTGGAACAGCTACGGAACAACGAATGCATGAAGGCAGCTTGTGTATTATGGAAATGGTACCCCAGAGGCACTATTTAGTTGCTATTTAGGCAAGCACCGTCTGATCAGCAACATTTACGCTGTTTGACACCTTCGCACGTAATTTCAAACTGTTCCTGCGCTTCGGCACGCTTGTATAGAGGCACTGGAAAAAATAGAGAGCCTTCAATTTCACACGCGTACCTGGTTATATCTGGGCGTGAGACCTCGGTTAGACAGGTGATGATTGGTACTTGTGGGCGTGTAATGTACACACACGGTGCTTAGATATATCAGTGCGCGTTATTGGTCATCTAATAGAAACATTCTACACGGGAATTTTCACAAAATTAGGAACTCCCGTAAAATGCAGCCCACTGCTCCAGAACGCCCTGCATGCCTGCCGCTCTTAGCAAGACGAGGCCGTCTTCTGGAAGGTTAACACGAATGAAGTACGAGAATTTTTTCGCTGTGTGGCCTGATAAGATACCCTGTTTCCTACGTTTGTCGCTCTCAACATATAAAATTAACATTTGCTCACAGAAACAGCTCTACAGTGCGTCAAGACATCAAGAATACACGAATAGTACAACAAAGAAAGAACCCGATTAACCATCCGGTCAATAAAACATCGTCTGCGTGTTAGCGACGAACAGAGGTGATATGGTCGAGTTCCGTGGTCGAGTTGGCCGTTATGGCTTGTTTAAGGCACCAAAGCAAACGATCAGCTGTTACTCAGCGTCCTTTCACGATTTTGTCAGCATGCCGACCGCACGTCGGGTAAGGCGACAACAATTACACTTATGAGTGGAAATGAACAACAACCGTGTATACTTACTTGGGGTTATATGACGCGTCGCTCCGCTACTCGTAGTCTTCCAGAACGAAATTTAACGCTGTGCAGCGGCCCTTCAGCAGACACATGCCACCGATGCCACCGCTGACCATGACCGCCGACTCGCAAGCAAAAAAAAAAAAAAAACGAAAAAAAATACGCTTCGCCGCCGAATCACCGGCTCCGCTAAACTCAGCCGCGTATGCCGTTCACAAATCACTTTCCCTCTTATAAAAGAGTACTTCTAAACCTTAATTAAAACTTAACGTATAGTACAAGTTGTTTATGCGACTAATAATTTATACTGTAATAAACATTAGTTGTAGCTTTTCAATTTAAAAAAGATATTTCGAGTCAAGTCAAGATGTTGGCATAGTCAAGCCAAGTTCGAAAATCACACGTCTATCTGGCATGGCCGCCCTCATGGGGGTTGAAGCAGACGATCAACGGCTCGCATAGACACTAGCGCCAGTGTCCCCTCTAGTGTATATTAGTATGAAACTCTATGGTTCGTAATCAGCGGTGCGAGCGCGCCATCAGACAGAACCGACAGCGCCCTGAAGGTGGTTTTTAGGGCCTAAACAGCAGCGTCTATGTCTGGCATAGACGCTAGGACGTCAACGTTTGTGTTCTGATTTTCCCTTCAGTAAGTAACAGTCAGACGGACGATATGCTTTGGCTCATACCACGGCAAGCGCAATCGTTTGTGGCTGCAGCCTCGGTTGCTCTTCGTCCACAACAAACTGAATCGGCTGTACAGCTTTCTTCGAGGGCGTGTATGCAGGGGTTCTATCTTCCTTTTTTGCGCAGGCCGACGGGGGGCGGTCGTGTAAAATCATTTTCGCTCGTCGCTGCCGTAGGGTTGCCACCTTCCTGGTTTTGGACCGGCCCGACCGGTTTTTTAAACAGCGGGCCGGTTTGCCGGTCCATATCTAAAACCAGCCGTCATCAGCCGGTTTTTTGGCTTTTGTGCCGTGATTATGCCCGTTTTTGGCGTTTTATAAGCGTCAATTCAACAACTAAGACGATAAATACGTGTCGACAAGCATAGGCGTGCGCACCGGGGGGGCAGGGGGGGCGGCCGCCCTCCCTAATCATCTGAAGGGGGCGCCAAATTTGCCCCATGCCTTGCCGATGTAACACAGGAAAGTAAAATTTCTGCTCAGAAATATTTTGCGTGTGTTGCAATTCCATCACATTGAAATAAAAATTTATAACCATCCCTCTTTGCACTGCGTTCGCACCGCAAGGCCTTCAGTGAGAAGATGTCGGGAGTTGCTCTGGGGGGGGGGGGGGCGCAGCGGTAAGACTTAGCCCCCCCAAATTGAGAACTCTGCGCACGCCTATGTCGACAAGCTGCGCAAAGACACGCGAGCAGAGAAATACGCGGGCGGAGCGCGCTGGCCTCAGATGGAGGGGGACCTAAGGGAAGAACAAAATAACGAAATTCTACCGCCGCGGTCAGCAATTGCGGTTACTTTTCAGTGAAGCACATGCAGAGCGATTAACCAAGCTCTCAATCACTTTCAGTACAACGTTATGTTGATTCTCTCTAAGAAAACACTACAATAAATGGCACTGCATGTTAAAAAACATGGCGTCTTTTTTTCAACACCAATCCCCCCTCCCCCCCCCTTCGGAAGGTCCGTTTTTTTTTCGGGGAAAGGTTGGTAAACCCTACGCTGCTGTTCTTGCCTACCTGCTTGCTGTACCTATTACGTCGCCGCCACCGCAAATCCCCACTTGTCACAAAACTCAGAGGTTTTCGCACTGTTAGCAGTCGTTTTACACGATGGGTTTGATGCGCCTGACATGCCAGGAGTGACATCGCCGTAGTATTAGAGCGACGTTGCTTGTCTGCAAGACCGGTGCCGGTCAAACAAGCGTTATCAACGCCATAATTCTAACGGCACATTCCCATTTATTTCGTGGCTGCCGTGGCTTGCGCAGAAAAGGTCTGGTTGACTGCGATAGCTTTTCTGAGTCAAATAATGGAGCTTTGGCTCAATCGCTTGCAGCGCTAGTAATGCGGCCTCGTCTGCAAGACCGGTGCGTGAGAAACAAGCGTTAGACAGCCAGAATTTCAAAATGCAGCATAAACTAGACCATCATTAAAGGAGGCGATGACTAGACACAAGCAACAATATTCGTTGACAACTTACGTAAGCATAGAGTTGTTTTAGGCGCCTGGAACACCGCCCGCCGACATAGCTGTTTGTTAACGCGTCCGTTTACTGTTTTGTAGGTCAATGGTTCGATTCCTCGTCGAACGTTTTTTTTTTTTTTTTTTTTTTTTTTTACGTGAGGGTTTCATTAGCTCCTTTTTTAACAACCAGGGTAAGCGCCTGTTCCTTGCTTTCTATCACGCCGACATTTACCGCCCTCTTCCTAAACCCAAAGTAGCTCGTTTTCTCGCACGTTCTCTCTTGAGAAGCCCGACGTGAAAACAAAACCAAACAAACGTCAAACCTCTTTACAATATCAGTATATATGTCAACTACTTTATGTTTATTCACTTTTTGTGTTTAAAAACCTTAAATTTAAGTTATAAACACATTTCAGACTTTGAAAGCAGAAAGATAATTACCAACATTACAGTAGTAACACAATTTTCGTCAAACATAGAGGTGCTGCATTTGAAGTCTGGCAACTATCTCTCACTTTTGTGTGTGTTTTTTCATGGCGTTTTGTGCCGAGTGGTTGGTGGCGTGATTTAATCTGTTTTATCTATTTCAAGCTTCAATCATAGTTACAGAAGCTTTATGGGTGATGTCTACCCTTCTAACCTACGCGTGTGTTGAACATGGGGACCCCGGAAGAACGATCATCGCCGGATAAATACTGCGCGTCAAAGTGGATGACATTGCATCAGAACAAAGCGTGTTCGTGTGTCCGCGAGATGAAGACGGCAGTGAAGGAGAATTTTACGTTGGAAGCATCGTTTTCGCTCGGGTAAGTACGCATTTTTTATTATTCTGTATTTGGTTGGAACAAGTTCTGGTGTTTATGGGTCAGTAATTCGCTAGACCCCCATCTCGTTTGCTCTGAGAGCCTACGTGAGTTAGTAACTTGTTTGGCGCGCAGTCCACGGTTTCCGCAGAAGTTAGCATCAATTTACGCTGAAGCTAGACCTTGGCTACGATGCTCGCGCTATGGTACACGGCTGCTAATAATTTCACATCACGCAAGGCTCTTTAACACCGGGGCGTTTGTTTATGTGTCTCTCAAACAGTGCCTTTGCGGTTGCAGATCGCAGTCGCAATTTCGCGTGAGTGGCACAACGCTGTGATTAGTCCTCCCTCGTGAATACCCGCGGTATACCAAGAAATAACATGAACAGGAGGTTCCCTGGAAGTGCATGTGAAAAAGCGTACACTTGATTCCATGGCTGGCGTCTCGTAGGTGTTCTGAAATCTCTTCCCCCCCCCCCCCCCCTTCACGAATTCCGTGCAGTGCGCTTCGCAGCTATTGCGCTCGCGAGACCGGCGACCGTACGCCTCGCGGTCTTCGGGCCGCGATATGTGTGCTGTTCTCGTGAAGCTCGACAACAGCGAAATTGCCGTACTCGCTCGCCAACGCGCCCCGACAGCGTACGCGTCGACCGGATGCTGACGGAGTTGTGCTGGAAGAAAAGCAGGCAAGAGATGAGGGCGCACGAGGTGTAGTTAAACATGAGAATTTACAAAGTGCAAGGTGGAGAAAATAGTATGCAAGGGCCGGAAACGGTGAGAGAGTTCGGGCCGCGCGCCAGCGAGCGAGTGCGGTAATTTACGTTGCCGAGTTTCACGAGTCCGGCACGAATATGACGACGCCCCGTCTGAGAGTTCATAGAGGTATAGAATTCACATACGTGCAAATTGAAGGTGAACTGCGCGCATGTGGCCTCGCAGGGAGTTAGCATAGTCTCGGGGTAGTGGGGGAGATTTCACAACGCCTACGAGGCGCCTGCCGATTCTGTCAGAGTAGCTCTCGGGAAGTCTGGGGCTTGATATCAGAGGCATATGTATGGTTAAATTAGTGCAGAAAATTGAGCCAATTCGCAAGTTCTCATTTTCGCAAAACCGCAGGCCATACAGAGACTAACAAGAAAGCTGTAGGCACTCACTCAACTCGATTTATATTGGAGAATTGAACGTGCAGATACAAGTCAGACATTGAAATGGAGGAGCCTCAACTATCACACACCAGTTCTGATTGAAAGCAAGGGATACAGATGAGCTGCTAGCTTTGCATATATCATGCATACCCCACTCACAGTACCTGCGGGTCTAATAAATACATTCTTACTGTGGCCTAAATTTCATTTGGGGTGTTCCGGGAATGTTCTTATTAGTGCCTTGGAGGTTACTGTCTTTAAACGATTAAAAATCTACTTGATGTAAGCATTCGTGCTTTGTGTGTGCTCTTCTTGTATTTCAACAAGTGTCAGCACACTCACAGATTATGCACCTGCAGGTGCTGCTGCTGTCCTGGGTCAGCCGCCTTCCAGTCCAGTTTCAAAGGCTTTGCCAGGGCCTCCCTTGGCCAACCGACACTGCACCTGCTGTACCCAAGTACTGCCTGGCCTTTCGTTGGTGCTCCGTACGCTTTGCCGCCAGGAATGGTCATTCATCCCTCATCTGGCCGCTTGGACCACCCGTTCAGAAGTCCGCGCATTTGCTCGACACATCGGTCCAGGCACTGCAGCCATATCGGTGCACCCACCGATTATGTATTTTCAGGTTAGTTATTGCATGTTGTGGAACTTGCCATGATGTATACCTGTTAGCAGTGCTGTGGCCTCTGATTATTTGAAACATTTTCATGAAGCAGTGCTGTGCGTATGGAGCGTGTCATGCTTAGCAGAGATATTGAAGAGAATCTGGGGCTGACGACCTAAAGGGCAAGAAGAGAAATTGAACTGACTTTGAAGCAAGTATTCGTATGTAATCAAGCCAAGCAAACATTTAGGATCTTTCGATATGGTTTTAAACTTGCAATACAAACTGGTCTACTTCAGATCATACTGGTAATAATCATACTATACCGAAAAGTACATCCCGCAGTCTGTAGAATTCTGACAGCGCTTTTTTCGCAGTCTCTCATGACAGGCACTAATCTCAATGGTTGGAAGATAGTCGAGGTAGCACCAGTCTTTAAATCAGGAGACGGTACTTCACCATTAAATTTCCCTAACAAGCACCATATGCAAGGTCAGGAACATTTCATCCACTCTCAGGTCGCTAATTATTTATAAAATCACAATATCACATTCGAGTATCACCACAGTTTTCACAAGGGTTACTTGAGAACACAACTTTCAGGATTTGTTCACGATCTACATTGATCCATTGACACAGGCTTACAAACTGCGGTAGTTTTTCTCGATTTTTCTAAAGCATTCAATCGCATTGCACACCACAGACTACTTCTCAAACTTCACCCTAATGTCCTCACTTGAGCAAAAGATTTTCATTCTTCTCAAATGCAGTTTACTTCTAATAACTATATACTTCTTTTGCTCGTGCCACTTTGTTGTCCCCCCAGGCAGGTTGCTTGGTCTATCTTCCATGTTGCATATCCTCCCATGTAGGTCTATTTGCAGATGATGTTGTAATTTATCACACAATTTCTTTCAACTACTACCGTCAATGCTTTCAATCTGATCTTAACACAATTAACTCCTGGTGCTGCAAATGGCTAATGTCGCTTATCTCAAACAAAGTGCATGACTTTAACGGTGGCAAGGCTCGGATTGTAAATACTTACTTCATTAACAACAGCCTGATTACCTCTTGAGACAAAGGTGTTTTGGTAGGCCGGTAGGGGAGGGGGGATTGCATGGTGGATTTCAAAAGGTACATCGATTGGGAAAATAAGACGTGTGATTAATATTTTCATTTGCACTCCAAAACTCGCTTTATTTCATATGTTTAACCCACTGCCGTGGCTAGGGTGGTGTGCTGTGGAGGCGAATGTCGGTTAGATACCGCTTGGTGTAGCCGCTTTTCAGATGGAGGCAACATGTAAAGACGCCCGTGTTTGGAGATTTCGATGCGCACAAAAATACCCAGATGGTCAAAATTAATGCAAAGCCTTCCCCTACAGTGCTCCCCATATCCCAAGTGTAGCTTTGGCGTGTTAAACCACCGTTTTTTTTCATGTTTTTGGTATAGTACCAGCCGCTGTAGCAGGTGCAACTTAAAGGTAAAATTATACATAATGTTTCCAAGAGCTAAATATAAAGGCCATATTTAAGTGCGTTTATGGGTCTATCTCATAGCAGTAGTGAAAGGTTATATACTCTGGTGCAGGTTAAGAACGCCAATGGCTCATGTGGTGTAGTCCAGTGTTTGACGGAATGCCGTGTAGGCAGGTAAAAGCATTATTGCAGTGATGAAACGTAGGTCACTGACCAAGTCAAGAAAGCCATTTAACGGTTTGTTGCTTGTTCACGGTCAGCATGTGTCGTGGAAAACGAAGCTATATATTGGGCATTACGCGGCGCAATGAGTTTGCATAGATATGGTACAGATTGCCATCCATTATGTTGATAATGTTGGGCGTCGTCTGAACAATGAGGGACTCGAGCAGTAATCGAGAAGATAAATTGCACTCAGTTGTCAGTAATTTTGTCTTGTTCCAGTCGACCACGTGTCCCGTCCTCTCACGGTGCTCTGCCAGTGGACTTGTTTTTTGCATGGCCCTTGTTCACTTCGTTCCAGTGCTGCATTAATCTTCTGTGCAGATTGCCCGTTTCGCCAATGTACACTGATTTGCATTCAGCGCATGGAATCTAATAAACAACACCCGGAAGCTTGGAGCGTGAGAGGGGGTCTCTCACGCTGACAATGTCAGAACGCAGCTTGCTAGTGGGCACATGCACAATGTATGCACTGCGTGTCTTGAAAATGTGTGCGAGAGTTTCACCGATGTGTGGGACGTAGGTAATTGCTGCACGTTTTGATGCAGTCGTTGTCCTGAATATAATGCCTAAAGCATTATATTCAGAAAGAGGCGAAGAGGGCGACTAGCAAGAATCCACATTGACATTAGCAGGCAGAAGCGTCCACAAGGCCTGTGTCAAAACGTGCTGCAATTCTCGTCCTACACATCAATCAAACTTTCGCACGCATTTTCAAGAAACACATTGTGCACATCGTGCAGGTGCCCACTAGCAAGCTATGTTCTGACATTGTCAGCGTGAAAGACCCCCTCTCACGCTTCAAGCTTCCAGGTGTTGTTTATGTTTTGAACAAAAAAAGTGCCATTTAAACGTGACACCTCCTTCTTTGCCGATTTCTGATGCCTGATTGTTCAGTTTGTGGGGATACGTTTAGCAGATTGCTCACATGTATAACCTGTATTTGTGCTTGAGCAGTCAAACGCTGATGTTAGCAGTGAAGTAGGTGAAAATTGTAGTTTGATTGTAGTTGTGTGCAGATTACCTACATTGTGTTAATTCGTAGAAAAGCAAAATTGAGGCAACCCTGCTAACTGTTCCGCATTGCAGCATTTTATTATGCGAACGTTAAGGAGTTCAGCTGCTTGTTAAAGGTGAAATAAACAGTGGTACAAAAAGAAGAGCATCTACTAAACAGAAATATCTTCACAATCGCAGGATGCCAACGGTCCGCCTACCAACTTGTGTCCTGCATCGTTTCTGCTGGCTGGAGCGGTTCATGGAGCATTTTCCAGCTTCTCAAAGTTTATGGTCAAGCGCTCCTCCAAGTGAAAGATGCCGCAGAGGGATCTTTTGTTTTAATGCCACAATTTCACGTGCTCAGCAGCAAATTTACTCGTAAGGCTTTTTAAATATTCATAACCCAAGAGGGCATGTTACCTTCGTCTTCGGTGGAATGTGTCTGCACTCAGGTTATTTGTGACAGAAACAAGTGGACCACGTCATTAGAGTCATTGAGGCCTTGTTGATTGTGCATGCTTCTGAAATGACATTTTCATTAAGCTGAATACTTTCCACATATACGATTTGTGAACAAATTATGGTAAAAGTCATGATTAGTTGTACTACACTGCAGGAAGGAAATGCCAACATACGTTTTAAGCGCCTCTGATATTTCAGATCGTTGGCTGGTGAGCAATAAAACAAAACTGAAATTTTTTTAAAGTAAAATCAAATATTCGTTGTCATCAGTGCATGACCATAGTAAGAGCTATCTAGTCACCAAATTTAGAATTAGACACGAAATGCCAAGAAAAATAGGGAAATAAACTAGACAGCTGGCTACAATAAACCAATTCGTAAAATTCCTTAATGTCTATCAAGTGATGATTCAGGCGGGTTAGTTAAGATGTCAGTGGGTTTACACACCCAACTTGCAGGGAAGCACATGAGCTCCCAATATTAACATGTTTTTAGTGAAGACCGTCTTCCTTCATTAAGCTGCTTTGCACATTGATGCCAGTCTGATAAATGTCCTGAGTTTTTGTTATGATCAATCTTGTATGGGAACCATATATTTTTATATGATGTCGCTGTGTATTTCTGAAACTGTATCTAGTAACTAATTCCAATTTGTCGTGGTCAGGTTTTTTCAACTAATTCGTAGCTTTTTTAACAATTATGGTATATTTTGTGTGCCTAAAGGAATGCCTCATTGCATGTTTAGCCTATGTAGTGTTGAAAGCGGACATTTTGCTTCAAAGTGGAATGTCGGGCTAGCAACAAGGTACTTCGCGTGCTGCTCACTTTCATTCATGCCATTATTTTTTATTTTATCATTTAAAATTAAAGGCCAACCAATTTGCTGTCGTTTTAATTTTGTCATCTACTTTATACTTTCTTTTTTTTCAACTTTGTGTAAGGATTGACTATCCATATTTTTATGATACCAAGGCGTTGGACTGGGCTAGCTGGTACATGTTTGAATGGATGAAAAACCATAGGAAAACCCAGGACACAGAAGAGAACGACGGGACAAACTTGTGCCGTCATTCTGTTTTAACTGTTTCCTGTGTTTACCACTGGTTTTTTATGCATTCAAACATTTTTTATGAGTTTGTTGAACAGTGATTAGTTTAGGTGTGTTCAAACAATTGTTGGCTCCGAAGGCTCCCTGTAGCATTTGTATAAGTGCTCTCTGCTTTTTTTTTTTTGAGCCAATACCCCACCACCAGTCTTCATGAGGTGGTCTTTTGTAGAAATAAGTTGAAATAAATATTTGTTTGCATTGCTTTACATGTTTTGAAAGAATTTCTTGTTCATTCTTGTTTCATTCAACCCCGTTTCAGAATCCTGCTTAAGGCATTTCCTCTGTTATTTTTTTTCAGAACCAGGAAGGGTGCTCATCCTCGGTTCTTGCTGAAGCAGCAGTTTCCATACTTCACACGTGAGCTCTGAACACACAGTAATTATGGTATGAAACATTCTACCAGTATAAGCCTGCTTTGTAGACGTCATTGTAGATGTCAAAGCTCTTGACAGTGTAGTCCAATGTCTGGTGTAACGGGCAATGTCTACAACCTGTAAAAATTAATTTGTGGCTATAATGTTTGTGATTATTTTAAAATGCACGTCAACTACTATTTAGAATCGCTGTCTAAATTGGCAGCCATTTTCCTGGTGGATACAGAAAGTGAAAAAGCGCATGTGTAGAGATTTCAGTGCACCTTAAATGTCCCAAATTTGCTAAAGCTAATCCAAAGCCCTCCTTGTGGTGCACTTCATATCCCATGTACAGTTTTGCGTAAAAACAGCTAAAAATTTATGATCAATTTAAACTTATTTTAATGTTTTGAATGCAAATATTCTCAGTTTAAGCTGCCATATTTAGAGTAAAATATTTTGTAACAATTATATAGCTACCAAAGGTTTACAGAAAAGCTTTTTGCTTTTGGTTGTGCACCTTCTTATCAAAGAAAAATGTTGTTAAGAAAGGCAGAAGAACCCAACTATGGAAATTAGCAAACCCTAAAGCTGCGGATAGAATGAATGTTTTGTAGAGAATCTTTTGCTGATTTCAGTTCTAGTCAACTCTAAAAAAGTCTATCGACGTAGAATGCTTACCGTGAGGCACCTCGTAATACTAGCCAAAACTAATGGGCCCTGGCTGTTGGCTTTTCATTTGCAACAGTGACAAATGACCCCACAATCCACCGGCAGGGACATAATGCAAGGCACCATGTACAAGCTAGCCTCATGATAAAATAATGTTTTCTGAACAATGGCATTACATTTCAACCATGGGCTTCACCAGGGAACTTCTATGCATTGTTCTGTGATGTTTGCAGTTCTTGTTATTGCTATGTGGGGTCATTTAGTCTAAAGGTATGTTTATAAAACTCCAAATACCACCAAACCTTGCAAGTGCTGTACCATATGAATATTTTTCCGTAAAGCAAAAAGAATAATGCAAACGAAAATAAATGGCTTGGGTACCCAACTTTTATAAGTAGATTATGAGCCGCAGTACGGAGGGAACTATATTATGAGCCGCATTACGGAGGAAACTATACATTTTGCATTTGGTCTTCCTTGATATTGAACCTTCCTGCTCAGCTCAAGAATAAGGCACTAAACATTGCAGGTAGCTACCTTGATTGGAAGTTTGATGCAATACTAAGAAGCCAAGGGTTTTAAGGTTCAAGGAAGCTTTGTGTGGTTGAAGTGTTGCACACCTAATTGCTTTCACTGCACAGCATGGTTAGGCTCTGCAGTGAATCTCGAAGGATGTGTACTGCAGTTCGGCAAAGTGAACATATAATTGGTTTTTTACGAAGTTTTGGGTAATCAACTGCCTCTAAAGTTATAACTGTACTGAGATGTGGCTCCTGACTTTTAAATTGATGTTTTAACAATCGGTGACACAAGTTCAAGGAAATTATCAGCTGATGTTGAGCTTTAATGGAATGTCTCACAGAACCGAGCTTGGAAAGCACGAATGTTTCATACCATAATCGTGTGTGATATTGTGCAATATGTGGTCTCGCACCTGCTGCACCTGTGAACCGAGGATGACGCACCCGTTTTGTACCCCTTTAGGTGGGTGCTTTTGCAGAAGATGCTCCTACAGATTGGGGTGCTAAGTAGCACCCTAGGATACTTTTAGGCGGAAAAGGGTGTTTATAAGGCACCTGTCTTCTGGGGTGCTTCACAGAGGGTGCTCCTGCGGCGACAAAATCCAAGCACCCTAAAGGGCGTAAAATATTCAGTTTTTAGGGTGCTCCTGCGGCGACAAGCTGAAGCACCCTTTTGGGCGTAAAAATTTTTAGTGTGCATGTGCAATGCCAAAGAAGTGGTGGTATCAGCGCTACCTGAAGCAGCGTATTTTTAAGCGCTGTTTTTTTTAATCAATGAGCAAGGGCAATACTGATGTAGCTTTTGTGTCGTGAACAACGCGCAGTCGTATGTTCGAATGGGCCCTAGCGCATCAATAAAAGAACAAACCATGAAAACAGTCGCCTTAGATTTATTGCTCATCAGATAAGGCTTGCAAACGCATGAGAACCACATGCTGAGGGGGCGGTATTTTTCGACGAAAGTTAAAAGCAGCGAGTATTCACTTCTTTTTCGCGGACACTCAATGTCGGTTTAAAACGCAATACTATCGGCGTAGAAGTTTTACGGCTTACTCTCTGCCAACAAGCCTTCAAGAGTGCCACGCGCTGAGCGGTATACATCATAAGACTTGCATTAAAAGGCCGATCTCAGCGTGAGATATGTGGCATAACAAGACGGTCATTTGGTACTGTGAACCGCATCATTCAGGCTTGCAGAGATGATGGTGGGCGCATCGATGACGATTACAGGGCAGGAAGGCCCGGTCAAGTACGCAAGACGTGGACCAGCATATTGTTGCCGCTGCCATTGATGACCCTTTTTGGAGCTCCCGAGATATCAGGGCCATGTTCCAGCTTGATATCAGTGAGAGCACCATCAGGAGGCGACTACGTGAGGCTGGGCTCAATTCATGTATTGCTGCCCAAAAGCCGTATCTCACTTATCGACAAAAGCGCCAACGCTTGGAGTTCGCTCGAGCGCACGCGCAGGAGCGTGACCGACTGGGGTGAGGTGGTCTTCACCGACGAAAGCACCTTTTCTTCAAAGTGGGACCAACAGCGGAAAGTCTGGCGGCCCTACAACTGCAGGTAACACCACCCTATGCTTGCGGACTTACTTCCATTCACGATGGGCAGCCTAAAGCATATTGTCACGAGAAACTGCTATGGACGCAAGCATTAACGACGAAGCTGTGTGCACGCACGCACACAGCTACATTAGCTGTATATAAGCCCTTCGCCCGTGCATGGACGTAACTCGTAACTCTTAAAAAAAAGTTGCACTAAACCTTCATGGTCACTTTTCGAAAAATCTGCGGCTGATCACTCGGTGTGTTTAACTCTCGATAGATTTTTGCCTGATTCTCCATTTACTGGAAGAAATTTCGTTACTGCATGCGTTTTCCTACAGCCCCATATGAAGGTTGAAAATTTTATGCTAGTAAGCAATTGTGCGTGTGCTGGCTACATTTATCTCGTTATTTTCTTTGTCATATACTTGCCCAGCTTCGTGCGCGACGTCCTGGCGAGTGGCCGATGCTCCGTCAACGTTTGGGGAGCTGTCAGCGCTCAAGGCCTGGGTCCGCTAGTGAGGCTGCACCGGGCGTTCAATGCAACTGCCTACCGCGACCTGCTAGACGAGCATCTTCTACCTTACATCTGCGGAGGCCCTTTCCCGGACGGAGTTTTTTTATTCCAGCAGGACCTGAACCCTAAACACACAGCAAGGACGGTGAAAACGTTCTTGGAAGAGCGCGCTGTGCGAGTGCTGGACTGGCCGCACAGAGGAGCGGACTGCAACATTATTGAAAATGTTTGGGGGACAATAAAGCATCGCATGTCAAGGCTTGACCTCCGTACCGCAACCTCGGACGGCCTGTGGCAGGCTGTGGAAGCTGAGTGGAACAAGCTCCGCGAGGCAAACCGCTTCGTCGAATCCCTGTACGAGTCTTTGCCACAACGCACGGCTGAAGCAGTAAACCTGCAGGGAGCCTTCACTAGGTACTAGGCAGGCACTTGGCACCACGAACAAAGCCACAAAGCCATTTGTTGGTTGAATTTATTTTCCCGAGTAGTGAGAAGCTTCATGTCTTTATTTCGTCGAGCCGCACTAATATAAATCGTTATTATTTCGGAACAAACTGAGAAAAAAGCATTGCCTGTACATGACCGCCAATAAATATAATTTGGTGAAGCAAGATCGTGTGCTCCTTTGCCTGCTGCCAAACATAAAATGTGTAAGGAGTTGTTCTGCTGAGCCCTAAGACGCGGTTCCAGAAACTTGCTCCACGTGACACGATACCAGCCGAGACTGTCGTCAGGCCCGGGACTAGAACAGCTCCGATGTTATAAAGTGTCCTCCATCGTCAAATGTAATTTATTTGGAGGCCTTCGCTTTCCGTGATGTGTTCGCAATATCCTCACATTTGTATAGTATACAGAAAGCTATCAACACAAAGGCCCGCATAAGCATTGCCCTGACCCACTGATTAAAAAATACAGTGCTCCAAAATGCCCTGCTTAAGATAGCGCTGATACGGCCGCTTTACCGGCAGCTCGCTAGCGCGACATCGACCCATGCTGGTCTGCTATCAGCGCCATCACCACTGCCAGCGTGCTCGCTCAGCTGCAGAGGAATATGCTCGCGGCAGAAGCAAACAAAGGTATTCCGAGCTGTTGTGGGGCAATCGGTTCTTCACGCGCGCATGCGCTGTCAAATCCCTTTCGTTCCACCCGGCGCTGCTACATGGCGCTACGGCAGTGTGCGGACACCGCTCCCGTGCTCCAATTACTTTTGACGGCACCTTTACAAATTTGGGCCTCACGTTTTTAAAACACGATAATTTTTTTTTGTCTCGTGGTTCTTCCTAAATTTTATTGGTTGTAATATTTAGCAAGTTGCAAGCTTTGTCTACCGCTTCTTTCCATGCCTGGGCGCCGGCAAATTATCTCAAAAATGGGCTCTGAGGGACTAAATTTTAAAGCAAAAGTCTAATGGCCCCATTCTGAAAAAATACGCCGTTGTATTTGTTTTTGTGGTCATGTTAAGAAAATGGCCGTCGCACTAAATACGAAATAGTTAAACAACACACGTGTGATTTGATAAAAATTTAGCCCGAGTCGGCGAAATAGAATCCCAGCGCTTTTCCACTGTGCTATCTCGTCACGTTTCCGTTATAGAACAAAAGTGGTGGTCGTTCTTTCGTTCTTCATGGCCCATCGCACATGGGGGATTGGCCAGGAATCAGGAGCTTTGAGGGGCAATGTGCCGCTTTACAAAATTCTCCAAGCTTATGAATTCGAAACGTAAAAGTTGTGCCGCGTAACTCCTGCGCGTGAGACCACGTGAGTAGTGCAGGTTTACACCAGCTGAGCATAACCGTGATGCTAAGAACTCACCGTGGTGGCTCAGTGGCTAAGGCGTAGTGCTGCTGAGCCCAAAGACACGGGTTGATTCCGACAGCGGTGTGTCTAGATTTTGGCGCACATTAATGATCCGAAGGAAAGTAATGCGGCGCCATCCACTAACGTACGCCTCATAGGCCAGGTCTAGCTTCGGCGCGTCAAACCCCACCCTCAGAAGTGATTCTAGGGAACCTCTGGCGTGTGCCGTTTAGCTTGCTGACGTCATTTGCGCTGCAAGACAAGCAAGCAAATGCAACGAAATAAACGTTCACGGTGTAGGAAAAAAACGGTGTGTCAAATAATTCGAACCAAAATACAAAGAAACCACAAAGATCAAACTAGGACGTTGCAGCAAAAGCGTTTTAAGAAAGTCAGGGTTTCGCCTCTCAAACCACGCCAGCACACCTAACCACCCAGATGAATTTTCGCCGACATGCCTCATCAATTGCTCACGCAATGACTTTAACGTCAAGGTATTAACAATGTCGCCCGATTGAAAGGAAATGCCGCCCTTTTGTTTTGGGGGACAATAAGTGCAATCATGTTTATCTAGTATAAAGTAGAATCATGTTTATCCTGTACTTACATTTTAAGCAGTAAACGATCAGAGACCCACGGTGACCTTGAAAAAGTAATTTCTACGCCAGATTGGAGGCTTATAATTTATCTTGACATTCATTTTGGTGAGCAAATTTTAGGCAAGCATTTTTTTAAGTGACTGTTTAGCCTTTACCTCCTTTCATTATTGCCTTCCCTGATTGTGACCTTGTGGAAGCAGGTAGATAATAATAGTCACTTCGCTGTAGGAGCCCTTCCAAATACTAACCGGGAGAAGACACCTTCACTCTGTACACCTGACAAGATTTATTTTAGCTTTATTGGATAAATCACCGTCGTGTTGAATGATATTGCTAAAACTTACTACGAACAGCTCACTGTCATTTAGAACACGAAGCACCAACATTGCTTGCTGTATCCACCTTTTAGGAAGTAGCTCTTACGTTTAATCGTGGTTCTTCGAATAATGGACGGGATTTATTCTGTAGAAAGGCAATGAAACTGCGTAATAAATGCGGCACTTCAAAGTGTTCAGACAATGTAGTCGGCCGCTCTTTTATTACAAAAGGATATCTGATGATGAGAAAAATGGGGAGAGATTTTTTTATCCCCGCTCCCAAAACTATTCATAGAGGTGGGAAATGTCAAGGGGGCACCACGGCTCAGGATTCCGAAGCACATGTTTTTTTTTTTTTAATTTATAGTTATGAACTTTGAAGTATCGCCATTTTAAACTTTCGCTCCCCCCCACCTCATGATTTGTATTCTTGTCAGGCTCTTTTCTTTAAAAAAATACATAACAGGGGCAGAATGAGGGCTGCGTTTTGGGAAGTGTAATTCAATGGGCTTTTCTTGTGTTGCGCCTCGGGCAAGGTTCGTCTAATACTTCGTTTGAGTTTATTCTAACGTTGCGACTTGTGCATCTCTACTCAGCGGCATCCAGCTTTCCGGAATATTCCTGCCGGAATACTGCGGAGTCCCCACTTGCACATATGACTGATTGTGGCGCGACAGCTTGGCGCATTTTCTTATATCTTGTAATCTCTTTATTTAATCCACTCATTTCTTGTACGACTGTGGGAACATAATGGCAGAGGGCAGCGGGCAAGACTGAGACTTTTCTGAAAAAAAAAACGCAAAATGGCGCTTAGTGCCTGTTCAACGCCCGTGCTGCATCTTTCTGAGTGCCAAAACTTGTACCGCCAGAGGTGCAGTATAACAACATCGCCTCCGCTTGCGTGGCGAACCATTCGGTTAACCTTTCGCCAGACTTCTCGCAAGCACGACATGGGAAGAATTTTCTTGTGCCCACAGGCTTGGTTTGTATAAAAAACAGAAAAGTAAATTTTAATTTTTTATCCTGCAGAGCGATAACTCAAGATGCTAGCGCTTGCTAAGGGACATACAAAAGTTGTTACACCCTTCTACCTCCACCGCAGACAAAAAGAGGAGTAACAAGAAAACACAAACAACCTAGCAAATGAGGGAACACATTTTGCTCCATTCTTCCGAAATGTGCTCCCTTCATTTTTGCCTCGTCTCTCGCTCCTCACCATGCAGTCGCAGCTGTCTGCATGTTTCTTGTGCAGACGTAACAACCCTCGGGTGGGCGAACGAACGTCATAAAACAATACGTATTTGACTGCCCCCAAAAAACGTGGCCATTTTAAGCGCAGGTTTTGCTTTGTACCACAGGCTTTCATCTGCATCTTAGCTCTCCGCGTCATTCCCCGGTGAATGTGAGATGATTTATGCTCCCTTGAAGCGCTTGAAAAAAAAAACGAAGAAACATTCGCTGCTTGCATGTTTCTATCAATCATAAGCACGTGCGCCATTAGAAAGAAAACTTTGTGGGGCCCGCGGCGTGCCAACAAGCTGTGTATATGCAAGAAATAGTTGCCATGACAACCTGCTAATGTTGGCATCCTCTCAGAAAGGGTTTGCAGAATCTAGGCATTGCCTGAGACATTTGGTATATCGCCCTCATGCGTTTAAAATGAATTTTTGTTTACACGACACAATAGGACAGGCTAAACAGTAGCAATTTGGTCAAAAATGAGCTTAAATCCTAGTTTGAATTTGTTTTCACAAACTTCTGATTGAAATCATAATTTATCAAATACAAATATTTGTTTATGCTCAAGTAACTTTTGTTATATGAGACGCAATTATGTTAAAGTAAGCGAATCATGTTAAAGTAACTGGAACAAATTCAAATTATTAGCGTAAAACGACAAAAAATTGTTATTTTGATTGAACAACTAAGAGGGAACATAAGAATTCTTCGATAATAACTCACATTTAGTGAGCGCCAGATCTCGCTTAGTTATGTCGCCGAGATATGTGGCTGAGTTTCATTCGTTTACTTTTGTCCGTAGTGCACGTTTTTCATTCCCTTCTTTCCGCATCTATGACTAAGAGCCTTGAGCACCCGCCAAGCTAAGCGTGTGTTAATTTAACTTGCATGTTTTTTTAGTCTGGTGGTTGGTCCTGCGAACGTGCGAAGGAAATCGTCGCCGAGCGATGACGTCATCGCGTTTGCCGTGCTTTGGGGGGCCCCGTGTCGCCATCTGTACGAGGTGCGAATGAACGGTTACAAGCTTAGTTTTGAAAACACGTCAGAAGCTGCTCGCTGTATCGCATGTGGCGAGGGGTGGTGCAGTTTTGACGGTGCAAAGTGAAGAAATCATGCGAAAATGAAAGAAGTCAAAATGCCGAGAAGCAATAGTGAATCAACTTCTTAATTAACCTCGCACACGCCAACCACACAATTGGAAGGGTGGCCCCCTAACAAGTTAGAAATTTTGAGCAAAGGCTCCTTCCGCTGCCCCCTTCCCTACTTTTGTAGCGCCAGCGCAAAGCCGGTGGGCACGCGTGGGCACCTGGACACTCGGTCATTAAAACTGCGTACTTTAATGGCCCACTGTTCAATGATCTTTAAGCGGCTAACAATGACATTTCGCTGAAGACTGGACCGAGTCTGGAAGCATAACCCCGCAATAAAATTGGCAGAGTTGAAAAGCATAACCGCGCATAAATTTAGCCAACACAAGAGTAAGCTAGGTGAGATCGCCAGCTTCGCTGTCTGCCCAGGCTTCGTGCCCCTCGGGCAAAGCTGCCCCCCTTTTTTGTGTTAGGTATCGTCATGTTCAGCCCAGCGTTGCCTGGAGCAACATCATGTTGGTGTACGTCAGCCTGGGGGTGTTTATTGAAGGCGCTTTTCTACAAAAGCTTACGTTATGCCTAACCCGCTCGGAACTTACAAGGGATCACAAAGCAGTCTTAAACCCATCGCACAATCGTATTCGCAGACACACGAAGACTCACATGCAAAGGTGACGTCGGGCCGGCGCGTACCCACTTCAGCAGCCAATGGGGATCCGCCCTAGCGGGCAAAAAAATTGTGCAGACTTTTATTTTATAGCGGTGCAACACGGCTTTCGTAAATTTATCCAAGTAAAGCTTCAGCGATGCCCGTGCAATAGCATTTAATACTATGGCTTGCAAGGTAAAGAAAACACTGAGGCGTGCAATGAAAGGGCAACACGGACATTGGGAGAAGAGATGGAAAAGATTGAACCTCGAAGAAAGCCGGAAATTTTGTAGCTTTTCTCCAAAATTCTGTTATACCAAAAACAGAACACTATATAGTCATTCAGTTCACCTAAACACAGAAGCTTACGGTAGGCAGAAGTAATATGAATTAAAGGCCTTCGTACTTAGATTGTAGTGGTTGAGTTCTGGTACGGCGAAAAGCAATGGCGCGAGACAATCGCGATTTTCAGCCAGGCTGCCTGCTCAAACGCAGTGAAGCGAGTAACCAGTCTCCGAATTGGGCCTATCGAGCGCCTGTACCTGTGAGAAAAAAGCAAACAACTACTGGTTTTAACGCCGCGGAAACATCGCAAGAAAGAGCGCCGAAAAGCACCTGCAGCACTCAGGCACGCCAAAAGCACAAGAATCTGTTACAAAATAAAAGTTAGCGCAGGATAAACACGTGTAAAACTACGAAGGGTTTGTCGAAAAATAAGGGCAGCCTCGTGTGGGCTACTTCATTCCAGGTAGAGAAGCTTTTGACGCTCAGTCATGGACTTGTCATCCATAAATGTATTTCGGGCACTAAATGTATCCAAAAATGCCAAGCAGGCTGTACGGCGCGACGAACAAAATGCAAAAAAAAAAGTCTGTACACAAACTCATCGTACACAAAGAGAGGAAATGTAAAAACAATAAGGGGAAGATTGATGCACTGGCTCGCGGCGATAGAGGTAGGTGCATAGAAATCGATAAAGTTAATGACGCGTGCCGCTAGACTCCGATGTTCCTACACCCGGCGTTAGTGCCAGCTCTAGTAACCAAACGGTGTTTGTAGAAATGGCAAGGCTTGTGAGACCTTCCGCGAAGCGGTTATTGGAGTTATTGCTGTGAAAGCTGCGCCAATATAAAACAGCTGGGCTCTTTCTACGCGGCTCGGGTTTATAAGGCACTGACGTCTGCTTTAACAATGCATAGTATAATTCCGTTATCGTATAAAAGGCGAGAACGCCTGGGCCATGTTTTTCTCTGGACCATTCAATTTATGCACATTTTCTTACGACTTACGAACGTCAGCTCATACGCCGCGCGGCTAGATATATATATTTGATAATATCTTTGCCCTTTACATCTTGGGTTTGAAAATCTCCAATGCTCGAATTAGTGACGCGAAAGGAAAAGCTCGATCTTTGAAGGCGTGGACAGCATTGAAAAAAGACACACTTGAGCAACATTACAGAAGTTTTTCTGTCAACCGTGAATTGTGAAATGTTTTTCATTCTGCCGTTTATTACAGATACGCTACGCTTGTAGACTTGAGCTGCATAGCAATACAACGAATTAGTACATTTGTTAAACTCCAATATTCAGCCAAAAGTAAGACTTCCCAAACTTGCATGTATAACCGTTATCGTCATATTCATTCATTCATTCATTCATTCATTCATTCATTCATTCATTCATTCATTCATCAGCCTATCAGCCAGTGCTAGAAATCGCAGCTTTCATATGTCTACGCGTATAAATCTGCCTAAATACGTATGGCGCCGGACAATCAGTGAAAAAGCAGTAAAAACCAGCAAGACACAGATTAAATGGAGAGCGCTTAAACTTTGACTAGTAAAGAAGGACGAGAAAGACTACAAAACAGGACGAAGCGCGAACTAACAACTGATTTGTTAACGTATATGAATATATACGTTAATAACGTATATGAACATATATAACATATATGTTCATATATATGTATGAACATATATATAATATAACGTATATAAACATATACACGTGCTTGTATGAAAAAAGAAAAAAAGGATGCAAAAAGTTTGAACGTATGTGATCGCAACTGCACACGTTGTTACAAGGAGCGCATGCTCAGTTCTTAGCGCGACAAGAAGTCTATTTTTATTTTTGACAGTGTGATAGATGGTGCGCTGACGTATTCGCCTTCTTTTCCAGACACCATGCTGTAGGTTTCTGATATCTCGCGCTGCATCTTGATACTGGACCTTAGGAGCACTCACGTTTTATGGCACTCAGGCGTGCATACAAGCATGTGTATTTATAGATTCATCTGACCTAAGGAACGGCGTGGTCGGGAGTAGCCGACAGGTGCTTAACGGATTGGCTCCTCGAAGTAATTTTCATACTCCCGAGGTGGAGGACTGAAAGCTGTACGCCTGGTATGGTCTTCATTGTAAGCGGTACGGTCATTCCTATTCCCTGCTCGAACCCAAGGTACCTGAGAGTGAATCTGGACGGCACCCACCGAGCTCCACTCTGATGCGAGTGGCGTGGGCGTTGGAGCTGTTCACGTCCAGTTACACGAAGGGGCACAACACGTCGTCGCTTACGCCAGCCGCACCCTGTCCAGAGCCGAGCGCAACTAAACCATCACTGAATTGGAATGCCTCGGCGTTGTGTTCGCTGTACAAAAGTTTCGCTGCTATCTGTATGGACGCCACTTCACTTTCGTCACGGACCACCACTCGTTATGCTGGCTCGTCGGACTGCGCGACCCCTCTGGTCGCTTAGCTCGATGGGCCTTACGTTTACAAGAATACGATTTCACAGTCTCTTACAAGAGTGGGCGCCGTCATACCGATGCGGACTGTTTGTCCCGCTTACCTCAACCGGGCACATCGACCGACGACGACACCTTCGAGGACTGTTTGGCTTCCGTATCACCAGAATTCCCAGACGCCCCACTTTTTCGGGCCGAACAACGGAAAGATCCAACGCTGCGCAGGCATTTTGCAAAAGTGGAGGACACAGTGTTGACACCCTTTATTGTCCGCGACGGCGTTCTGTTCAAGAAGAATTACTCTGCTGATGGCGCGCGTTTGCTTCTTGTCGGCCCCACTACGCTCCGACATCTGGTTCTCCGCGCAATGCACGACGACGTAGCATCAGGTCACTTTGGACTTTCCCGCACCCTACATCGGCTTCGGGAACGCTTCTACTGACCTCGTATGCAGACAGCAGCGCAGAAATATGTCGCCAGCTGCCCTCAATGCCAGCGTTACAAGCGTCCTACGTCTCCGTTTTCGGGCCCTTTGCAACCGGTGAATCCTCCCATGTCGCCCTTTGACAAAGTGGGTATTGATCTGGGGGGCCCCTTCCAAAGTCCAAGGCATGTCACCGTTGGATCATCGTCTGTGTGGATTTTTTGACCCGCTACGTTGAGACTGCTCATCTTTGCACTGCAACGGCCGTGGATGTCGCATCTTTCATCTTGAATCGTGTCATTCTACGCCATGGAGCTCCTCGCGTTGTAATCAGTGACCGTGGCCGCCAGTTTAAGGCGGCCGTCGTGGAAGCGTTTCTTCGGCTTTGTGGCTCCGAATATCGACATTCCACACCATGCCACCCGCAGACGAATGGACTCACTGAACGCACAAACCGCACGCTAACTAACATGCTGTCTATGTACATCGATTCAGAACAAAACAATTGGGACACTGTTCTTCCATTCATACCCTACGCGTACAATACCGCCAAACACGAGGTCACAGGCTATTCTCCGTTCTTCCTTCTGTACGTCCGCCTCCCTCAAAGCTTCCAAGACACCATCCTTCCATTCTCCTCGCCTAAAGATATGTCTCGCTGGCTGAGACTTTGTGCCTCGCTGAAGAAGCCCGGCGACTGGCTCGACTGCGCACCCTCAGCTCCCAGGGGCGAACCAAAACACGCTAGGATCAGCGCCACCCACCAGTCTCCTACTACCCGGGCGAACTCGTTTGGTTGTGGACTCCAGTTCGCCAACGAGGCCGCTACCAAAAGTTTTTGCCTACGTACTCTGGCCCCGTTGTAGGCTGTCTCAGCTGAGTGCCGTGAACTATGTTATCGCAAAAGTTACTGCTCGGGACCGTCGCTCCCGCAAGACCCTGGTCGTGCATGTAGGTCGGCTGAAGCGTTGTCATAGCCGCAATCCTTAACTCGCTCGGTGCGCTTCGTCCCCACGGGGGAAATTGTTACAGTGTTAGAGACAGGACAATCACTAGGTTGTCTGTTACGTTAGTCGGCAGTCAATCGCCTGTGTAGGGTATGTCCCAGTGGAACGGGATCCGGGGGGTATGAGGGCCCGTACAAGAGGAGGGCGAAGAAGAGTTTTTCCCCAGCTCGCTGCTGACCGGCATCTGTGGTACCACGTCTTGCCTGTGGCTCCGCAGGACTTGTAAATAAAGCCTTCATCCATTTGTTACGTCCGTAGCAATATTATTGTATTACGCCATCGATAATTTTCTTCGGTTATCCAATACCGCAAATTCTGTGACTAAAAAGAACATGTTCGTTCTCTAACAGGAGTTTCTAAGCAAAATTTAATCCTTTTATGCCTGCCACACTCAGAGAACACCCCATTACCTCGAACATATACTACTTACATTTCCAGAATAGCGTTAAATAAGTAGGCTTTGTTAAACGTTTTCCGAATATGTAGATGTCTTTTGAACACGAAAAATGTCAAAGCCAATACATTCTAAAAAAAAACGTGAGCACTGAAGCTTTCGGCAGCGACACCGACTGCATCTGGTGCCGTAGACTCAGATTCCACCTCTGATCTCCGTGCCATCTCTTTACCACATTTTCCTACCACAGTCATTTCTTACTGAACGAAGATTTTCTCTTTCCCTCTCTCTTTGAAAAAATCAAAATTGTTCAGCCCGGCTAGCTATCACCGAAATACACACTGACAGTTACGCCTCCTCGTAAACTTACAAACACCTCGCATTCGCAATTTTTTACGCTCACATTTTTAGCCACATAAGCGCAGAGAGCCTTTGTCTCTTGTAGGCCACAGCGATTAATACCCTCGTTGCTAGCCTTTAGCTCTCGATGACCTTTAGTGCGGTTGAATCATAGATCGGAAACGAAGCGAATGCTTATGAAAATGCTCCGTGGGAGTCGATGTGTCGTTATCGCGCTTTACATCTAGGGTCCGAACGTAGATGTCTCTACAACTGTTTTATTTATTATTATTTATTTATTATTATTATTTATTTATATAAACACTCGCATTAGCTCTACCTCATATAAATAGAGGTGTTATAAATGAATAAACACGAATGGTCTGCAACACGACATAAGCATAAATAAAAATGCAATGTTTGGCGTTAACAGCACCATACGCAATTAGCAGTGAAAACAGTCGATTGCAGCGGCACACTCAAAGCACATAGCTACAAGTAATGGTGCCCTTGTGCGCAAATGGTGCCACAGCGAAGCCGAACATACTTCATAAGGAATAAAAAGAAGAGTTTCGGAACGGGCATTCCAATCTTTGATAGTTTTTAAGCAAAGACGCTTGGAATGCGGATGGCGCCATGATTCTACACCGTTGTTCTTGCTGTACTCCTTCGTCTGGATGTATACGCGGGAGAGGGGGGCTGAAGTACTGATGGTAGTCCTTTGAATAAACTCCTCTCACACAGTCTCATTTCAGATTGAACTCTGTAGTTCTAGAGTGTTGCGTGATAAAGGGAGTTTTAAAATTTTAACTGCAATATTACAAACTAGAAGCGCGAAACCAGATTTTGAATTGGCTCAAATTTATTCATGAAAACTTTAAGGTGTGTGAGCCAGAAAAAGGCGGCAAAGTCAAAAACGGAGAGTGCCAGGGGAACACGCTGTTTTTTCTGAGAGGTATTAGTGTTCACTCCTACGAATTCAACATTTCACTCTCATGGGGCGGCTCACAACAAATAGGGCTGGATTATTTTTGCAACAGCGTCTCAATCAAATCTGAATGCCATGCTTAGGTCTGCCGGCCTGTAGTTTCTGTGGACCTAGGCAGATGTTGGAGCGCTATTTGAAACTGCGCCATCAAAAGGTATAAGACAAGGAGTTCTTAAGGGTCAATTCATTTTTTGTCTGCAGATGAGCTATTTAGCGGACATTTTTACAAAACAATAGAAGCATCGCTAAATATTTCGGCATTATTTCATAGTTTTCAATATTCTTAGCAAATATCCCAAATCTTAACAATTATTTTCACGCAGCCATGAACCATGATGAACAGTTACGAACCGTTGGTTTTTTGTTCCGGAGCTTAACTGAAACGGAACTTTTATTTGTGGAACGAAAGAGGAATCGCAACAAAAATATTTCGGTCCGACACTCTGGCACGTAAGCTAACTCAAATAGCTTCTCTGGTAGCAACAGAGCAAGACACTGGCCCAAACCCCATGCAGATAATGAATTACATGATGTCCATGTGTCCTTTTTTACAATGGCCGGTAAAGACTGTGACATCAACCTGGGAAGATTTGTTGTTGTATAGCGACTAGCAAAAAGGCACACTTTTGAAGTTTAAACAACGTTCTGAAGCAGGAAGACACAACGCGCATCTGACTCAGAAGTTTTAACTTAGTTAAAGGAGTGGGGTCAAAATTTGAGTAATAACGACACAGGTTACATTATTACAAGATTTTTTCCTGTCGTTTTCAGAAGGCGTGAAACTGCGCCAGAAATCAACGATGAGAACAATAACGTTAAGGCACCTAAATAATAAACCAAGAATTCCAAAATAGAACATTAACCGTAGCCGCAGAATCACACTTGAATTTCCGGTAATAAAACTCTACAAAAAAACTAACAACGCCTTTTACACAATCATGTGTCGTAAGACTTCCGAGTTGCTCTGAACAGGCCTGGCTGCATTACAATAAATATTACAGGAACATTCGCATTTCCTCTTGGTTTCCCGCATATTGTCGGACACTATGGCACACAAGTACGTGGTCTTCATTTCATCATTCGTGATTCACCGCATTACTATTTGAGGCCAGCAATCGACGTATCTTCAGACATTGCTGTTATTAAACCACAGGTGAGAAAGAAAGATCTGGAAATGTGAATTAATAACTGATCTAGATAAATTTGAAAACCTTTAAAACCTATAAAACTTACCATAGTAAAAGTTAGGTAACTCGAAGTCGCTTAATTCGCACTCACGGTTAATTCGAACTGATGCCCTGGTCCCGGCACAGCCCTGTATGTTTTAATGGGGGAGGCTACCGATAATTCGAACGCGCTGGTATCCAGAATGGCTAATTCGAAGTGGCATCCCTGGTTTCCATCACTCTTCGCAAAAGAAGTCGGCCAGAAGAATTAAAATGTGTTGCAAATCCAAACCAAACTGAATTTACTAGAGATGCAAAACAACGAAACAGAAAAATAACTGACTGATCAATGAATTTCCTTCGTTGTTCGAGCTCCATGAACATTATTTACAAAATCACCTGCCAACAGCCGTAGTAGCGCCTAATTCGCAATAATACGTCCATACTGCGGCTTCTTTGTGTTATGCCCGCGCAGTGTGGCGCAATGTGCATTCATTCTAGCAGCCGCCGGGTAATTTGAAATATTGCATGGTCCCAATCGAGTTCGAATTATTCAGCGCTTGGTGTATATTTTCTACCGCAGGCAGTCAACAGGGATTTCCAGCTGCTTGAACAGTGTGCACGAAGCTCCATGTATTTTACAGGAAACCAAATCTCATAATATTGCCCGTAATACACTAAAATAAAATGTAATTTAAACTTGAACTTGCATGTCGTTGGCAGTAAGTGTTGCGCAGTTCAGACAACGTAATATCCCCGCACAGGTATACCCTGGGCCCCACCCGAGGACCAGCCCAAATATCCGCTCTTCATTAGTCATGGAGCTCATTCAATGATAAACAGGGAAAAGTGTCCATAGCGCCAAAAGCTGAAGGCATCTCCTCTTTTGTTAGATTTTATTCGGTCACTCACGCCGTACGTTGGACAGGGCAAGAGTAAAAAGGCTGACTACTCCTCCCACGATTTCTTCCAGCGTGCTGCTCTTTGAATGCCCCAGGCCATGTGGATGGCGCGCAGTGACAGAAACCGTCTGCAGAAAAGAGTAAGGACAGGGGCACAACATAAACAGGAAATTTAAGCTTGAAGCACGTGGTGCCTGCCACATATGCCCACATTTCCGTCACTGTAGTCTTACATGAAGCTTCTCCAAGTTATAAACATTCAATTCAGCGCACATTCAATTCACATTCAATTGAGCGTTGGTATGAAAAATGAAAAATGACGTTGAATGCAATGAAAAGTGAGCACATTAATTTTTTGCGCAGTGGTAAACCGATTTTGTCGAAATATATCCGTGACATGTGCCCTTTAACGCAGTTACAGATTTTAAGTACCTCGGTATTAACGTCTCATCCAAACTGGAAAAGGCAGGTCTAACATGTATGTTCTTCTCCTTTCCGTACGCCTAACTTTCTTCCGGCGAAATTTCAGGACTGCCGCTCCTAAATTGAAAGAACTTCTTTATTTCACCCCATGTACGGTCTATCATGGAGAACGCCTGCGCCGCTTAGGACCCGCAACTTGTTATTTATGCGAGATGTTAGAACGTGTCCGCCCGTTTTGCCATGGGTAATTACAATTTCCGATCCAGTATTACACTACTTAAAAACCAGCTTAACTAGGACCCCCCTAAAAGAAACGCAGGCAGCATGCCAAACTCAATTTGCATTATCGTATCTGTTAAAAAAAACTGGTATTAATCTTGACATCGTCTGTTTACCCCACATTTTGTATCTAGACGGGCGTGACCATAGTTGGAAAATTCGTGAAATACCTTGCGGTACAAATGTGTTCAAAGAATTGTTCTTTGTATACACCATTAGTTGTGGAAAAATTTGCGAAGTGGTACAGTTGATTGTACCACTGAGGCGCTTTTTAGTAAGTGTCCTTTTGTTTTTATTTGTATATTGGGGCGATGCTCAGCGATGTCTTTTAACCTGCCTGCGACATGTATAATGCCACATATTCAATTTCCCCCCTGCTAGAATTCTATCTTGGCGCTGCAGGAAACTAAATAAATACAAAAATATGGAAAGAGTAAAGCATTTTAAATACAGCCAGAAGCAGAAGCAGCGTAAAGAAAGCATAGTGAGAAGATTGAAATAGAAAAGATCAAAACGTGGATCGTGTTGCATTTTTCCGCAACAGCAGTGAAGGTAGGTACGTGTTCATATGTTTGATGTAAAGGGAAGTCGAGCTTGTTGTTCTTTTTTTTCGTCTTTGGCCATTTTTTTCCAGAAGAATGCGCTGGCGTATATTTTTTTCCTCTAGCATGACTCGCGGCAGGCTTGAAAGGCATCTACACAGCGCTGAATCAGTCGGCATCGGAAGGCCATAATTTCCTTTGCTCCAGTTATGCAGGCCCCTAGAGTCCGCCACTTCCAATTAATTCGAAGTGCGTGTGTCCGACTACTTATCCGCAGCGCTCCTGAAGGAGCAACGCTAGAGAAGGGGTTCTATAATGTGTAGTGCCTAAATTGTGAGGACTTTACCAATGTAGTAACCATGTATACTTGGCTGATACAAGGAACGTGTGCCTATGATTGGCGTAGCAAATGCCGCTGCTGCAACCTCTTACTTTGTGGAACGGTGTATTTTGTAAGGATAGATGAAACGTAAAATAAATTGCTAAATTACATTACAGTACCAGGCACCCATTTCGAGCCATGAAAAAAGAAGAAACTTATAACATCTCTGAGTTGCCTTTCTCTGCGCCAAGCATAACTTCTGGACGCTGCTGAGTTTTCCCAGCCTATGCAGAACGCGAGAGTACAGGCGCGATCACTGTTAGAGGTAACACGGAGTGCGTGACTCCTCACGGCGGAGCACCACGACGGGCGCCGCGGGAATCTTGCCGCGCATGCGTAATTGTTGCCCAAAGTGGATATTGCTGCGCGTCATCAGCTACGGTTCCTCTCACTTAGCCAACGTTTTCTCCAACCAGAGACGCTGCAGCATCTACTCTGCTTCTGCCCCCACCACGCGGCGCCGAGAGCAGAGTTCCACCGAGCGGTCCGGCGTCCACGCCTTTCCTGCGCCACCATGGAGGACCTTATGTTCCCGAAGGGGCCTGCGGCAGCCCAACGGGAAGTCTGCGCCCACCTGACGCATTACCTGGAGACGAGCGGCCTCACACAGCGCCTGTAGCCTGGACTAGCACGGTGATGACTAATATTCCCTTGGCCTGACTTGGCCTTGTCTTTTAATCTTTCTTCTCGCTTTTCTATCTCTTTAACACTCTCCTGTATCCTTTTACGTTCTTCCACTTCCCCTCCGTCGCACTTGGCTGTGACTGCCGAGCTCCAAATACCCCTATGCACTTCCTTTCCTTTTCCGTCAAACCATAAACCAAACCAAAAAAACTGTTGCTCTCATACTTTCAATTTTCTTCGTTTTGCCCCGTTAAGTTCAGCCCTTTGCCTTTATTCTCACAGCTAAATAATATTAGAAAAGATCTCAAACAGAGAGTAACTTCCTTCTTTAAAACGTACAGAACACACAATTTTAAGCACTATATCCAGCTGAATTGCATCGATGTCTAGCTCTTTTGTAGTCCAGTGCTCCAAGATTCTTTCAATTTATCGTATAGGGTTCATCTGCAGCTAATTTTTTGTTTCTACGCTGCTCTTTTTTAAAGAGTTGCTTCCGTTTCCGCTTTCCAGCCTCACGCGTAGTTCAAGTCTTTTCATCTCCAATGACAGTCCTGTCACGCGTACTTCCACAACGGATTCTTCATCCGCTTTTCACCACCTTATTCTTTCTCGTTTCCTGAGAGCGTTTGAATTATCCCGTTCAAAGCTTTGCGGTTCTACCATTACATCACATGACTGCTTTCAACTGAAACGACCTGCTTCCACTCACTGCCCAACTCTTGCTTCCTTTGACAGGTTTTTCTCCCTCATACTTTCGAAACTTGGCAAGTGGATTTTCGTTTATGTTCTTTAAACTGCCGAGCAGTCCGTAAGCTTTTTTTTCTGCTGTTGAGGGTAGGGTTTCTGTGTACGGGTCGGCTGGTTTTTACCCATACTTAAAAAGATGATCACTTCTATCAGGTCCTTGGCTGCTTCTAAAAAACGTAATTGAGACACAAAACGTTTCATTGTGTTGCGCTGGTTGTTCGTCTCATTTCTATGGTGAGCGCCTACTGGTGTTGAGCGCGGTAAAGGTTATAAAAGCTAAGTGATCTTGGACTGAGGACTCCTCCCCATTGTTTTTACGCAATCAAAACGTTTACTCTCTCGCTTCTCTCTGTCTCTGCTCTGTCTCTATCTCTCCCCCCCCCCTCCTTCCGCGTGGCGCACGATTTGAAAATTTGCGTTGTCCATTGTAATCACATAAATACCAGAGTATTGCTCATGGAAGATAAAAATTGATGCCTTTAAAATAATTAAGCAGGCTGACATTCAGGCAAACACAGTGGTAAATCGCAAGTTTAATAAGTAGCAGTAATTGCTTTTAGACGTTAGAATTTTTTCTTCGTGATTTGTAGTATTGTGTCCACTCTTTTTTCCTTAAGGACTCACAAATAGTTATCACCGTGTGGGCCTATAATATTTCCAGAAATACTGTTTCCAAGATGTGAGGCCCAGTTATTTATTACTCGCAGATTCGTACTCTTATCCTCACGCCCGCTGGTAAGCACTCAGAAAGTACGAAGAATGTTTGAAGGAGGAGGAAACACGAAACATGTGGGCATATAAGGGAGCTTGGTAGGTCAGGTTCTCAACATCGTTTTTTTTTTTTTTTGATAGCCGCCCTGTCAACTCGTTCCGTGGCGGCGGGACAAGCCATCATACGGTGATGGCTACAGGCTGCATCCATCACCACTTTTTTATTACACCAGTTCTTCTCACATCACTAACAAAGCAGCTACGTTAAAGGGATGCCAAGGCCACCGACGCAGCCTGCCAAGGCAAGACCACTACCATAATGAGAATGTTTTCTCCGAAAACCAAGAACGCTGCCTGGAAAAGGTGGGGAAGAAAATGCCTCGGGCACAGGGTAATGCACGTAAAGCGTGCGTGGGCTGACGTAAACAATGAAACCACATGATTTGACAGCATACTGTTCAAGGCCCCAATCTGTGGTGCCGACGCCCCAGTAATGAACCCCCAGCTTTCCTCATTTCACTTATTTTTGTTCAGCAATTGGGACATCAAATATTTAGGCGCACCCTGGAATGGTATACCTTGAAAAGTAGTAATATCACAATTCAAATGATCTTATTAAGTGCTTGTTTGCTGACGTCTAATACATCAATTTTATAAGAAGTAGAGACTTGCACACCGGCATGGTTGTAGAACACCACGCCTTATTATTGAATATCAGTAAAACACATCGCAGTGGAAGTTGGCGCATAATGTTTATAAAAAATATAGTGTGATAAGCACCACGGAATAGATGCAGAGAGAAAGATGTTTTTTGTCCCTAGTAACCAGGTAGGGGGAGGGGTTTGAGAAGGCCCTGAGACCATCGGGACCGCCAGGGCACCAAAAGAGGTCAGGACTTGGCATCACACCGCCGGGTCGCGCAAAATCTGCTCTCACAGGTGAGAAGAGAGAAGGAAGGTATGGGTCTGCAGTGCATTCGCAGAGGGAATGGTAGTGAGTATCGAGTGGCCTGCAGCCTGGAAAAGAGGCATTTGCGAGAAGAAGCACGATGGGAGAAGTTCTCCCCCGTTGTGCTCTTTGTGTGTCGTTCTGTTTATCGCACTCCAAAATCTGGAACGTGCTACGTTGCCTAGTGTGCAAGCATGATCGTCCGTGGCGCCACCAGCGTTTAAACCAGCAACACGTAGCCAGCACAGGCCCTTCGAAAACAGGTAGACATGTGACATACAAGAAACACAAATCGCACCCTTACAGTGATGATGACCGGCCATCTCTGGTGGCCGCATCGCCAACGCAGAAAGATTCAAGAAAAAACAACTATAGCTTTGCCACCGGCGCGGCTACGCGACTTTAGTAGTTTGCGGCTGGTCTTTTCTTCTGGACAAGATTTTCTAAAACTGAAATATACTTGAAACATAGCGAAATGCGGCAGTTTCCATGCCATTCATGCCTTGCGATGCGTACTGAACGAATAAATGATCCGGTTGCCGTTGCGCAAGTGTTCCCTAAAATATTTTTTAGAAAATATTACTGTTGCTGTTTAAATTATTCCACTTATTTCATTACGGCAAGACATGTATTTCGCTTTAGTTAATCAACGTCTTAAGATATCGCTTGTGTGTGCGCGGCTTTCGACCTATTGAGCAACTCTCCTGCTTGTTGGAGCTGTCGCAACAGTGCATTTACTCGTCGTCATGGTAATGACAAAAGTATTGCAAATGTACTTTTAAAAAGTTCGATTAAAAGCATACCCCACTTATATAGCTGCGCGCTTGCCTATATAAGTGTGGGGTGATCCCTATTGTGTGGTATATTCCCTATGTGGCATGCCCAAATTTCTCCCTAATTCTACGAGCAAAGCAGTCAACTGATCGTACGTAGAAGCTGAGCCATAGAGATTTACCTTGGAGCATTGTTAACATCTCTATCAGACAGTTGCTTGGCACGGGTGGAGGCTTCTACGTTCATAAGTAACAAATGAAAGCTAGAATCCAATTTAGAGGAACATACTTTAGATTTGGCCTAGAGCGCTTCTCAGAGATGGATTTTTTGTTGTTGCGTGTAGGCGACGGGCTCCTGATCTCCGAAAGTGCGGAAGAGAGAAGCGGGCTCCCTAATATGTATAAGGGGTGTGTGACAACTTCTGGCGCTTCATAAAATAAAAGAATGGTCAATCTGTTCACCGCTCCGTTTTGACAGCAAATAAGGATGTTTTTATGAGCGATGAAAATGACAACTTTTCCTGGCACAAAATAGACTGCAAATACTTGCTGAACACCTGTTCATAGAAATTCAAAACCGAAACAATATCGGGGCCCTAAATGGTGAAGTCGAGTTTATAATAGGAAATATTCCCCATGGTAAATACCATTGAGTAAATACCAAGTAAGACAAGCGAAAGTAGGACATATCGCATTTCATGCGAATCTGACCTGCACGTCATCACCTAATGTCGCACATCTACTCTGTTTCCGCCTGCTCCACGCAGTTGCGCGCCCAAACCTTTTATGACGTTGCTATCTCTAGACATCCTTAACCATATTCTACCAAAAAAATTACTTTTCATTGATTCACTTCAACGCGCGAAGCTTACGAAAAAATAATGATAATATCAATAACTTTATCACGTCCTTGGACCACCATTTCTTAGCAATATACATCTCCGAAGCATAGCTTCCTGATAAGGATAATACCTTGCATGGAGTTTCATCTTATCAGGCTGAATACTGTCATCGTCTCTCGGATAGCTACGGAGGGGCGGCCCTTTTCCTTGATCCCACAGTCATATACACACGCAGGCATGATCTATCGTTTAATATTAGCAAGTGCGAAGCTGTTTGGTTAGAAATAGAAGATCCTTTACTTGCCCATAATTGCATAAATTTTGTTCTTGGCTCAGTCTACTCTTCCCCGTCATCTTCCGTTCCAGAAATTCTTCATTCTGTTGATACCATTCTTAACAAGCTATCATTCGAAAATAAGAACGTATTTCTAGTAGGTGACATAAACATTAACCTTCTCGGTACAAGTGCTAAGGTATATACTTCTTACACTGATTGCTTCTTCGGCTCGAATCCGTGATTAACACCTACACAAGATGCAGACCTAGGAGTTTTAAAACACTTCTAGATCATCTATCTAATCTAACCCAGACTTCAGTATCTGGTGTGCTGTGCACTGACATAATTGACCATTATCCCATTTTTGTTTCGTTAGATCGCTCAGCTCCACTCCCTAATAAATCCTTTTTTACTTCCGTTTTTTTTCTAAACATAAATATACTGACACCATTCACAGTACTGACTGGTCTGGTGTTAAGACCGCAATGGACTCTGTGAAGGATCTCGATGAATTTTGTACATTGTTTTTCAATGCTGTATCGTTGAGCACAACAACTGTTAAATGTGAAATACCGCAGAAACACTCATGCAACCCTTACATGAATAATGTTTTATTTAACAGTTTACGCAAAAATGATAACCTTTACCGGAAAACAAAACAAAACAACCTTTTAACGCTGCTTTAGCCCAACGTTATAAAAGATGTACTAATACTCACAGTAATCTATTTAAGCTTACTAAAAGGCAATATTGTGAAACCGAATTTACTATTAATAGCCATAACCCCCCAAAACAATGGAAACTATTTTGTGAATTTTTAAATACAGTGTCTTCGCGTAATCATTTCAAGAAAATTAACTTTAATGCGACAGCCTTTCTTCAGCCATACGATGTTGCTAATCCTTTCAGCAACTTTTTCTTGTTATCAACCACAAGCATTAACACTACTCATCAGCAATCCCTACCACGCTGCGCACACTGTTGCTGCCAATAAAGTGTACTTAACGATTTGTAACCTCAAAGATATCAGCCCTGGTTTGGATAGCATGTCGATGCGTCATTTGAAACGTGTTTCTCATATCGTTTCGGAAACAAAGAGTATCATAACTAATACTATTTTTAAGTCTCGTATTCTCCTAAAAACGTAAATAGGGCCAATGTTGTTCCAGTATTTAAGAAAGGTAACAAGGAGTTAATTAACAACTACAGTCGAGTCCACCTATAACAATACCGGTTTTAACAATATATCGCATATAACAATGGACAGCCGCGGCACCGTCAGCTTTTCATTGTATTCTATTGCAAAATAAACCGGTTATAACAATGCTGTCATGATGCAATATCGGTTATAACAATTAAATGTGGGCACTGGAACCAACCCTGAACAAAACAAAAGTGCAGAAACGCTGCGACAATGCCACCCCAACCCCGCCTATTACGCAAAAGGGCATGAGAACATACGCGCGGCGGCCAGGCGATAGCGCACTTGGCCTGGACGCGGCGAGTGCGCGCGAGAGGATCGCATGCCACCGCTGCTTTCGCCTGCCGCGGCGACGCGGAGGAGGGCGAGAAGGATCGGATGGGCGCCTCTACACGCAGTGGGGCAGTCCATTCTGAGGGTGCGCCGCCTGTAGAAAAAGCACCGGGGCGCCTAAGCCGCCGCAGCAGCAGCGCTGTGTGTGTGCAATGTGCCGACCTCCCCTATTCTTCGCTAATTAGGCAACGTCTCCAGCTCCGCCGTTTGCACGTGTTCCGAGGCTGGTGCTTACCAGCGTCATTTTCCTTGCCTGTTGTCACTGTTGCTGTTCTGTGGTCACTGTCGCCTCGATTCTCCTGTCCCCGCACGCGCGGACATCGTTGCGCATTAAATGCTCTTGTTTGTCACGTTTTCTTTGTTATTTTCGGCATAACCCGCTTATAACAATAATCGGTTATAACAATGATATTTTCATGGCACCTCAATATTGTTATAAGTGGACTCGACTGTATACACCAATTTCAGTTCTTTCAGCTCATCGAACAGTTACTCGATAAGCGCTTAACTCACTATCTAAGAAAATTTAGCGTAATAGATAATTCACAGTCCGCTGTTCATGCGGGCAGTTCCTCTAGCTTGGCTTTACTAACCTTAACTGATTTAATTTAAACTTTATTGACTGTGGTAAATATGCCGGCTCAATATTCGTAGACTTCACAAAAGCTTTCCATACCATCAATCAGAGAATGTTATTCATGGAACTCGAAGTATACGGTATAACCGTTCCTGCACTTATTTTATTTAAATTATTGGCTGCGTATCTGCCCCTTTAGTTGCAAATGTCGTCAAAAGACGATAGTCTTTGTAGGCATTTACCAAGTAAATGCCCCCATTCGCTTTCCCGCTCACCTCTTATGCTGTTCCTGTTCCGTCGCGCTCATACCAAAGTAAACACACTAAAGGTTTGCTCAAGGCGATTTGAATTTACCGCGTTCCACTGCTACAGGCGGGATTCCTCGATGTCAGCGCTGCAGTACGGCGGAGACGCGCGTGAATGGAGGCGGCCGACTACAAGGTTTATAGAACCGCGTGGCCGTGCTCCACGTGCGTTCCAAGCAGAACGTGGAACCTAGCTAGTGGAACCTTTCGTTGCTGTTGCCGCGTGATTTTTCATATGCCGCCAGGAGGCGGCCATTTTATGCAGTAGATGTAGAATATCATTTGCTATCGAAAAACCAAGCACCCAGGAATTTTTTGATAAAGGAACACTGTAAATATTCCTTGTGTACTAATTTCCTGTCTTATATTTGCGTAATGCGTTATTCCTGTTCAAAAAAGTTGACAAGTATGACCATATAAACTGGGCTTAGACATATTTGGCTGTGAGTGTATAAGACTATTGCGCAGTAAGCATTTTACTTTGGCCGGGTGGCTGAATCGAGTTACAGACAGACAGACGACAGACAGACAGACATACAGACAGACCAAAATTTCTGGGTTTAAGTAGCCCAAGAAAGACTATCGTCTTTAAAAATTAGTTCGTTGATAGGCAATACGTGGTTGCTGCAGACGGCTCGTTCTCCGACTGTAAAATTATGTGTCCGACTGTAATTATGTCTCCGACTGTAAATGAAGGTGTCCCGCATAGATCCATTCTCGGTCGCTTATTGTTTAATATTTTTATCAATGACTTACCCGACTTTTTACGCCCCTACAACTGTCTGTTATATGCTGACGATACCATAGTATTATTATCAGACACATCTATAGTTTCTGTAACTTATAAATTCAACGCTGCTTTAACGGATGTGACTGAGTGGTGCTGAAGAAATAATATAATTATTAATCCTACTAAGAATAAACTTATGATCTTTAGAAGCAGCCAGAAAGTGTTAGGTATATTGCCAGAATTAAAAAGTGGCTTTAATCTTATCGTATAATGTGACTGTGTCCAATTTGTTAGTATAATTCTTGATACTAAACTTAAGTTCACTTGTCACGTCGATCATATCAGAAAAAAATGGCATTTGGCATCCGGGCATTGCTCTAGGCACGACCGTTCTTTCAACCAAGGCTTTGTTATCACTTTACTTCGCTTTCGTACACAGTCATATAAACTATGGAATCACTGCTTGGGGTAACATATATCACACCCACCTATCATCCATTCAGCACATTCAAACTCAAGCCATCCGTATCATTACTAGCAGCCCTCGCCATTGAAATGCATAACCTCGACTTCGCTAAAATTCAATTCTATCTGCCACACAATTGTTTGATTATAACTTACGTATTTTTTTTCAAACTACTCAACAACCAGTTATGTTTTGAATTTCATGACGTAGTTAGTTTAGTGAATAATAACAATAATAGATTTGCCATTAATGGCGCCATTTTGCCGCCATTATACTGTGGAACCGGGCCACTTCATATTAAGTCATCACATTCAATCACAGCTTTTAAAAAATCTCTGAAAATTTTTCTTCTAACCTGATAAGTTTTTTGATTTCTTGGTTTTGCTGTTTTGACTTTCGTCGTTTGCTTCCGCAGTAGTTTTTTGTGTTCTTTTGTAACCGTTATATTTTATTGCGTAGAATGCTAATTTGCTTTTTAAATGCCTTATTTATGTACATAGCTTAATATTTTAGTAAACTCTATATGGAAACCATGCACTACACGTTTTTGCCTATTCGTTTCCTTCACTAATGTTTTATTGTTCTTGTTTTCGTGTCCACTGCTGCTTCTGTAATCTTTTTCGTGTAGTTCTCCATCGAGGGTCCCACTGCAGTCACCCTTGTCTGTGGGCGCGCCGGCTGGCCTCGTGTCAGCACCATGTCAAATCCCTGGTCTTTTTCGTGCAGATTCTTTTCCGCGCGACGACGAGTGCCAGGTTCTTACAAGATACGGCAAGACTCGACACAGCCAGCTTCGTCACCCCTGGGCCAAATTTCTTCGGAGACTGCGCACATGGGTCCATGCTCTACGACGACCGCTGGGTGTCAGCGTGACCGGCTTCGATGACGTCAACGGTACAGCGTATAAAGCCCCAGCCACCCTCCAGCATCTTCAGTGGGCGCGCCAGCTGGCCTCGTGTCAGCACCATGTCAAATCCCCTGGTCTTTTTCGTGCAGGTTAGTTCTAATGTTTCTACTGTGAGAACAAGCGATCGTTGTTTCATCCAGCTGGCGTGCCCACGGTTTCTTTGTACAGCATGCATGACAGTGCGGAATTGCTTGTTGTCTTTGCTGATGCTTTGTGGTGACATTGAGTCCAATCCAGGGCCCACCACCGAGCAATTGCTAGCGCAGTTGCTCGAAGGCCAAAACAACATCCAGCAAAGGCTGAATGATATTGAATTAAAGATCAAGAATATTGAAGCATCAACACTGGCTCTGAAAGATGTCGGTAAAAAGGTGTCTGATCTTGAAAAAACTGTGCAAAGTTTGAGGGATAGTGTAGTTGACCTAGAGGATCGGAGTAGAAGGAATAATCTTCTAGTGTTTGGTATTCCTGAAAAAGACAAAGAAATGGTTGATGATCTTAGGGAAAGCATAATTCAGGACGTGTTTACAAAAATACTGGGTGTACATATATCCTCCGTTGAGCGACTGCATAGGATTGGACGGAAGCAGCCCAGCAGTGACCGGCCTCGGCCCGTCATTTTAAAGCTCATCGATCATCGTGAAAAGATTAATATACTCGTTAACTGTTCCAAGCTTAAGGGTAGCGACATATCCATCTCGGAGGACTTTTCCTTGACCACGCGGATAAAACGAAAGAAGCTTTGGGACAGCACATCTGAGCTTAGAAAGTCTGACCGCAAGGTGAAACTGGTTCACGACAAGGTCAAAATTGACGACGAGCTTTTTCAATGGGATGACTGTTCGAGTAAGCTGGTTCCTATCAGTAGTAGGGGTAGAAGCAAACCCCAACCAAAGAAGCAAACCCCAACCAAATGACCGGAAATCAGGAAAGCAAAATCCCTACAATGCGTACACTTGAATGCACGCAGCATTCTAAATAAATCATCGGACTTAGAAAGTGTCATAGTAACTTACAAACCCGATGTACTCGTAATAACAGAAACCTGGCTACAGTCCGACGTTAACGATGAAGAAGTGACACCTAGAGGTTATGGAATCTATCGCAAGGACAGGGACTCGCGGGGTGGCGGTGTTGCGATTATTTACCGTGAATATTTCCACGTAACCAGGTTGGCAGATATTCCGGGAATAGAATGCGTCATTATAAAATTACAGCTAGACGAGCTAAGTTTACTTATAGGTGGTTTTTACCGCCCACCTAGTGCGAAACCCGACTTTTGCGATAAACTCAATGAATTCTTGTGTGCATGCAAAGCCAATTCTAGGAACTTGATACTTACTGGTGATTTCAATATCCCCTCAATTAACTGGTGCACCATTTTCCTGAACCACTTACTACAGATGCCGAGCGTTTTGTTGACGTGCTTCTTTTTCACGACCTTACTCAACTGGTCAAGGAACCTACGCGCGTCCATGGTGATACTAAGTCAATTTTAGATTTGTTCCTCGTGAGCAATGGCGTTCGTATTCGGGATCCTGAGGTGCACGTTCTTGACGGCATATCTGACCATAATATGATATCTTTGGCCATACCACTAGATCAGAGAACGAAATCTACAAAAAAATCGTGTCTGGTTCCCCTGTTCACACAAGCTAGTGACGTTGACATACTCGATGTTCTTGACGAGTCGTTTTCTGAATTTATTTTTCTTTCTGAGACGGGCATGTGCTCAGTAGATGACCTATGGCGTTTTTTCAAGAACCTTGTCTTCAAGTGTATGAAAGACTATGTACCAACGCGGCTTAAAGTAACAAAAGCTGAAAACGCGTGGACAACACGGGAAGTAGTCCGCCTCAGACGCAAGGCGAAAAAGATAAGGAAGCGGTACACGCAATGCCCTTCCGCGGAAAATATGAGTAGACTTGCTGATCTGCGCGCGCAGCTTAGCGACAGTATCCAAAGGGCCAAAGAGTATTACTATGGTGTGTCAATGAAAATTTTTTTGTTATCTTCTCCTGCGAAATTCTGGCGTCATTTCTCTAAAAGAAAAAGCATCTTGTTCAGTGTTGATATTAACAATGAAACAATTACAGACAAGACAACCATTGCTGAGTCTTTCAATACTTTCTTTACTTCCGTTTTTACAAGAGATGACGGCAAGAAACCTCGTTTTGATGTTTGGACAGCATACCTCCCATTGGCGGAATCGAAATATCTGAGCAAGGCATATTGGCACTATTATTGAAAATTGACGTTAAGAAACTCCTGGAATAGATGGCATACCGAATACATTTCTTGTGAGCTATGCGGAATGGTGTTCCAAATACCTCTGCATTATATTTAATAAATCTCTTACTGTATCCGAACTTCCAATAGATTGCAAATTTTCAAAAATAGTCCCCATACCTAAAACTAATAACACATCCTCAATTCCTTGCTACAGGCCTATTTCCTTATTGTGCACTTGCGCAAAAATTTTTGAGCACATCATTTTCAAACACATTTCGCTTTTCTTGGAAAACCATAAGATAATTAGTGCATGTCAGCATGGTTTCCGGAAAGGCCTGTCAACAACCACGCAACTACTGGAAACTGTTCACGACTTCGCTGCAGTATTAGATAAACAGGGGCAGACTGACATTATATTCCTGGATTTCGAAAAAGCGTTTGATCGCGTATCTCACCAAAAGCTACTCCTGAAACTTCAGTCTATTCTAAAAAACGATTTATTGCTGTCTTGGGTAGAGGCTTATCTTTCACACCGGTGCCAAAGTGTAGATATTGAAGGTGTCCGCTCAAGTCCCCAACCAGTACAGTCCGGTATTCCGCAAGGGTCCGTCCTAGGGCAATTATTTTTCCTAATCTTTATCAATGATATAGCAGATGCCCTGCCCGTAAAGGTACGTCTATTCGCAGACGATTGCGTTCTGTATCAAGAAGTTCACAGCCCTGCTGACCAGGCCCTTTTAAACGCATCACTCGAAAGTATATTTCAGTGGTGTGAAACATGGCAAATGAAAATTAACATCCTAAAAACTGTAGCAATGACCATTACGCGAAAGCGGGAGCCTTTAAAATTTACCTACTGCATCAAAGATCATGTGCTTACAAGTGTGGATCAATTCAAGTATTTAGGCGTTATTATTTCTTCGGATTTGAAGTGGAACCAACATATTGCTTACATTCAAAAGAAAGCCGTGCGCAGCCTTGGGCACCTGAGGAGAACTTTACGAAAATCCACGCAGGAAATAAAATTGTTAGCCTATAAAACTTACGTTAGGCCCATACTTGATTACGCGTCTATAGTTTGGGACCCTTATACTAACTTGAACATTACTAAATTAGAAAACATTCAGAGGAAAGCTATTCGCTTCGTGTATGCTAGCTACAGTTGGCGTATTTCACCTAGTGTACTTTTGGAAAAAGCACAGTTAACCAAATTAGAGCAAAGAAGATACTATGAAAGACAGAAATACATGTACCTGCTGTACCATGACAAACTAGGGATTAGTAGGGATGGTTATATTGAACCCGTGATTAGACGTTCCACTCGTTCGCTGCACTCAAAGAAATTGAATGAATTTTCATGCAAAACCGACAACTTATAAATTCGTTCTTCCCTCGTAGTGTACGCGAGTAGAATCGGCTTAAAGCTGACGTTGTAGAATGTAGGACGGTCGAATCATTCATGAATGCTTTGAAAAAATAACATCTTGTGTACATTTCCCCTCTCCATCAAGATATACAACGGAAGTTGTATATCTTGTATTCTTTGCCTCCAGTTGTAACTTGACGACCAATGTGTGCAGTTGTGCTTTGTGGCTCCCTTGTATGTTTTCCTGGTTTCCCCCACAGACAGTTTTTTGCTCACTTTCTCGCCTTCTGTTGGGATGAAATTGCTACTGGAAAGATGCCTCGTACCTTATTGATACTAATAGGTTGTTACCTCAGTGCAAATCTTTTTGCGCATGCGTGCATCAGGTTGTATTAACGCTTTTCTTTTTTTGGGTGCCTTCTTTTTGTCTTTTATATTGTGCCTACAATAATGCCACTACACATAAACCTTTCCCAGGCATATTGCCACATTCTTGCTCCCTTTACTTCTTCATGTCGCGTCTTTTTCCGTCTTTTTCTTACCGCCCCCTCCTGCCAAGGACCTTGTACCAGAGGTCGGCAGTACCATGTAAATAAATAAATAAATAAACTTTCTTTGTAAACATTTACTTTTGATGAATACACTTCAACTTGACTTGACTTGACTTGAGTTTTAAATTTACACAGAACGCCGAGGAACGTCTTTTTTCTGCGTTGGGTGCTGGAGGATGAGTAAAGCCATGGTGATGAAAACAATGTTTCTATAGTCGGTACTAACAAAACTCGTCCTCTCGCCTTCGGTATGCTCATTTTTGCTGCGCTTGTTCACAAGCAGAAAGGAAGTAATTATTCGCGGCTACGCTGTGGGGACCAATACCGTATTGGAGGTTAGTCGAGGACACTGCAGTACAAAAGCATTTATGATGAAGGGAGCTGTATAAAGAAGGCAAGTGCAGTCCCAAATGAGTAAGGGGCAAGGCTAAAATAAAGCAGCGGTATTGCGAAAGCGAAGCTTTCAGCTTCTCATTGATGTCGTCTGCAGTCCACCCTAAACGCACCCCAGGAAAACCAACTTTCTTGGACGGTGATGATAATCGTGGGTGAAGTGGAGAAATTCAAACGATTCCCGTTGCAGGAATCGAAGCTTGGTCTATCGGGTAAGGGAGACCAAGTCTATCCGAACACGCCATTCCAGCACGGCCTAAGCAATTTGGATTTGGAGGGGTGTACATGTCTATGCATATCTAGACAGGAAATGCACCCCTCCGTCTAAGGACGGCAATGGCTCAACACTAGACAAATTCATGCAATGCCAGCATCAGAAAAGCACTAGAGAGCACAAAAGTGGCTGCTTTGCTGGATGCTGGTGTTTATTTCGGAAAGCTTGGCGTTCTTTTAGTTGTCGTTTCGACAAGGGGTAGTTGAGTTTTCTTTTCTTTGCTTTTCAAATTCACCAATTTGAGGTACATTTCAAGTCCGCTCTAGTACCTCTCACCTAAAATTACGATAAAATAGGTTTAGTTACAGATTTCATAGATTTAGTGTCAGGAATAATGATTCAGCTTCCGTCACACCAGCATTGCACCTACAGCCGCTAGAGTCATCTGAAGCCCTCCTAAGCGTTTCCACGTTGACGGCGGAGAATTTCAGATTTTTTTCTCAGATTTTAATGACATTCGCGCCGAACCTCAGCTCCAGTCTAATTTGATGCATTTAGAAGCATTCGCCAAGTGGGCCGAATAACATTGCTTACCAGTTTAAAACACCAGTTGGACCAGTCCAGGTTTAGCCATTCGTTGTGATGACATAATATCTGCAGAAATTTAAAAATTGTCTAGTATTACGTAGAATTATTAGGTCGCTTGGTTAGAGTGTGAATTCTTTAAAGCCAATTTTTAAAAATTTGCTAAATTCTGTTCGACTAATTACCTCCATTTATGCTATTAAAACGGTTACAGGTGTTGCTTCCGCCCGCCAAGTCTGTATATTTGTGTAAAGGAACGGCGTTATGTGGTTCGCCATTTCCGCTACTTCTTTCCATTTTTCTTATTTATTCGTTTTTCAAAATTAGGTTGCACCATTTATCTCGGCTTACGATATTAAAATGAATTACAGTGTTACTTCCGACAAATCTGCATTTTTTCAAGAACGAAGGGGATTGCACGGTTCGGCATTCTCGCTATTTCTTTGTTATTTTTCTTATTTTCTGGCTTTCCATGATTCTGTCCAACCGTTTATTTCAAATTAGTCTGTTACAAAGAATAACGGTGTTACTTTCGTAAAATCTGCGTTCTGGGGGAAATGCCGGATATTACATGGTACGCGATTCCTGCAATTTTGCTGCTTTTTTTATGTCTTGGATTATCAGAAACTTTTCCTGCCAATTATGTCCATTTCCGGTATATAACAAATAAAGGTGTTATTTCCGCCAAAGTATGCATAATGCCGGGCGTTGCACTGTTGCACGGGCGTTGCACAAAGAATGCTACGTATTAAAATAAAATAAACTGCATTAAACGCAAGGCCCGTCCTGTCGCGGCCACTCCTTGCTGGGAGCGTAAAGCAACTCATCGTGTCGCCGTCGGCTCGAACCTAAATATTTGTAAACTATCTCTGGTCATCTCGAAACGAATAGTATCACTAAATAACCCAAGTCGTTTGCTCTAGCCCATCAAATAAAATCTCTGGACTTTGACCTTGATTTTGAAAGATAGCCAGACTAGTTAAAGGGCAGCTGATAACAGTACAGTGGGGTAGCGCTAGTCTTGCAACCAATTTTCCCGGCCATATACTAATCTTTCACTTTCTCAAAATCACTTAGCCTTTTAGGTTCTCGAAATGGCGTTCCTCTTATCTTTCTTATGCGGCACAGCAGATCAGGCTGCTCGTCGGTCTTTCCTCTTCATCAAAATGCATCAGCCTGTCTCAGTTGAAACTCGAGTTTCTTCGAGCGCGAAACAGAAACAGTAACGGGACTTGAACAGAGATCCGAAATATTAGGATAACCTGAGTTCGGAGCTGCCCTAGTGCCTCCTTGCCACGTACATTTTCTGGCCGTCTCATTAGCAGCGGGTTTCAGATTGAAAGAAAATAGAATATTTGTTCCTACGGATGTTTTGATATCAATATACCATTGCATTGATTGAAAACTCCTGCTCTCCAGTTTGGGCGCTTCTGAAGGCGAATCATTACATTTTATTTTGTGCGACTGCATGGGCGATGTTTGTTGAAAAAACTAATTAGATATATCATCGACCCAAACATATACTCACAGGTTCATAAAACGCCCATTCTGCCTCGCAAAAAAAAAAAATAAAAAAATAAGAAAAAACTGTTTCCCCATTTATGCCTTAAGGTTGCAATTTCAAAAGTTAAACCTTTCTAAGGCCTTAGGACGTGATAGAGAGTTACTCCCGCAATTTTAAAACTCTAGGTACAGCAGTGTCCGCTTGGCGTTGAAGAAGCAATATATCGGCCAGAAGGTTACTTTATCGATTGATCGATTATGAGGTCTAACGCATCCGCTACACAGGCGATGACGTGCGCCGTAGGGGAGGGCTCCGGATTAATGTTGACCACCTGGGTATCTTTGAAGGGGCCACGCAGGCAAAACAAGTTTGGTTCATTCGAAACACTGCCTCATAAAATCATACTGACACTACTTTTAACATGAACTCCAGTCAAATAAGCTTCATAATCAGGAAAAAAATCCCGCCATCTCCACGAAGTGAATGATGATGAGTGGGGTGAAGCTGCAATGCTTATCGGTAAAACCGCAAAAGATTCTCCCGCACATCATATAAAGACTCGACACGTTGTTATAGGGTTGCGCTGCTGAGCACGAGGTCGCGGGTTCGATTCCCGGCCACGGCGGCGCTTTTCTGATGAAGGCAAAAAGCAAAAATGGCCGTGTGTACGAGATTTCGGCGCACGTTAATGATCCCCAGGTAGTAAAAATTAATCCAAAGCCCTCTACTACGGCGCGCCTCATCGCCTGCGTTGCGTCGGCGCATTGATCGGCGTTGCGTCGGCGCATTGCGTCAATCAACGTTGTTATAGGGGTCATTGTATACACAGTTATATACACGTTGTTTATTATTTTGCATACTGATGTAATTATATAGACTTACACACACACTAGATGTAATCATTTACGTATTGATGAAATTATATACAAGGATTACACTACCGATTACAAAGTTGTGGGACGCGTTTTCCTTTAAAGAGTACAATTTTGTGGCCGGTGAAATACGTGGCGAGAGGCTCTTGGATGAGAGGTTGTAATTGAAAGTTGGAGAAGGCAATGTCGATACAGGTCCCCCTGATGGTGGTGGGATGCTTGTGGTCGTACGAGCTGCACCAGAGACCGTAACGGGACATCATGTGCGAGACTAGCCAGCAGTCGTCAACCGCCATGATGTCCACATTGAAGTCTGTGACGAGCACGAATGGACCGTGTTTGAATTCGGTTCTGCACCGATGCATTCCCTTCCCAATGTGGCACCCAATGTGGTGGCACCCTTGCCGCGGAACGTGCATCCCGAGCACAACCGCGGTCGACGGGAGGCGCGGGCCAAAGCGCTCACCGAAACCCATGCCACCGACACCGGCGCCCTGTCCGTGGACATCTTCTTTTCGTCCCCTCGACAGCGTTGAAGTTAACTTCCTCTGTGATACCTTTAAATCCTAGGGCATCTGACAGCCCAATATTCCCTTCATGTAGATTTGGATGGATACCCTCACATTCTAGCACGATGTGCCGCATAGTTTCTGTTTCTTTTCCGCAGACCACGCATACCCCATCATTTTGTGAATACTTCCCCACAAAACTCTTAGTTCGCAAGCAACCTGCTCTAGCCTCAAAAAGCAAAGCACTGCCCTGGGAATTATCGTAGAAATTTTCCTTTCTGATGTTCATCTTCTCAGCCCTGTACATCTCTAACGACGTTTTGGCTTCCATTTTTTCCCTCCATTTATTCGTTTCAATCTGCCTTGCCTCTTTTTTGGTTACCTTGGCTGTTTTGGATTCCCCACTGTTCTTTCCGTATTTCATCGTTAGACTTCTAGTCTTTCTTAACCACTGCGTGTCCACGCTTTTCAAGTATAGGTACCTAAAAACCTTAGCTGCCCACCTTCGTTGATCCATTGCCCTCAACCTCATCTCAAAGCATATTTTACTCTGAGCTTCTCTAACTTCAAACGACGCCCAGCCCATATCTCCCTGAACTGCTTTGTTAGTTGTTTTTCCATGCGCGCCTAAGGCCAGAACGTCCTACCGTTCTCTGGTTTACTTCAAGGCGTGATAGAACGTCTGATTTTAAGCAGAGTACAGCATTCGCAAACGTGAGACCCGGAACCATTACTCCTTTCCACATTCCTCTTACTACTTCATATTTGTTATACCCCCACAGAGCTCTATGCTTCATTATAGCTGCGTTTCGCTTTCCCTTAACCTTAAGTTGCTCCTCGTGAGTACTTAAGTAGCTATCCCCTTCGTTTATCCACACTCCCAAATATTTATATTCCTTGACTCTAGGTAATTCGCCTTGCTGGATAGACACTACGTCGGTGGTAGCGTCATTGAAAACCATTATTCCTGATTTTTCTGCACCGAAATTTAACCCGAGGTCAGTGGCTTCCTGGCCGCAAATATTTATTAGCCGCTGCATATCGGTTTGGTTATCAGCTAAAAGAAGCGGAGGCGCGCCATCTAGCGGGTGACGTTTGAACTATTCGACAGCTGCGGCTCTAGCGGTCGCCTGGAGAAGTAGTGAACATGGCGCGGCGAGAGACTTGCCCCGAGCAAGAAGAGCTTTGCCCTTAAAAAGGAAATGGCCATGCTACCCAGTACTTCATTTCCCGCAACCGAACCAATAATGTCGTATGTGCCAGCTCTGCGATTGGATGAGGCCGGTAAATGCAAACGAAAATTTGCTAGCATTCATAAGCTTTCAGAACGAGCTATTTGCAGTTAAATGTAGTGCAAATTCTTTTTATATTAGTAAGAATTGTGGGGTGAACAATTATAGTTACGAAGAAACACGCAAGTACTGAAGCAGTTAAGGCGGCACTTTGCGAGCTGATATCGCTAACACAGCCGTCGGACGCACTGGACTTGTTTGAATAACACTTTCAACTTACACAAACGGCATGGTGGCTTTCACGACCATGTTCGTTGTGTCATAGCCTAAGTTTTAGGAAACGATTATTACGAACCATAATCCAAATGCGGCAGGTGTAGAAGCCCGGACAGAAGCAAAGTGCTAACACTAGCACTTCAGTTAAGACCCCTTTAGGGGCCTTAATTTCAGCAGTATTGTAGCGCCACCTATGAAAGTGGGCGATAAACCAGATAATCAAACGGCAGCCTGTGAGATGGTAGCATCTCTGGTTACCAGGCTATACTTTTTAGTTGTACGGCCCTTCTCCTAATACGGCATTGTCGACGTCACGAAAACACACGATTAGCGGGAAAAGTGAAATTTTTACTTAAATTAACTTCTCATGGTTTGCTGCCGAACAAGCGCTTACGGCCGTATAAAATACTACATGTTTCGAATAAAGTACTTGTATTTCGTCTGCATGGCCCCTTTAACGTGTGCCGAAAAGTGGGATTCTCTAAAGAAATCTATTGAAGCAAGTACTTTAGCCTGGTCTGTAGCGTCGTGTCTACACTTGCCGTAATATTCACAATAGGCATTGTAGCAACTGCAGTATAATTTATTACTAGCGGTGTTTGTAAATGTTGTACGTTATTATGATAAGACTGCGCACAATTTTATTTTTCCCCTATCATGAGACACCAGCGGTTACTGATCCAGTCCCGTCAACTGGGCCCAACTTTGCCGAGTTATGATGCTAAGAGTGCACATTTTTTTCCTTTAGATGGTCCAATGGCATATCTAGGCATACAATGATCGGTTTCAAGCTATTCGACTCAGCAAATAAAAAAATGTCTTGATATACGTCGCAATGCTTCAAATCTCTGGGTCATTCACTGTATTGTTGAGAAAAGTGGAATTGTAATATAAGCCAATAATTCACTAAAGATGTGGCGATTAGAGCCCTTCTACGACACGAATAACCTGCCGCGGTGGCTCAGTGGGTAAGGCGTTTCGCTCCAGAGCACGAGGTCTCGGGTTCGATTCCAGACCGCGGCGGCCGCTTTTCAGATGGAGGGTAGATGCGAAAAAGCCGGTGTGCACGAGCTTTCAGCGTGTGTAGAAGACCCCCAGGTGGTCAAAATTAATCCGGAGCCCTCCACTACGGCGCGCCTCCTCGCCTACGTTGCGTCGGCGCGTTGAACCCTACAATCAATCAATCAATCAATCAATCAATCCATTTCGGCGCGAATACCAGTTTAACACAGAACAAACCGTAGAACATGCTCCGGTGTAAAGTGCGTCTGGAAGAGGATAGGCCACTTTGCTCCAGTGAGGCCTTTGTGAAAGAAAAAAGTGGAAGACAGTTGAATGATCGATGTACTCTGTGTGTTACTTCTCGTTCAACTGTGGTATAGTGCTGTGTTTGTTTTAACCCTCCCCCCATATAATCTCAATAACGGCCCTTAGGGTACACAATAAATAAATAAATAAATAAATAAATAAATAAATAAATAAATAAATAAATAAATAAAAATAAATAAATAAAGCTTTCTATGCCTCAATTACGATGTTCAATGTCAGGCCAAACCGCCAAGCAGGAAAGCCAGATTTACACTAGGTTTTACAAAACTATGATAATGATAAATGATTACACATCAAGCACCCCCAGAAAACAACCCGTACCGTAATCGGAGGAATATAACGTGGAATGCTGGCGCTATAAACTGACGTCTATCCGATACGATTGCGCCATTCCGACATGGCTGAAGAAGTTTAAATTTTGGAGTGTGACTTCGACTCAGGTTGCACGGGAGAAAGATTTGCGTTTACCCCATCTTTCTATTGAGAAAAATGCCTTGACTTGAACGAATACACAAAGGGTAAAGTGGTCATAGCAAACCTGTCATAAAATTTTATGTCCGAGAAATTATGGTCACTGCACCAGACAGAAGGCGTGTTTAGAAACGTGAACTGTGACGTCACTAACCTGAGCGAGATGACTAAAGCAGAAAAACAAGCCACGCAGCTAGGACGTGGTCATCTGTCGGACGGCTATTTGTTGATATCAGAGCCCACGCCCGCCCGGCGAGCCTATCTGATTCGATGTTATGCTCTGCGAGAGTTAGGGAGAAGCAGTCTCTTCCTTCTCCCTAACACTTGTTTTTCCGCGCATGGACTTGTCTCATCCCGCAAGCACAAGTGGGCAGCCTTCCTGCCCCGGGCAAGGTACGTCGATCAGAAGGTCATCGCAACCTTGCACGGTGCTACCACGTTCCGGATTTCCCAGTGCACTGCTGCATGTTCTTGGCTGCTGTTCTGGCACGCGAACATCACTTTCAAGTGATTCCAAAATACTCCCTTCTCCTCCCTGTTCTCTCCAAGACTGGCTTCCGCCGCCGGAGGGAACAGGATTGGCGGCATGGCGGCAAGCTTTGCTAGCTCCCATTTGTCAGGTCCTCCCGTCTGATTAGCTAACTTTTACTGCGAAGCTGTTAGCCTCTCGTTCGTCCAAACATTTTCTGGCGTTGTTGGAAAGACAAAACCCAATGGTAACAGTCCAAAACATACGGCCCATGTTTCATTGGAATCAAGCATACAACATAGAGCTCAGTATTGCTTAGGAAGACCACAATACAAGCATCGAAACCGCATGGTACATGATAACCCACACAGGAATGGCTTATGAACGTCTGTGAAAAAATCTATAGTGAGCTATCGCCGCCTATCGGTCCCTATGCTCAGCCATAAAAGGGCATAAAATATGCCGTAGCCAGCTGTAAAACTTGTTATGCATCGGGCGCTCAAGACTCTAAACCATAAAATTCTCTTAAGAAGTATACAGAACATCCTAGTGTGTCTAGGCTATAGAGTCACAGCTATTCTTTGTAGTTTAGACAGCTACCTAAATATGTATGGCTTCATTTCTATAGACCAGCCACGACAAAGCTTTTTTGGCGGGCTACAAAGGGTTGCTCTGCTTTAAGTCTACAGACTTCAAACCATTCAGCTGTGTTTTAATATTTATAGGAAAGAATTTGCCCTAAAGCTGAAGAAAGAAAGCCATAAATTCTCTTTTGTCTGGCTATAAGAGAGTGTTGAACTCTTAGTCGAAAGACTTGAAACCATTGAGTGGTATTTTGCCGGCTTTTGGAAAGATTTATCCTAAAGCTAAGGAGAAGCACCGATAAAAGCTCTTTTGGCTTGCTATATGCCGTTTTTTATCTCTGAATCTACAGACAAAACCATTCAGCTGTGTTTTGCCAGCTATTGGAAAGTATTTGTCCTAAAGCTAAGCAGAGGCACCCATAAAAGCTCTCTTGGATTGCTATAGGCCGTAGTTTATCACTAAGTCTGCCGACAAAACTATTCAGCTGTTGTTTGCACACTATTGGAAAGAATTTGTCCCAAAGCTAAGGAGAAGCAAACAGAAAAGCTCTTTTGGCTTGCTATGGGCCGTTGTTTATCTAAGACTACAGACAAAACCATTAACGGTCTTTTGCCAGCTATTGGAAATTTGTCCTAAAGCTAAGGAGAAGCACTCATAAAAGCTCTTTTTGCTTGCTATAGGCCGTTGTTTACCTCGGCGTCTACAGAAAAAACCATTAAACTGTCTTTTGCCCGCTATTGGCGAGAATGTGCCCTAAAGCAAATGAGAGACAGCCGTAGAAGCCATTAAAGGTCAGGTAAAAAAGCGGGCTTCCCTGAAAACTGCACTCGCAGCCTCTAAGCAGTTTGGTAATAACTTTTGCGGCCTGCGCAAGCAGCTGACGCGGCCGAAAAGTGTGGTTGCAGCTGGAACCATCCACAACGCCTCTCCCGGGGAGCCCAATTACAGAATACGTATGTAGTAAAGGGGAGAAACAGGACAAAAGCCACCCACGTTGAACCCAAGGAGGTTCGGAAAGGAAATTCGGGAAAAACATAAAGAGGCATAGCGCACATTCTTGGTTTCTGTTTTAGTTTGGTTGTGTTTGATTGGCAGACCAGTTCGTACGGTGCATACCAAAGGAAAGCTTTTGTTGGAGGCAAGTGGCAGGGGTCCCACGCTGTGTGAGTATTCGTGCGCGAAGCGGCGGTAGGGACAGATTTTCCATGAGAACTGAGAATAGGTATAGTTTGTCGCATGAAGAAAACAAAATTTTATGAAATCTTTAAATTGCCAAATAATATAAATACCAGCGGGCCCGCTGCAATGGCTTAGTTGCTAAGGCGTTGCGCTGCTGAGCACTAGATCGCGGGTTCGATTCCCGGCCGCAGCGGCCCCTTTTCTGATGGAGGCGAAAAGCATCAACGCCCGTGTGTACGAGATTTCGGGTCACGTTAAAGAGCCCCGGGTGGTAAAAATCAATCCGGGGCCCTCCACTACAGCGCGCGTCATCGCCTGCGTTGCGTCGGCGCGTAAAACCCCGCAATCAATCAATCAACTCTTTGGTGTCCTAAATTTTGGTGTTTATGGTAACTATGTTACGAATAATTCAACATGAAGTCCTGCGAAATATCAAGAGAGTATTTTCATGGTAAGCAAAACTCCAGCGTGAGTGCTACAACGACCTTCAGAGGCTGTAGTGTGAGAAAAATGCTGAACTTCTTCTGGTCTTCGATACGTTTCCAAACTAATATGCGCGACATGGACCTTGTCAAAGTGTTCAGAACTTAAGATTTGGCCACAGTGATGGGACAAATATAGTTATTTTCTCGCGAACGGAGTATATCTTGCAAAAAAAGAGAACTGCGCGGACTTGGAAGATGTTTTTATTACTTCATTGTTTGCGACCGTCTTCACTGTTTTATTAAGAGTGCATTTCAGTTTTAGCCGCCGTACTGGGGCCATTGTGCGTCAGGTATTGAGTGTAATGAAAGACTTCTGAGTATCCTTTTTTTCTGTGGATTACGCTCGACCTGTAGATATTTGTGTACGGCTGGTGTCCGCGGAGAGTGTGCCGGGTAGAGTGGCTGTCGAGTAAGTAACGTAAGCGTGAGCCAGAGTGTCGGAACCGTGTGCTCAGCGTTCTTTCGACGTATTTCAACAACCGTTTAGGGGCGGTGAAGTGGCGTGGACCCAGTTTACCCTTTATTTAAGGAATTTGATGAATAAGCCCCTTCGTTTTGCTTCCCTTAAATGCCTCTGTTTCAGTTTTATGTGAACAAAAGCTGGCGAAGTGCTTCCAATCAGCATCTGCTCCTTCTTTATTAGTATCTTAAGTGTTCACGGAGCTTTGATTACACAATGGAGCTGGGAACACAACCGAAGAAGTACCACAGGAGCTACTCTAGACATCGATAAGATTATAGATCAAGACGACTTGGGTGTAGTGGTGGCAAAAAGGTTATTTATTGATCGATTGATTGATTGATTTTTTGTATTTATTTATTTATTTATTTATTTATTTATTTATTTATTTATTTATGTATATTTCTATTTATTTGTTTTTTTTTTATTATACCCCCAAAGCCAAAGGCATTACAGATAAATGTTCTTGCCCTTGAGTACCGCTAACATAAGATAAATAGGAAAAATTCAGGTAAACCTGGATGAAACGAACCTCCATTTGATGAATTCCTAGATTTAACGGTATTTTTTAATTCACCAGTGTCCCCCCTATAAGGCCCGAGTGTTTGTGACTTCTATGCAACGAAGTCATTGCGACAGTTCACCTTGATGTAACGAATTCGGTACGCAGATGAGTCATTGTTTTTTTGGCTTTTTTGGAACATTACAGTAGGAAAGCACTAATTATTGAAGCAGAGCGAACTACCGTGCGTTTCCACGAGTGAATACGGGGTCGGTTAAGCGCTAATCTTCCTGTCCGTGTCTAGTCGCGAGTCTCGATTGATATCTCTGGTGTCGTTTCGTCGGTGATGAGTTATTCTGCCAGAATACGGAAAGTTTTCTGTTTCTAAGACAAGATAGCACTACTTTTAAATGTCGTCTCTACAAACGAGAAAAGAAAACGTCGCCTCCCGATGCATTGTCCCAGCTAGCAGACTCTCAAGAGTTTTGGGTTTGAAAAAAAGCATCAAACCCGCAAGAAGGCGCATTTTCAGCATAAAGGTTGCCGCGTTAGTGCACAGAATAGTTTTAAAAGACAGAATTGATACGTCACTTACGTTTGCGAATACGGAGGTAGGTAGGAGGAGGAGGATAAACTTTATTGGGAGCATCGTAATGTGGTGTGGGGCCCTCATTCCAGGACTCCATTGGAGACCCTTGCCGCTACGGCCCTTTCCACCAGCTTAAGCTGGGAATCGAGACCGGAGCTGGACAGCTCCTTCTCCCACTGCTCACGGGAAGGGTGCGCGATTCTTGGAATTTTGGGGTTTGCCGAACACTCCCATACCATATGGTACAGGGTGCCCGGGGAAGTGCAAAATTTGCACAGCTGGGAATACTGAGTGGGATGGAGCAAGTGAAGTTTTGACGGATGAGGAAACGTATTTGTTTGGAGGAGCCGGAGGCAGTGCTCCTGCTCTTTGGTTAGGGATTCATGACCGGGGGGATAGATCATTCTTTGGCACTTATAGTACCCCGTTATGTCTTGAAACGTAACCAAAGGACACGCAGTCTCTAACCTACACCCTCGTGTCGCCTGGCGGGATAGATCTCGGGCGATGTCATGGGCGGTCGTGTTGCCCTTGAGGGTTGAGTGGGCTGGCGTCCAAACAATCTTCACTTTTCTTTCGGGTGGCTTTTGCAGCAGGATGTTCAGAGCCGTTTTGGAAATTCTACCACGAAGGAAGTTTCGGCAAGCCTGTTGCGAGTCCGTAATAACGGTATCCGCATTTGTCTGGGAGATGGACAGAGCAATGGCCGCTTCCTCTGCCTGGGTAGTGGTTGTGAAGGGCAAGGTGATGCTGGTGAGGTGGTTCTCTGTTGAAGTAACCACAGCGGTCATGGCTCCCCTTCTGGCGTAGTCAGCGGCGTCGGTGTAAACCGTTCAGTCTCGGTCCCTGTGTCGTTTGTCGAGAGTGCGCGCTCTTGATTCTCTTCTCCCTGCGTGGTGAGTAGGGTCCATCTTGCGGGGTATAGGTGCAACGTCAATGTTTATTCTTATTTTTGGAGGTACGTCGCGTACTTGCTGGAATCTTTCTTCGGGGGACGTCATTCCCAGTCTGGTGAGGAGACTCCTCCCGCAGGGCGTCGTGCTTAGTCGCAGACGCTGGCTGGCGAGGTGGGCCTCGGCTATTTCGGCGGCCGTGTTATGTAGGCCCAATTTCAGAAGCCTTTCGGTCGAGGTACTAACAGGGAGCCTCAGAGCATGCTTATCGGCTTTCCGGATCATGGTGTCAACCTTGGCCAAGTCGCCCTTGCCTAATATAGCATAGGGAATGGCGTAGGTAATACGTGAGATGATGAAGGCCTCTACCAGACGAAGGGTGTCCGCCTCCTTCATTCCCCTCGCTTTGGTGGTTATTCTTCGGAGCATGTGGGTAATTTGTCCCGTTGTGTGACAGAGCCGGTTTAGAAGAATGGTGTTTGAACAGTCCTCTTGAAAAGTCATACCGAGCACTTTGATGTGAGGTGACGGTAGGATGGTATGGCCGTCCAGGGTGATCTGGATGCCGGGATCTTGGACTTTTTTTCTTCTTCTCTTTCCGACCATAAGAAGTTCGGACTTGTGTGGTGAGCAGGAAAGCCCGCACGTCCTTGCGTAGTCACTCACAGCATCAGCGGCCAGCTGGAGACGGTCCTGCATCTCGCCTACCGAACCCTTGCCCATCCACACTGTAATATCATCGGCATATAAGCCGTGGTGCAGATCCGGGATGGCCCCCAGGATGGTAGGTAGGCCTATAAGGGCTATGTTAAAAAGTAGGGGAGATAAAACCGCTCCTTGTGGTGTGCCTCTGCCACCCACGTCAATGGGACCGGAGGACAAGTCACCAAGCCTGAGGATTGCTTTTCTATTTGATAAAAAATCTCGGACGTAATTGTAAGTCCGTGTTCCGCAGTCAAGGCTGTTCAGGTTGGTCAGCATCGCTTGGTGAGTGACGTTATCGAAAACACCTTTCAGGTCCAAGGCCAGGATGGCTTTCGGAGTGTGGCGGTTGGCTTGGCCCGTTACATCTTCTTTTATCTGCAGGAGAATGTCCTGGGTTGAAAGGTGACGGCGGAAACCAAATATGGTTGATGGCATCTTGTTTGTTTATTCCAGGTAGGATTGAAGTCTTTCGAGGATGATATGCTCGAGTAGCTTCCCCACACAAGGTAGGTAACGTTGCTTCTTTGGAGAACTGCGTAATGCCTAACCTCGCGGAAAAGCATCAGGCGCAACTCACAGTTTTTCACAGTGGAATAAATCTTTGAAAGGTGAGTTCACTCTCACCAATGCCTAGAATTTTGTTTGTTTCGACTTGATTCAAGCGAGCCTTAAATCTAAACCTGCACGTAACAAAAAATTGCGAGTTTTTATCGACTTCGTTTTATCCACGTTTATCTGTACAGTTAAACCTGGTTGTAATGTACCTCTATGTAACGAATTCCTGGATTTAACGAAGTTTTTCAATTCCCCATTACCAGCCCCTTAAAACCCATGTGTTTTTTGTGACCTCTATGTCACGAAGGCGTTGCGTTAATTAACATTGATGTAACAAATTCGCTACGCTGATGAACCATTGTTGTTTACCCTTTCTCCGAAAAATTGGCTGGAGAAAGGCTTTAATTTAGACCATTTCGCCATCACTTCGAACTACCATGCGTTTCCACGTGCTACGCCTGTGCGTTTCCACATGCTAGCCTGCCTTTCAGTGTGTAGATGCGCGTCTCGACTGCTTTTTGTGGCTTCGATTCATCGCTGATGATTTTTGCTGCAAGAAACCAAAAAAGATTTATCCTTCCAATTCAAGTTCCCAATTTTATATGCCGTGTGCACCGGCAAAAAACAACAATGCCACCGCCCAGTGCAGCACTCTCTCATCAACACAGAGTTCGGAAAAGAGCATTAAGTTCGCAAAAAGGCGTCCTTTCAGCATACGTTTGGTCCCTCAAACGCGCTAAGGCACCAAAACGTGGCAAGAGCAAAAGTGCTACGTGAGTTCCGATTGTGAACACGGGAAAAGGGACACTGCTTCTTTGGAGTGCCGTGCAGTGACTAAGCTCGTGGGAAAGCAGCAGACGGAATTCACGCAGTTTGTCCCTGTGAAAGAGATTTTTGAAGGGTGAATTCACCATCACTGATGTCTAGCATTTTGATTCGTTTCTGGTTCATTCACGCAAGCTTTAACTGGAAACGTGTATGTAAGGTGAACGTGGATGTAACGAAAAATTGCGAATTTTTCATCAACCTCGTTAAAACCAGGTTTTTTTGTAGAGTTAAACCTGGATGTAACGAGAACCTGGATGTAACAAAAAATTGCGAATTTTTGATCAACGTCGTTAAATCCAGGTTTTTCTGTACAGTTAAACCTGGATGTAACGGGATCCTGGATGTAACAAAAAATTGCAAATTTTTGACCCACTTCGTTAAATTCAGGTTTTTCTGTACAGTTAAACCGGGATGTAACAAAAAATTGCAAAATTTTTGATCAACTTTGTTAAATTCAGGTTTTTCTGTACGGTTAAACCTGGATGTAACGGGAACTGGATTTTACGAAAAATTGCGAATTTTTGCGACTTTGTCAAATCCAGGTTTAACTGTAACCTTAAAAATGACGCCCAAAAACAACTTCACTTGGAAGGTAGGAATAAAATTTTCTGCAAAAATAACTTCTTCACATTTTTGTTGACTGCTACACGCGCAACAGAGATGAAATAACCACAATCACACTTTGTGTTGATTTTAGGCTCGAGAACTGCAGTTTTGGATAAACTAAAACCCAGTGGCGTAACTATTCACCAAACTGCGGAGAACATCCCGCAGTACGCAAGTTTCGTGCCACTGGAAAGCATCAAACAATTTTATTTGCGGTAGGCACCAGTAGATACCCGGCAAACCAGTACATATCCGGCATAAACAACATCAAGAACAAAAGGAACAGCTTCACTTGCGAGTGTAGTGCTGCAGTTCTTATTATGGTATTTTGTCCATTGTCTGCGTACTCTGCTTATGTCTGTTCAACGTCTCGGAACGTGCCCATTCGTCAAATTTTATTACACCCCAGGATTATTACAAATGGTGCCTAATTACAAAGTAGGCACCCTAAGTCGGCTGCTCGCTTAGGGCTGCAGTATTTTCTTGAAACGTCATTGAACGCGTCTTTCTCTTTCGTATATACTGATACGAGAAAAAGGTTTCAGCCTCCGGCAAATAGCCATGAGTGGTGCTGTAAATTACGCCGTAAGGATTGGGGTTTTGATGACATAGCTCGCTCGGGCTTCCAGAGATCATTAGGGATTCTGGGAAAAGATGACCATAGGGCAACAGGAGGACAAGAGAAAACCGCGGGGTATTCGGGGGTACGAGGATAAAAGAGGTTAACAATGACAGCATTCAAGTTACCCTCATCATCCTCTGGATGAGGCAACGGTGAAATATAACGAACACGAAGAAAGTGAATTGAGCAGAACAAGAGATTTCAGCTCGACGTATTAAAACGCCTTCCTGGAACGGCTTCACGTGCTGAAGCTTAAAAGGGGGATTATTGCTAGGGAGAGCTGTTTAGATGAGGCTTAATTTCTTTGAATTCATAAATGCAGGCTGTGATGTTATGGTGGCTATCCGACAACTGGAAATGAGATATAGGTAATTTTTCTAACGATATAATTGCAAAACTGCATTTTTAAAAATATGCGCACACTTTTCGGCTGCCAAGGTAGAGGCAATAAAACGACAGAAAAAAAAGCGCACAAGAAGAAAGGGACACTAAGAATGGAAATTAGTTGGCTTGTAATGATAGAGTACGGTGCCGAGAAATTAAATACACCATTCTCGCAACTATCGCAACTAGCAGTTGTTTATTAAGACAGAAAATGCTAGTAACGTGAAAACAGAGGACGACGCCCCGTACGCTTTTGGGTACCATGGTTCGTGACGTCACAAAAGTGGTGAATGCGAGAGCTTATTGGAGAGGCATGTACTGATGTATTTCTGAAATAGTTGCGAAGTGGTTGAGCACGTGAAATAAACGTACATCAAAGCTTTTTGTAAGCTCATCGTGTCTAAAAACAGACAGTACAGATTTTATACACTGCGAAGCAAGCTGCTTCCCTCCCAATTCCTTGTGCTGTCATGCTTTCAGTTTTGTTTGCAAAAAGCGCTGGTACGCAACCTGCCAAGTCAATATTCTACAACGGTGAGCGGCCGAGCTTCTGCAGGCAATATACCCGCTAGGAAGTAGTTAAAGTCTCGTTATTATTATCAGAAAAAAGAACAAGAGGCACTGCAGGTGACTAATCGAGCCGCCCGACCTTCCAATCTCCCGTTTTCTCCGGGTAGTAAAGGAGGGCTAGAGGGAGTAATACTGTATTTAAAATGTTTCTATCGGCGAAGTACGTACGGTTCGAACATATTCTCCCGTGAATCAACTTACGGCGAGTGGTTAGTTGACCGATCCTCCCGTTCTTCTCGAGCCACCATTGATAATCCGTAAATCGCGCGTCACTCTCAGAGGCGCGGGCAAGGACGACTAGTGGCAACGGCTGAAGTGAAGAGGGTTGATGTCACGCTATGGCTAGCGTTGCTCGAGAGAATAGAAGATGAGATGGCTATGATATCCGGAAGAGGTGAAGTAAAGGCGCCAGCCTCAATGGTGCCAGCCGGGAGCCCAGGACGCTGCGCTTGATATTCGGAACGGTGATTGTTGCTTCAAAAGCGGCTTCACCGCAGCCCTCCATGCTCGCAGCTGGCTCGATGGGGTCTGCGACGTTTGAGTATGCAATGGAGTCACTATACAGTTTTACATCAGAATTGGGCTGGCTCCCACGCGTCTTTGAGATTTCTTATTGAGTTTAAAACCATTTTAGTCTGCCCAGCGAGCAAGACTGTAGCTGGACGGGATTTTCACATATGGGCTTATAACTTGGTTCAAAAGATATTTGTACATCGTGCGCATACATTCAACAGAAGCGTGAGGGTGTCAATTGCTTCTTCAGCAAATTATTATTCTTGACTACAAGCAACGAACAGACCAAAACCCGCCCTTGAGGTACGCCATTTCCCCGCACGTGAACGTTTGCATGTCCTTACCGACTCTGACACAAAATGTTCCCTTTGACATGTAGCTAAAAATGGCATCCAAACCGTTATTTGATGTACTAAAATATTCAATCTCTAAGAATGATGCAGTGCCATGCCGTATGATGCGTCTTTTAGTATCAAATATATGGCCTCTATGCATAAAGACGTCGTTAATGTATGCTTATAAGCCCCCAAGCTGGTCGCAGGTGAATCGCTCCACTTTGGAGCCTGTTTGACAGCTATTGAGAATATCATTAAGAATATCATTAAAGTCGACGCCATGATTTTGTTTCTCTGCCCATTTTTCATCGTGCGGCTCTGTGCCTGAGTTTTGCCCGCGAGTATCGATTTCTCGAAATTCTTCCTGCACAAATAAATGGCGAAACCCTTTTCTTCTGCGAACATTGGGGCATGTGTGTAAGTACACCGTCGATAGCACAGCAGGGCCGTGCATTCGCATTTCTTGACAACAGGTGCTGATTCCCGCATATCAGTTCTGTTGTGTTGTTATCTGTATGTTTATTGCACAATATTAATAGTTGTATTTACGTTTTAATAAGCAGTCTACGACACCATAAAACTTCTTTTTATGCAGTGAATGCGAACGCGTGTTTTGAACTCTGGAGTTAACATACCGGTGTTATTTTCACTACTACGTTTTACAGCTGCCTATTTGTACGGGTCAGGATTCATCGCACCGAATAGAACAGAACAAGTGTCCCGTATAAGGTATTGCGTTCGTTCTATGAACGGCAGTCAAGTGGTGCCGCTGTGGCACGCTCTGGAGGGGTGTGCTCACCGGCTCTCATATTCAACGCAATCCTTTTTTCTTCAAGGGTACTGTGACTGAAAAGTTTGGTTACTCGCACTCATTGCTCTGCGTATATGCGCTATAGGCGGGAAGTCGCGTATATTTACTGCAAACTGTATTTCTCTTGCTCAAATTACGCCTCTACTATACGGCGTACATGTCACTAACACGGCATTCTCTCTCGAAAGCCCATTACCAAGGTTCATGCTTAGTAAGCCGGCATTATCGATCAGCGGCAGCCCTAAGGTTCCGAATCAGCCCCACATTCTTGAGAATCACGGTTCAAATCCCACACAGCGCAAAGTTAACCAAGTTTTTTGCATCGTTATTAGTTGCTTTGTTGGAGTAGTTTTCCCTGAGAATCTGGCGAGATTACGAGCATTCACTAAGCTGGCTTCATAGTTTAGGTAGTACATCACTCTGCGTACACTGGTCGCCCATTTTGTCTTCCATTAGGAGCGCATTTGTGATCACCGGAGGGAACTAGCGCTTCAGAGTCCAAATCGTCGTTGTCATTCATTGCTCGCCCTTTGTTGCCTCTCACATTTATGTAGGCCCCTGCACTCTTTATATAAATCTCGACAAACTGGCAATTTTTTTTTCTTTTTTCGCGCTCTTCGTTGTATCTTGTGTTGGCTTGTTGTTTGGCACTTCTGATCCTTCTGGCCAGAAACCGCACAGCGTGAAAATCGCCGAGAAGCCACATTAAAGGGCGCTGGCTGGCTTTGTTCTTCTCAGTACATAAATTTTCCGCGTTGTTGAAGGCCTTCTAAAAATTATTAAGAATGCCCAAAACCTGTGTTTATGAGAGCTAATTTATTCAGGTAATCAGCATCGGAGCCGCCGGTGGTAACTAGCAGTTACGCGAGAAAAAACAGTTCCAAAGAGAGGTTTTATTGAAGCATTATTTTTGAGAAAACACAGGCGTCATGTTCGAGTTTTTTTTGTCCATAATATTTTTTTCATGTACGAAATGTAAAATAACTCAAGAGCTTTAATTTCCGGGAAAGTTGGGTCATAATGTACTTCAGAAAGGACCAGTGAGAAGAAGGTGAGAGAAGAAAAAGATGGCACAGAAACAATACCGCTGGTCTTGTTTATGTTCTTTCTTGCTGCATCTTTTTTGCTGGTCCTCTTTTAAGTAGAATAGAATAAATTTCGTTCACATAACTTTGACCAACCCTTACTATCAGCGTAACCCCGACATTCATCTCACTGTTTTCCCGGCGGCAAATGCAAATGTAGCGATAAAAAACCTCCACTTGCGCAATAGCTTAACTATTTATGAGCTTTGCCTAGTATTGGAAAACAATCGTTAAGGATTCTATAAAAGTGAACGTAGTCACTCAATATGCCGCTGCAGTGTAGGGTAGCTAAAGAATGTTGATTTTAACTTTACCTTCCACCCGGAAAGACCGGAGCGATTGCAGTGCGATTGCGATGAAATCACGCATCTTGTTTACCTGCCATGTTACTAAACAGCATTGGTTATCCGAAAACATACGGGACTCATGAAACGCGAAAACTTGCAGCTGTCGTTATCGTCTTCATTGTAGTCATCGGCGCCAATACAATGGGCGGCGAAACTGAAGCTGTAGAAAAGAAAAAATAAATTTTGATATAGCGTCATTTGAGTCATTGCCTGAAGAGTAGCATGCACGCGCACTAAATTACAGCGCTACACTAGAGCCCTGCAGAATGGTGCAAGAATTTGCCCGGTGCAACCGCTTTAACAGATGCACGTGGATGCAGAACGTAGAACGGGTTCACGCGAATGGGAGTGGTGACCGTGGTGTAGCTGTTGTATGAAAGCGGCCAGCCTGCCGGTAGGCAAATGCACGTCCAAAGGCAAAGAAATACAAGAACAATATTCAAGCAGGATATACGAGTACACAAGTTTTAACAGTTCCCGCTATGCTTCCACCTTCAAATGCCGTAGTAATATTGGCTCACAAAGTGGTCAGGAGCACGAGCATGCCCTGAAATGCATAACAAACGAATAGTAGTTATCACAGTTCTGCCTTCTTAGGAAATAGTGTCTTTCTGAATTTTTAGTTGGCGAAGAGGTTCAAAAGCTCCCCTATGTGCAGAAAGTAATTACAGCATACCAAAATGCATTTTATTTCCAGACTGCGCCTGGGTGGCTATAGCGTATCGTGAAATACAGCCAGAGAGAAAATTGTGAGATGTCCTGGGTCGGGCCGAATGACTCAGAAGAAATGCCTTGTTTATTATGGCATTCCTTGCCATTAAACGTACTCGTCCAACCTGCAAGGCTTTCCGAAAAACTATCATAATCAGCGACAATGTACACAGCGATAATGGAAAGTCATGCAATACCACCATTGTATACAAATTCTAGCTCTGCTAATATAGGCAATCAGCGCTTCCTAGCTACTGCATTTGCAGAGGCCCGCACAAAAAACATTTGCAGGAATTTCATTTCTTGCCGTGGCGACCCGGTTTGACACTTGGCTGAGTGAAGTAAAATTGATGCGCCTGGTAGGTGTGTGTTGGAAGCCTTGCAGTGTCAGCCAGTCACTGCGATGCCTCCGCAGCCTGTCCTTTATTGGCGTGTTGACGGCCAAGCCGAGCGGTTGTAGCTGGCTCGTCGTACGGCAGGGTAGTACCGTGATGTCTGTACCACCTTCTGAAAGCTTGGACTTAACGGCGTCTGCCAGGAGGCCATGCTAGAAGTCGAGAATTAGCCGTAACGTCTTAAACAGGAAAGCCAGAGCACGGCATTGCCAAACGGCCGTCACCCAGTCTTCACTGAGGGCACCATCTATACATCCATTCTCAGGCGCTCGTACGGCGACTTTGTACAGAAAACATCCCCGGCTGGAAGAGCATTCTTCGTAAGAATAATCTTGGGCAGCCAGCTTTCACCTATCGACAGTACTTCACAGCGTCGCCGTTGCGCGCTGGTTCTTGTAGCCTACAGTTTTCACTCTCACTTGTTCAGCGGCTTTCTGATTCCCTGTGTAGGTCACATGCATCTTAAAATACACCATGGTATGATCGGCAGTAGTATTCTGGCACAGCATGTACTCTTCTTCTAGCCCGCTTCTTGAGAGCAAACCCTTGTAACGCGACTGGCATCTCCAAGAAGTCAGAACGTAGGTTCTGGCGCACAGGCGTGTCTAATTGCAGGCTGAACCATAGACTCTTAATTGAAGGAAAGACACAGCCCCTGCTGGTCTTGAACTGATTCCGTACGATGTCTCGAATGTTTGTAAGCTGCTCTTCTACACTTCTATTAGCTACGTCGTGACGGGCATTCGACCTTCTCTTTGGTTCCGCACAAAGTCAGCGACATCCTTCTCCACCTCGTGGTGTCGAGCATTCTTGGGCCCTGTGAAGGCAATTCGCTTAGCAGCACAGTCTAAAGTATTGTTTTGCGGCCTATGCTATCAGCGCACGGTCGCCTAGTCCACACGCAACGCCGCCGCGCTATCAGCTTCACAAAATCATGTCCACCACTCGCATGACTGCATTCTGGCCACCCGTATGGTGGACGTTGAGAAGTCGCATCTAAGTATACGTTTGGAAATACCCTGTGGTCCTCTACATCGTTGTCCGGCGTCGTAGCTACCGATGGTACCCCCATTGTCCTAAGGCGCAAGTCTTCAGCCGCCCCTGTCCCATACTAGCGCCACAGGAGGGCGTTCGCCTGCCCTCAAACACGTCTTGCTTGAGCCCTATACGCCCGTTTTCTTCATAAACATACCTTGGTGATGTTGAAATATTTCTTGCAGAACTGCTACGCTTGTGAGAGACTTCACGCCAGCACCTTTACCGACTACCCCTCCCCTCCTGCAAGAGGATTCTTACAACATGATGTAAAAAAGCTCGGTAGGACGAAACACACAAGAAAAGGAACCAGACAGGACGGCGCTGACAGGTCAGCGCTCGTCCTGTCTGGTTCCTTTCCTTGTGTGTTTCGTCCTACCGCGCTGTTTTCACATCATGTCGACCTACCAACTCGCACCAACTTTCCATCCTGATTCTCACAATGCCGACCACGCCAACAAGCGCGTCCAACCCTACAAAATCTAGCACAAAATCCAACCCGCTTGAACATCTTGTCTTCCAAGACATCCATTTCACTCCCGATTTAGGAACATCGATGCTGCAATTAATATGAAACAGCCACTTTTTATTCGCCACCTCCCAAGCCCCAAGTACGGGTTCACTGATCCAGATTCCCGCCGCAGGTCACCAACTGACCCAACTGTCACTTCAACCACCCAGGGTGAATCAACCAATCCGTCATGCTCCTCAACAAATATTAGATTTATACCTCACCGTAAACAACCATTCAAAGGGAATCTACTATGCAGAAATGGTGTCACCTCCGTCTACCCACTGTCTTTACAAAAATCCTGAAACGGTTGCTTGACCATTTTCCTTAATTTTCCTTAATTCATGCCATTTTTTTCGGGAGAGTGCCTGGCAAGAGTGGAAAGAACAAACTCTCAAGGACCCCAAACGCCAAGCTTCTATCTTGGCTCAACTCCCGACCTGCTCCTCGCGCCACCCCCCCCCCCCAAACACTTAGTAAACTCTGGAGATCGCTTCAGTCACTTGCACAGCTCCACCACAAACACCGCTGGTGATTGCGGCTTTCGTTCTAACGATATCAAGTAATATTTGAGCAGCCTATGACCACCACTGCCCCTTCGTCATCTGTTACAACAGTGTGGCAGTGGAACTTCCCAACAGTTCTTGGTAACATTTCCCACCTTGAAACATCCACTAAACTCCCTACAACCATACTAATCCTCTCACAAGAGTCCAACGTGCCAGTAACCTCTGATTATGATGTTTATTTTACAAGTGCACGGAAACTTGCTCCCTTTGCCTTATTGCGGTACTGCCCCTTCTCTTGAACTTACTCCGTGGGTCAACTCGTTTATTTTTCCTTAAATGTCTCCGCACACGGGATTGTCGCATAGTTAACAATACATGGCTCACCAGCGTACGTCAGTAGTGCATACGGCCACTTTTGCAAACTGGCACCTCACACGTGAGGAGCAAGACCGATGCATCTTGGAAGGAGTCAGCGTGCTGCCGTCAAAAAGCAACCGCCAGCGTAACAGCAAGCGTGACGTATCGAAAAGCTTGCAGCAAGCAGGTTTGAAACTACTTCTTGCTGACAAGGAAGGCGGTTTTACGGTTGCTACCACAGAAGAGTATGAGAGGAGGGCCGATGAGGCAATTGATGCCAACTTCCGAGGCTTGACGGGAAAGAAACCTGAAAAGGCGAAAAAGGATGCCGTCCACTTCTGTGAGTCGCACGAATTGCCAAAACTAGCCACCTCAATCAAGAAGGCAAAAGGTTTGCACTTGAAGAGCTTCTTCAGTGCCAAGACCCACAAGGAGTTGTGCCCATTTAGGGTGATCGTCACGGAAAGAGGCACTTGGCAGAACGCCTTTGGGCGCTTCCTCCAGAACCATCTGTCAAAACTGCCGATAGACGACCCCTTCTTGGTGCGGAACCCCCGAGCGGTCTCAGAGTTCCTGGAGACGCAGCCGTCCGACCTTTTGAGTGGCTTGTCGGTGGACCTGAAAGACATGTACTACTCCCTCCCTCATTCCTTGGTTTTGGAAGCGGTGAGTGAGGCCATCGACGTGTTCGGGAACACAAGATTCCAAAGTGAGTGCCGCATCGGGACGGAAGCCTTCCTTGAGGGGCTAGCATTTTACCTTCAGTCGACTTTCGTAATGCACAACAACAAGCTGTTCCTCCAGCGAGAGGGAGTGTGCATAGGCTCCTCGATTGCACCTGTGCTCAGCGACCTTCTACTTGCCGTGTTTGACAGGCGTCTGCAAAATGTCCTTCCTGACCATGCAGTCGTGAGAAGGTTTAGGTATGTCGACGACTACCTCGTGCTGTTCAAGGTTCGTGGAAACCCGCTAAGCCAAGGTTCATCTGTTATGACGACATTCACATTAACGAGCGAGAGGCCAGAAGACAAGAAGCTGCGTTTCCTTGACATGGAATTGACCTTCGGCAGTCATGTGTGCTGGCAATATTCCCCGCGTTCACAAAAAGGACTCCTACCGTTCAGTTCGGCACACTCGAAGATTGTAAAACGTGGGATAGCCGTGGCAGCCATCCAAAACGCAGTGACTAGATCCTGCCGTCACATGATGACGCGGAGCGTGGACCATCAGGTCAGCAGACTCAATTTGGCAGGGTATCCTACGCCATTGCTGCGCAGCTCGGCGGAAACCGTTTTGAAACGGGTGAACACCAGCGGGGCTACGATAAGGTCGCAAGAGAATGCCAGGGGCCGCCTTAACGTCATCCCATACGTCCACGCCGTGTCGCACCCCCTGAAGAAGATAGGAGACAAGGCAGGAGTGCGGACAGTTTTTTCAGCGCCCAACAAACTAGCCACATTGTGTGCCATGGTGAATGACAAAAAGGCTCCCAGGGCTGCTTGTGGGAAGAAACATGATAAACAGTATGTCAAATGCGTGGAATGCATAGTATACGAGATGCCACTGAAGTGCGGGCGAGTATACGTGGGCCAGAGTGGAAGGTGCGTAAACGACCGTCTTCGTGAGCATGCAAATAACATGCGCACAGGAACTGGTAGCAATCTGGCCTTACACTGCAAGAATTGCAAAGATTGCTACCCCAAGCTCAATGAAACCCGCATCTTAAAACGGTATCGTGATGCCCGATCCCGCGAAATCTTTGAGGCTTCAGTCATAGCCACTAGGGGGAAGGATTGCGTGAGTTCGCCATCCGTGGCACTGTTTGAGCGCGAGATTGCTTATCTGGGCGGATAAAAGGAAATTTGTGTGTGTTTTATCAACTTTTACTCCCGACTCCGCTTTTAAGCTGTATATTTATCTCGTTTGTACTGGCGTATGATTGCTTTCTTTCCTCTATTTATTGCCAAATTTAATAAAATTTCACCAGTTGTTCGTCAGCGCTCGTGTCCGTGTAACCTCTCTACGTCCGTGTTTTTGCGCTGTTTTTCAAGGTGTCATGCATACCCAACTAGCCCAAAGTCAAGCCTTGTTATTTCACACAGATTCCCCGTTCACCTGGAAAAACCAGACACCACATGTCTCATATTCGCCGTCTTTATTTCCCTTGCCCCCTATATCGATTACTCAGGATTAGGATCTGGGTTCTCGCTCAAGCAGGAATTGTACAGCAAAAAGCCAGCTACTGCATCTACTCATACATATTACTACTCGTTTCTTTGATAATCGTAAATCACAGACGCGAGATTCTTGGCAGTAACAAATATAGTTTTGATCACCATTGTTTTATTGCAACAGTACCCAACACGTAATTGTACGCCGTCATCGATTTACCATTCCGCCAAACGGACATGTTTCCCCCTATATTCCCGAAAGCCATGATTCTTGGCTGCACGAGATACAGTTGCCCTATTAGCGACACACTCGGCATTGGCTATGGATTGCGCTGCATCCTACGTCGCCACCCATCTCCGGTACCTATTGGATACCCGTCGCTTACTTTTTAGGGTGAAAACATTGAAGAGACCTTGAAAAACGTCTCTCAACTTTTTGAAATCTTTAATGCTTACAGAACGTAGTCACCTAACAGACCCAGTACCTACATTATGGGGCCGCAAAGTACCTCCGCGAAAACATACTGCTAACTTGGATAACTTGGAAACTCGCTCAAAAGATATTTCTCTGTTTCTCGGTCTTGAAGTCGTTCCACCACTCGAATTACGTCATTGGCCATGTACCGGCTGTTGGCCGGTTTTCTTTCAGTTGCAGCATTGAACGCTTTTCGTCAGCAACTTTAAAAAGAAAGCCGCAAAAACAAAGCAGAAACGGACGGCGTATCTGGTGCGCCGAGCAAATCACGCACTGTCGCTCTGTGCTGACGATAACTTTAGCTTTCGCAGTGCTTCCAGACGTGAAGGCAAGAGTGAAAGCGTTTATTGAAAGGGTTGCAGGATCCCTTTAATAGTTATTGCTAGCACGGAGCGGCACTGCGTGATTTGCTCGTCGCACCAGATACGCCTTCAATGTCTGCTTTGTTTTTGTGTCTCTCGAAAAGCGTTCATTGCTGCAACTGAAGCAGAACCGGCCAACAGCCGCTACATGTCCTTAGTGACATAATTGGAGCTGTCGAAGAGCGTCAAGGCCGGGAAAAAAAGAAAACTCTTTTGAGCAAGTTTACAAGTTTTCTGATGGACATAGACAAGCAATTCTTGACTGATGTACTTTGGCACTCTTTATTCTAAGTGCTGGTTGGGCTGGGGGACTACGTTCTACAAGCATATAAGATTTAAAAAGAAGTTGAAGAAAGTGTTGCACGATCCCTTGAAGTGCGCAATTCTTAGAAAAACCAGGGTTTTTGTTGTTGTAAGGTAAAAAATTGCCACCGCTGTAGTTGTTGAAAACGGTTATGAAAGAAAGTGGGCAAGCTTGTTGGAAAGAGTAAATAAAAAAAGGGATCAGATGTGATTACAGTTTCGGTTTTCATCTCAACAAGTTCGCTGTGAAAGAAGGAATGTGGTCTTTGGTGACGTTCTTTACTGCGTGATGCATACCCACTTCGATAATAGGCCAGGAATCAATATATTTAAATGCTCAAATGTACCCCTTCAAATCCATACGAACTCTAAATTGGAAACAAAAGTTTCTCTGCGTGACGCATGACACCAGCAACTCATCGCACTTGAGAAGAACAGGTTCACACCAAGCGCCGTGATAAACCTGGTTTAAGCGAAACTGTAGCCTGTGGTAATTTCCTTGCCGATGTAATTCCGACTTGTCACTTCCCAGTGATTGCAGCACTGGGACACAGCTTCACTGAAGCGTTTGTAGTATGTAACGCACGCTTGTTGCCTGTCTTGCGGCTGAAATTGCTGTGGAAATTGTGGCACCCGAGTACACGAAAGAAGGAACCAGACAGTGGGAACTTCAGCTGCTTCTACTGCAAACAGTTCATTGTGACGAATGGCCACGAGAGTGATTGGCCATGCGAGTGAGCCAGGCAGAACGACAACGACGATGACAAAGAAGGGGAGCCGCGCGTAAGTGATCGCGGAGGCTGGAACGCGAACGGCTGGAAGCCAAGCGGCGGAACAGGGCGCGGTTGCGTGGGAACTACCCCGGAGAACGCTTGGTCCACGGGCCACCTGGAGCACAACCGTCGCCGCCCTCCGCCGAGGCTCGAGAGCTCGTCTGGGCGCCGTCATCGTGGCGCTGGTGTGCCGACTGCTGACGCAACATTCCGGCTGTTGGGCGCTGCCGTTCCTACTGTTGGAGCGCCTAGAAACGCGTCGTGATCGACTGAGCGTGAGCTAACTTGCCTATTCGGCATTGCTCTCGGACCTTCCCAACTACGAGACTATTTTGTGTACCTTCTAACTACGGGCTGCGCGACCGTGTGACCCAAGCCCGTCCTGTCTTTAACGTCCCAGCGTCTACTGTCCTGTGCTTGTCCTTAGTTCTCTTAAATATAGTCTTCGACGTGTTGACCAGTGTTCTTCTCTCTGCCTGTGTGGTCCACGGCCCATTCATAACATTCATATTGTTGGTAATGCAGGTCTGTTCTCACGAACGGCATTTTAGCCCGCCGTCTATATTGCTTACCGCTTCGTTGTGTGGCTTTTAAATTGCAAGGAACTCACGTGATCTGAGAGAGTATATTTTCTTCACTCTAGGGAACAGTGGCCACTCCAGGTGATGACTCTCAGCCTTGGGCACTTTAAGTAGCAACCCTACTTGCAACTTAGTGCTATCACGTTTCCGGGAAATAACACGGCAAATTTGGGGAGCAAAGGTGCTTGAAGTCATTGGGCACTAACTTTGGTAACACCATCGTCACAGCCCTACCGATACTGCAACAGTTTCGGATCTAACGTTGCTTAGTTATGTAGTTTACTTCGCCAACGTAGCAAATAGTTGCCACATTCGCATCTGCGCTCACATAATAATTGGGAGCGTGGGGATTCCGCGATGTGAATTTGGTGCAAGAAATAAAAACTTTGATAATTTGTGGGATTCCTGCCTGTTTCAAGCAGCGATAAAATTTGAAGCCGCGGAGAAGTGAAAAAGAGAAATGAAACACCCACAGGTGGCCGCGAAGAGAAGCTAATCTGGTGATTGCGCCGGACGGAGAGCAGAACGAGGCAACTCTCTGAAACTGCGGAAATTACCCGCACTTGAGAAAAAACTGCAACTTCGGGCATACGACGGCAAAAGACGTAAACTTGATAGGTAGTCCGATGTACAGTAAAGCAACGCAAAAGTGTTTTGTTTGAGCTAAAAAGAGCCGTACGACAGTTGGGGCGCAAGAAGCTGGGATTGGAAACCTTTAGGGTGCCAGAAAGGGGTTAGCAAAACTTGAAAGAACTGTTCATTCACGAAATATATGTGGGTAGTCCGTCGTTGAGGCTCGGAAGAATCTGGCAGCAAGCCAGGCTGAAACCGAGCACCATCGCAAAGGTTCTAGACTCATAGATGTAGAAAAAAGGAAAAATATGAACGAAAAACACAGCAGCACGCATGTACCGAGTAACCGCATGAGCGACAAAAATGTTGCACAGACATATCCGTTTGTATCTAATGATGTAAGAGGCGATAGCGATACTTCGACTCCAACGGAGCGTGTTCGCACGCAGCTTCTGCATCTCCAATCTATGCTTCGCGAGCGTAAAATTTATCGAAAAGAGAAAGGCTAGTGACCAGAGTTTTTAATCGGCATGTCGCAGGAGAGACAAAGGCTCTCTGTGCTCCCGTGGATTGAAATCTGAGCTTGGCAAGTTGAAATGCGATCTGTCAGTTTAAGTGGGGACGATTCAACAGTCAGTGTATCAAAATATTTACTCAGTGATATCCAGGCCGGACTGAACATATTAGGTTCTTTCGGAAAGAGATAGAGAAAGCGAAGATCTTTGCTCAGGAAGAAATAATTGTTGTTTAAGAAAACGGGGTAAAGAGCTAGCAGGGAGCTCAAAGGTGGAACCTGAGTCTACGGCCCCAGACGCAGCAGCTCCTTTCCTTGCCCTCTCAATAAGATCGCGTTGATCTGCAGCTAACAAGCTGGTCAAATCCGCCTCCCGTGCCTCGAAGAAATGGAATATGTTATGTTTGAGTTGTTCTCCCCTGGGCACACCCTTTCACATTGCTTGGATCCGTGCAAGAGGGTGGATATTTCGCCTATTATAGCAGAGTTTTAAGTTAATTTCTAAAGTCCCATGGAACACCTTATCACACATGTATTTTCAGATATCTGCGTCGGTTTTTCTACCAGAGAGTTTGTGATTCTTCGGCATTGAGACCCAATTGTAGCAAGGTGAAAGATTGTGTTCCTAGGCATACGATGAGGTATCGTTCTTATCGTTTTTCGAAGAAAGCTGTGTGGCAGCCGTGGTCACAAGGACCAGGATATGTGAGTTCGTGCACCTCTTGCGTAGTTCGTCGTTCGCCTCCAGACCATTGGATACGGCTGCCCTGGTTACGTTGTTATCTTTCTCCTTTATCGATCGGAATATCTTACCGAAGCGCTTGGTAGACTGCCTCCAAAACACTTCATAATGTCCTTTGTGAGGCTCATGATTTTACGCTCCTATATCCTACTTACGCAATTAGGATTGCCAGAAGGATGGCTCCAACTTCCAAATCTTTGTTCATGAACGTTGGAGGGTCATGCAGTCCCAAAGATTACCAGAGTAGTCAACTCCGACAATTGCGGGACCGCGCTTTCGTATTTCCTGGAATCGGTGGATACTGTGGTCTGACAATGTTTGAACTTTCCCCGAATGATTTAGAGCCTCCCTTACCGCTTTTTATTGTGTAGGATTGTATCCATCTTTCTGGTAGAGGAGAGATTTTATGCGATGACAGATTTTATGCCTACCTTCGCCGAATAATGGCGTAGTGCTCGTGAGCTACACCAGGAGCCGGATCAGGTCAATTGCAGCCCGGGGAAACGCAACCAGTAAGGAGTGGCGCATTTGCCACAACCCCCCCCCCCCCTCCCCCCCAGCCCCCATGTTCGGAAGACCCAACTTTAAGACGACCACAGTGCGCGTTAAGAAGGGGGTTAAAAATGAAAAGACCGACGAGCCTATCAACATGCTGTAAACAAGTGGCAAGTGTGGCGGCTTTGTCGGATTTTTTAAAATCTGGGAAAAATTGTTTCATATTGACGTTTATAAAATACTGCTTAATAGTTTCGCCCCGCAGAGGTTGCAAATTGCAAATTATAAATAGGAGGAATTTCCCTTTACAGTATATGATCTTCACGGAATGCCTCTGCAGGTGCCCGGTTAGTTATAGGAAAAATTAAAAGTTGGATTCAGTTTTAATTAGTTGAATATAAACCATCATCTCTTTCCTCTCGAAGAACGGTAGTTGTAAAAGTAGGCCGGAAGTATTTAGTCAAAATATGAAGCCAGCGTTTGTGCTCTTCTGCTCTCTCTTCACGTAGGCGTCTTCAAGGCTGGGTTCAACCGTTCTTCCAAGTATGAAGTCTCTGTTGACAGAGATGTCAATGCTTCTGTGCCAACCGGAGCGATCGTAAAAACGGTACGCTATTCGCCACCCAGGATCTTATAAGGATGTCTGTGTCTGATGGGGCACCCCAAACATTGAATAAGAAGCGTTTAATTGTTTTATCAAAGACGATCCTAAAAATGTTTCGCTCTGTGTAAACAAAAGTATAAATCCGTCGCTCATATATCAAAGTTGGGGAGTTCGTGTTGTATGAGAACTGTGTCGTATTTATCAGGCTAAATTATTCCGGTATGTTTGTTGTAACTCCTCGGGTGATGAATGTTATCATAAAAACCAGGTTTGAAGCCAACGAGGTTTTATAAAACAACTGTAATTTGTTCATTTTATTCTGTGGAGGTTATTGAATGCATTACGTGGCCCTCTGCACTCCCCCGTGTCCAAGCTCGCTTTCAATAGTGGTGCTGCAAGCAGCCACATGAAAAGAGCGCAATTTAGTGTGGCTGCGTTAAAATGGGACCAACGAAAAGAACAGGAAAGCTGCGAGAAGACAGAAAAAACAATCAAGAAGTTATTCGGTGGTGAGGGCAAGAAATTAAAAATATTATGGGCAATCTCAAAGTACCTCTTCTCACGCCTTTAATCAGGACTGCACTGCTCTACAAACACGAAGGTGTAAAATAAAATCATTAAACACGTATCATAACGTATCATACCCTGTCGGGCCACTAACGAGGCAGGAGCTCATATCGGTTACTTCCTTCTCTCTCAAAGAACAGAAACCTCTTTTTGGTGCAAGTAAGGCTGCTTTTTGCTTGTTTAGCCGCTGACAATCACGCTTCTCATATTACTATCCTCGTCGTTGCGCAGCCGCGTATCGAAGAAACGAGAGTGGTCCTCCTATTTCAAAAGGCGCCCGGAGAATTATGGCTGCGCACGCAACAATTCTGCACACGAGAATAGCCGCCCTGACGGCAGCCATTAAAGTAATTCCGCAAAGACAGCCGCCACGTCTCTTGGGGACAAAAGGTCTTACTGTAAGCCGCTAGGCGCGTGGGAACTCATTTAACTGAAGAAATGCTAAAAGTGACGTCATTACGCAGCCTGAAAACAACGAGATAAAAGTAATAAACAGCTATTGCATGTTCCTGCAAGAAAGTAGGTTTTTTTAGATGAGTGTTTACTTTAGTGCAAGTTCATTTATCAAACAGTTACAGTTACCCATCCAGCAAGTGAAAAAATACGGGTCGTTGAGGTTTCTTTATTCCACTTCGACGAAAATGCGCACCTCAATTTATACAACTGAAAATTATCCCGTTTCGTGGAATTAGACATCGTCTTTATAAATTGAACAAAAGATCGTTGTAGGAGACCAAAAAATAACTTGAGTCTAGAGCTAATGATGATGATGATGATGTTTTATATTGTTTTCCCGTTTGTAGCGTAGTGATGACATGTCATCTTACCAAAAAGGACTAATATACCCATGTTTTACATTCTTGGTTTAATACTAGGGCTGCTTAGGGCAGGCACAAAAAGCTTATTAGGCACGAAATACTTTTTTTTCTGTTACAGGTGGTAACTGTCCTAGGCAATATTCCCCTCTCTGCTTTGCGGCCACCAGCATTCTAATCTTCTTTTCGTCCCCTCGACAGCCTTGAAGTTAACTTCCTCTGTGATACCCTTAAATGCTAGGGCTTCTGGAAGCCCAATATTTCTTTCATGTAGGTTTGGATGAATTCCCTCACATTCTAACACTATGTGCCGCATAGTTTCTGTTTCTTTTCCGCAGACCACGCCTACCCCATCATTTTGTGAATACTTCCCCACAAAACTCTTAGCTCGCAATCAACCTGCTCTAGCCTCAAAAAGCAAAGCACTGCCGTGGGGAATTATTGTAGAAATTTTCGTTTTTGATGTTGAATTTCTCAGCCCTCTACATCTCCAACGACGTTTGAGCTTCCATTTTCCCCCTCCATTTATTCGTTTCAATCTGCCCTGCCTCTTTTTTGGCTACCTTAGCTGTTTTGGATTCTCCACTGTTCTTTAGGTATTTCATCGTTAGCTTTCTATTCTTTTTTAACCACTGCGTCTCCACAATTTTCAAGAGTAGGTACCTAAAAACCTTAGCTGCCCACCTTCGTTGATCCACTGCCCTCAACCTCATCTAAGAAAATATTTTACTCTTTGCTTCTCTAACTTCAACGACGCCCAGCCCATATCTCACTGAACTGCTTCGTTAGTTGCTTTTCCATGCGCACCTAAGGCGAAACGTCCTACCATTCTCTTATTTACTTCAAGGCCTGAAAGAACGTCTAATTTCAAGCAGAGTAGAGCATTCGCACACGTGATTCCCGGAACCACTATTCCTTTCTACATTCCTCTTACTACTTCATATTTGTAATACCCCCACAGAGCTCTATGCTTAATTATAGCTGCGTTTTGCTTTCCCTTAACCTTAAGCTGCTCCTCGTGAATTCTTAAGTAGTTATCTCCTTCGTTTATCCACACTCCCAAATATTTATATTCCTTCACTCTAGGTAATTCGCCTTGCTTGATAGACACTACGTCTGTGGTGGAGTCATTGAAGACCATTATTCCTGATTTTTCTGCTCTGAAATTTAACCCGAGGTCGGAGGCTTCCTGGGCGCTAATATTTATTAGCCGCTGCACATCGGTTCCATTATCAGTTGAAAGAACAATGTCGTCTGCGTATAATATTCGCGGAATATGCTGTTGCAACCACTTCGCCTTGCAGCGTATGGGTTAGGCTAAACCCTACTTGACTTCTTCTAGTTTCGTTTCTAACCATGCCATGGAAAGCATGAACAGTATTGGGCTCAAAGGTCATCCCTGTCTCAGTGCCCGATGGATGTTGACCTGCTGGGCGCATTTCTGTCCTTCGCATGTAAGGTGTACTCTATTGTCTTTATAGATCGCTTGTCTCTGTCTTTGTAGCTCACTTGTTATTACCGATGTTTTCGTTATAGGGTTGGAACTTAATCTATCGCTCACAAAATCTTTCGTGTTTCATGTTGAATGTTTGAATGCATTTCACGTACAAGGTTAACCAAACAATTGTTTATTGGAGTGTCTTGTTTTTGAATGTAGGTCACAGATTGAGTTGTGTGTTTTGTCAGTGTCTGTTTTTTTTTGCATTTTGGGTATAATTTTAGTACTTTAGTTTTTCCTCTGACATGGCTCGATCGCTTTGCAAATTCACCTTAAAGGGCCGTTAAAACGGGCTTGTACTGCAAAGAACTGCTTTAAAAAATCTCCAAGATTGTACCAATGCAGAAATTATAAGTATAACTTCGTATAGCATAAGTTCAATGAGCTTACCAAGCTCATTGTTTCAAGGAATAAGGCCATCAGTAGAATAAACAAAAAGGGCTTCACACCAGTTTTTTTAAATATGGCGGCAAGAATCCGGCCTAGCGAAACAAGTAGCCGCATAACCTGTCATCATACATTCCTGGCGAATGACATCGCCTCTGAAACGAACACCTCGTAAGGCGCCTAAAGCATGCCTTACATTCCCGCAGTATTTGGGGATGGCAAGGATATCAACTAACCTGTGCTTCTTACAAGACTGCCAGTTGGAGCGTGCAACACTCAATCGCCAATTCAGTAAACAAAATTACACCATCTTTCCGTAGGGGAACCCAGAGTAGTATGCAAAGCAGCCATGGGGTCTATTCAAGTGCCCATTAGTTTTCAGTTCGTCGTTTCCGTTAGGTTGAGGTACGTAGCTACCGTTATATTTACAGTTTGGTTTCCATGGTAATTACCACTTTTTTCACTTACCGGAACTACGAAATGGCCAATTGCGTTGAGCCCATGGCTGTTTCGCATACTACTCAGGGTTCCTCTACAGGAAGATGGTGTAATTTTATTAGATGCGATGGTCATATGTCCCTCCCTTGTCCTTGTTGCGCCGTCCACACCCCCACTGCACATGCTGGGCTTGCTGAACGCCCGGTGGAGTCTTAGCCTTTAATGGCTCCTGGAGCGACAGTGTTACCGGTGTCTTCCTGGGCTGGCCCGAGATGAGCCCAGCATGCGCACTGGGGGTGTGGACGGCGCCACAACAAGGGAGGGACATAGCCCCGACCATGAGATTCTGGAGCGACATGGTTGCCGGTGTCTTCCTGGGCCGCCACGAGACGAGCACGCTTCCCCTAAGGGGCTCCTGGGGCGGCATTGTTGCCGGTGTCTTCCTGGGCCGGTGGATAGACGGACGACGACGACGGAGCCGACAGAAAGAGATGCTTTGCATCTAAAACCCGTCTTCCGGTGTTCGGTGTTTGTCTGAGCGAAACGACCTCAAAACCAACTTTATTTCGACGGGACCCGTTGCCCTTGCCTCGCATTTAAAAATAATTGGTCGTCATCCCTCTCAGCGAAACGGGATGTCCAGCAAAGCTGTTGTAAACCACTACAAATGGTTATGGTGGATGATATGAAATGTTTCTCATCGTTTGGGTAGGCTTGTCACTTGTGCTCGGCTAGTGTCACTAATATGGGTAACGAGTACAGGAACTCTGTTCTCCTAGTGTTCCATATCTCAGCCGTGATAATTGGTCAGTTTTCCTTAGGTGACATCTGTTTACACTGGCGCTGTTCATGAGCGCCGCCCTTTTTTTGTTGATGAGTTTTAGTCGGTCAGCTCTGGTAGGCCTAGCTTGTCCTCCCTGCTCTGCGGCTGCGCGCGACTGCCGTCGTTCCGAATGCCAAATAAAGAAAATGGTTTTGACAGCATTCAGCAGCAGAAATATGTGCAATCATGCAGTTTTGTTTCATGTAGGGTAGTGTTGTTAGCAAACGACCCTGTCGAGGTTAACAGCCAGGGCATAGATGCGGCAAACTCACAATATTGATAAACTCTAAAATGGCCGCCAGTGCTGACTTGCGTGCCCAAGTGGCGGCACACTAATACGTTAACTTCTGACACTACTCTCGGCTTGTCTGGTGGCAAAAGCTGCGTCCTGCCTAGCGGGCCATGCGCTCGTCGTCGTGGGCACAAATTGTTCGGTCAAAGAGCAATACATGAATGTCAACCTTCAGACGTGTGACCATTAAGTATCATTTAGCCGGCTTTAAAAAGTATTTGGCGCACACGCTACAGACCCGCAGCCATAACAGCTTCCTAAGCTAGCTACATAGTGACATAAGGCTCCGAGCCTCTATCCGCTTATAGGGAAGTGTTATCCCATGAAGCTATAAACGAGCAACCAATATATTTCATGCCGCTGGTTTGAAAACGACTAATGGCGCCTACAACTATGACACAGTTTGGATGAAGATGACGATGTTGAATAGCTGGTTATGTAAAAGTAGTTGTTCGATAACGCGAGTTACTGATTTTGTAAGAACAATATTTGAAAAGTAAAATTCAAGTCATGTACTGAGTAACGTTCAAACGCAGGTTGCAACTTTGAATACTGCGCCGTCATCAAAACTTGCAAATGAACGTTGAGCGCGGAACCCAAGTTTGAAAATACCGTCAGCGGGAGTTCGCTACCTGAGGCAGGTAAACAAGCCGGCTTTCTTATTAAAACCTCCTCTCTCAGCCTCTACGCAGGCTGGAAATAACTTTCGTGGCCTACACTACCTACGGACTCGGCCAGGAATATGGTGCCAGCTGCAACCACCCGCATTGCATCTCCAGTGCGGCCCAATTAGAAATTAGTCATACAGTAGGGGTGAGCAGGACAAGAATGATCTACGTAGGACCAAATAGGTTTAGAAAAGACACTCGTGGAAGAGATAAAAAAGTTAGAGGGGTGGGCTTGCTTCCTGCCATATACGTGGTTGTGTTTAATTGACAGACCGGTTTTTGGCGATGGATACGACTAAAAGCTTTCGTTGAGGGCAAGGCGGCAGACGTCCCGCTCTACGTTAGTATTTGTGGCCGCAGTGACGACGGTGACAGACAATTTTTCCCTGAGCACTGAGAACAGATATATTTATTTCTAATAAAGGAAACAAAACATTAAGTGATGTTGTTGTGACCAAATAAAGAGAATTTCCAGCGAACAAGTTAGAAAAAAAGTAGAAATAGCGCACGTATCTCTCCCTACTTGCTAGCACGATGCACCCGCTTTTACCAGCATGTGCTCAGTCAGCCACATTTTGTCTCCTTCTTGTGCGCGTGCATGTCTTGTGTTGTTGCTATGTGGCGGCAATTTCAAATTTTACCGCAATGTGCACGTGTAAATGTTGTGACGCAAAGCAAATGTGCCGCTCCTCGGTGTCGCAACTTTTCGCTGTTTATAGTGGCTGTGTCAGGATTAATTTAACAAGAAGTCCTCCGAAAATGGATACCTTTGATACAATTAGATGAATGTAACCTGACTCCAAACTTCAGGCGGTATGTTTCCACAAACTCAAGATGCAAGAAGTGCTGGACTCTTTTTACTCATCTAGAATAAGTTTCCAAACTTACCGGCACCGCAGGGGCATGGGCAACGTATTCACAATGGCAGATTTTGGCGCGGTGATGTGACTAACATAGTTATTTTTGTGAACTGCGAAAACTTACAGTGAACTAACTTAACAGACTGAGTTTTTGTAGTTTTATTAGGAATGCATTTCCATTTTAGCCGCCGTGCTTGCGGCTTCGCGGGTTAAGTAATGAGTCTAGTGAAATAGTTTTGAGTGTTTTTTTTTCTGCTGACTTCCAAGTGCCCGTATGTATTAGTGTCCCATCGGGCATCCGTGGACAGTGTGCCGCGTAGTGCGAATGCCGAGCGGGTGACGTAAGCGTGAGCCAGAGTGTTGGAATGCGTGTTATCTGCGTTTCGATCAACGTATGTGAGTATCCGTAGAAACGGCGAAGGGGCGTACATATTTTCTCTTTTTGTAACTAATTGGAATAATAGAACCTTTGGTTTTGCTGTCCTTAAAATCCTGTGTTTAAGCCTTTTTTTCATTAAGCCGACGAAGTGTTTCCAATCATCACCGTGTCCTCCTCCTTATCATGTTTAAATTTAACGGAGCATGCATACAGAATGCAGATAAGCACACAACCGAAGAAGTGCCACAAGAAAATTTCTAGAGATCCGAAAGATTTTGAGGGCATGGCTACGGCCTCTGATTTCAAAAAGGCTAAATGACATGTCGTAAGACTATGTTCAGCCATTTATAAAACAATTTAAAGATCCCGATAGACAGAACCTGATAAGATTATAGAAAGCGCTAAAGACACCCATAGGAATGCCGATAAGAAGGGCTAAAGGCAGCTATAAAAGCGGTATAGCTAAACTGTTCATATACCCATGAAAGGAGCTGAAGACACCCGTACAGATTTTCATAAGAAGAGCTTAATACAATCATAGAACCGGCTATAGAAGCTAAAGACAAGCCATAGAACCTGCCATCGAAGAAGAACAAGACACCCATAGATATCCATACAAATACCATAAACCAACTGTAGATTTTGGTGTAGAAACAGCAAAAGACACCCATGAGAATGTCGATACGAGTAGCTAAAGACAGTCATAGAAACGGCTATGGCTACATGGGCCAAATAGCTAAAGCCAGCTATAAAAAGGATTTTTTATAGATAATCATACCATCTTTTTATGGGATGTGAGGTCTCAATGGTCATATGATCATATGGTCATATGAATCTTAGCTCTCAATGACTGTTGAAGAACCGAAGCGAGGACCACAGGACGTGGGTGAATCTTCAATGGCGGATGGAACTGCACAGTGACGGTGATATTGGGGGCACCTGCCAATAGCCACCTCTTCTTTCTCTAATATTTGTAACAATGACGTGTCATGTGCCGCCGTGCTCTAATACGTGGAGCCCCAACCTTGTGAACTACCAAGGCACAGTAACGGGGGTCATTCAAATAATAGGTACCCCATTAGAAGGACACCATTTCACGTGTGCACCATCAAGACAACGCAGAATGCAACTTAAAGTAAACCGTGAGTGTAAGGTCTCGAAAACGAAAGCAGAACTGATGATGGATTTTCAGAAGCTTTGCTCTTTATAGCGAGACACCAGAACGAAGGCACGGGTGGTTTGAGAATGCTTTCGCTTCTTTATGCACCCAGAGATATAGGAAGAGATGGGAAAGAGTATCTTCTTTGCACTCAATCGTGCCAGCGTACAAAGCTCCGAGACGTCCGTGCACGTTGGCGCTCACTTGAGACTTTGCGTATAAATTGTTACCTGCTTTTATGCCCAGCTGTCGCCGTTTTCATTACAACTAGAAAATATGTAATTATTCGTATTTTAGAATGCAAACGTTAACGACTTTTGTCAATTTTTAAGCTGCTCAATGCGTCATACAACGCTCGTTCCTCAGTGTGGGCTCAGAAACGCGGCTAGGAATAATGCAGCCCCTACGTAATAACGCAATGGGCGGTGAAACAGTCAAATAGCCAACAGTGGAATAGCGCTAAAAATAAGACAGAGACATTCCCTGTATCGTTTGCTATCCTCTTCATCGAAATTATAAGTGCAAAAAAGGCAGCTCGGAAAAATGTCGCCTCGGCCTATTTGCAGAAAAGCTTTCTTTTGCGAGCAGTCGCGGGGGTAGTGGTTCGGGCTGAGAGTGCCGTGTTATACAATACACGGATAACCATAAGGTTCAAGTTCAAGTTCAAGTTTATTTCCCTTTTTTGCGTAACATAAGCGAATACAATTACAAAAGAGGTCCCGAAGTTGAGAACTGTCAGGGGGACCTCGCTACAATCAATTTACACCCTTTCTTCATGAATTGTAATGGTAGCGTCACATAAGCTACGGCTTCCCAAAGGTTTGTGGAGTACAAAAAGTCAGCAAACGAGAAATTTCTTTTTCCATTGTCGAAACATTTGACCGCCTATCTGTTTATTGGCTGCAAATGGTGTCGAAAGACGATAGTTTTCTGCCGCCTCTGCCACGTAAATGCCTCTCTTTCCTCCCTCACCCGCCTTGCACGCTCTTTCTGTCACCGCCTTTTCACGCTAAAGAGAGAAGAGGTTTTCTAAAGCCAATTTATTATTCCCGCCTTCCACATCCCGCGCCTTCTACTAGAACATTTTGCTATTGTTGAAATTGTAACACCACGCTCTCCAGCCCCGCGCGTGCCCTTTCGTATTTTTAACTCAAAAATTTTTAAACGCTTATTTTTTATTTGCTGTAGAAAATATCAATAACGCATTCATTTTGAAATGAAGTTGCACTGAATGTACCACCTATGCATTGATGATGTGCCCTAAATATGCCTAATGTTTTCTTTTCGCTCAGCAATGCTAACAAGCACGAATGTATTTCTTGATTGAGCAGTTTGGCAAAGTCTTAACTGTAAAGGGTTCCCGCTAAAGTACTTTTTTAACTTTTGGTCAGCAGTCTGAATCAAATTACAGCCAGGAAGACCGACATACGGGCACACAGAAATAAAAACAGACCAAAATTTTGATGTCCGAAACAGACCCCTTGTTCTAAAACAAATTACGTTCTTTTAGGTAACGTTTTCTGAATTGCGGAAGAATTATTTTACCCTCATAAATACTATGCACGTTTGTCTCCGGCTTTACTCCCCTGAGAGTCTCGACGATGATGATGTTCACCTTCGCCATCCCGCCATCTTCCAGTCCGGTGTGTTATTTTGGTGACTTTTTCTTATAGGTGAAATGCCCACCTCGACAAGAATGACGGCATCGGCATATTTATTGTGCTCCCGAATTCTTCGACGAGAACAGGCGTCTTCCACTCCTTGAGAAGCTGACGTATGTGGCAACGCTTCGTTTTGCTGGGATAGCCGGAATGCCAGTAAGTCCCGCTCTTGCATTGCCGAACTCCCTGGCTCAGTAAAAAAGAGCGACTTCAGTGCATTTTTGCGGCGAATGAGACATCCTAACGCACTTTCGTGAACAGCGTAAGCAGCTGCTGCCAGGTGCCCGAGGCATCTTGATGTTTCGTTTCTCTGCCGGCGCAGTGAGCAAACACCCAGAGCCCACATCATTTGCGAAGGCACAGAATGGGTGTTTGAGTAAGGAGTACATTACCACAACCCTTCCTGCTTTTCTGCTTCAAATTCACGACGAGCGATTGAGTTTTCTTCCTCGTTTTCATTTGGTGCCCCGCATTTTTTGTTTGAATGATTTTATTTGCTTTCTGTCAGATATATAGTTGTAGGAACCAAATAGCCAAATATGTGTGTTTTACGTAAGTTGAAGTGGCCTGTACTTCAAAAATTACTTTTTTCCAAGTTCATCTATCGGCCAAGCTATTATGCGCTTTTGTTACGATCCCATGTTTACAGCCCTTGGCGACATTGGCGTTCCCTGCGAATATATCCTAATGCTGGTATACGCACTACATCTATGCAAATGTGCAATTCGTTGTGCTTCAATTTAGTGACTACGCGACATATCGAGCAGGTACACATTGATTAAAGTACCAAACAAGCATTTATCAAAACACTTCAACGTACCCGTGGAATCGGGGTGCACACGGCGGCAATTTTCTGGTACAGCGATTGCAATTACTTGCGTTTTAGATGCCTTTTTCTGCGGCCTAGTGTGCATTTGGGTGTTACGGTACGGGGCGGCTTCTGTAGCATCCACCGTGGCCCCGCGTAAGTTGGAACAACAGCGCCAAATCCTCCCCTAGTGGTACGTGGCGTCTGAAATACGTTGCACTTATTGTCATGGCAACGAGTAGAGAGGGGACAAAAGAGGGTTGGTGACGTCACGGAAGCTGCTGACGTCATTTTTTCCGCGGCAGCCAGGCCGGGCTGCCGTGCGCCGGCCCCTGAAATCGACGCTCGCCCCAACTTTCGCGCCTGCCGTCGGTCGCTGCCTCATGGGCCGCTCGCCAAGGGCACCAGGCGCGAAAGTTGGACGAGCGGCGGCGATGACTCGAAACGGCCGCCGCCAGTCGTTTGTTATGTGTGGAGTAACGTGTTTAATATGTGTGGAGTAACGTGTTTAATGCTGTCGGTTGTAAAATGCCTAAGGTAAGCCTCTCAGGATGGTTTTGAGTTGCAGCAATCACTAGCCGCGGCCTACGCAGCCCTCCGCGTCACCGCAAACGGTCAAATGCCATGCGCTTTTCCCCCTTTCTTGGAGTTTGCCTCACTCAGGCCTGTGTCGGAAAGTGTAAACACCAGGCGAAGGTTCCGCTGATTCTGGCCTCTGCGCAGTGTCCGCAAGCAGTCGGTACTTTTGGCAACAGCACGGCAACGAGAACTCACTAGCACGTCAGTGTCAGTCTGCGCGCGTTCTGTCAACTCGCTCGTGGAGCAGAAAACATTGCAGCCCAAAAATGGTGAACTCGTTATCGAAAACAATTGCTGAACCCGAAAAAAACCTAGCTCTCCAAACCACTCTGCCACGGGCCAGCACTGTGCCTAAGGAAATATTAGGTATGTAATGTATAACCAGTTTACACTTTTCTTTGGTTTTGGCATTTGAAGCAGCTTAGGTGAATATTTGTTGAATCGTGCTCGGGCAGTAAGCGTGCCCCTAATTGCCACAATATCTCACGTCAAGCGATTGCATTTTTAGACAGAAAAGCGTTCGCAGATGTGTTGTCATGCTGCTGACCGCTGTGCTTGTCCACGCATCGCAAAAAAAGTGCTTCCTGCACCCTAGTTTTACTCTGTACGGTAAAATTTCAGCGTATTTTATTTCCTTAGTACCTATATTCACTTCGCTGACTCTTCCCCCGCCTTCAAGTGGTCTTAGATTTTTCTACTAGCGTACCATTCAGCGAAGCATCGCATGTGGGCTTGTGCAGCGCTTATGTGGAGTGACCTGGATTTGGAGCTTGATACAGAGTACACCACAAACAAGGTTAAAGAAAGGCACAGTCTTTATTCACAAACGTGTCATGGCTTAGTTTCAATTGAGCGAAACGAATTGCGACGACCCGTCGGCGGCCGGCGGACGACACGCTGGGCTACTGACTCTATCGGAATGTTCGGCGAGCCGTGCAGTAGCGCAATCAAGCCAGGTCATTTTTCTCCTGACGTCGCACAATAACGCCACAGAAAATGGGCGTGGTTGCACAGAGGAGGGCAGTATCAGAGTGGTCGGAACATGGCCTTTGTACTCCGGACTAAAATTTGCGCTAGTAATCTCGGAATGTTTACTAATCACTTCAGTGTCTTTTTAAGAAGAGTGTGCGTATGTGAGGCCGTCCTTGTTCGAAGCCGCCTTATTATTGCTTTTCCAGCACTCGTTTCTACTAGACGTATTATCCGTGTCAGTAACGTCTGCGTCGCCATCAAGCCGAGTGTAGCAGACAGGCTTTGAGTAGGTTTGTCGCCTTGTACTCTGAAATGATGACTTTTTTTCAACTATTTGAACAATGAGCAGCGAAAATGGGAAAAGTTAATATAGGAAAAAACAAACATTAACTTTAAACAGAACTTTAAACAAGTTCTTCTTCAGTGGTTGTTTGATCTTCCTCTGATAGAATATCTGAAGGGCTCTTTGCAATAAGGAAAGTTTCACGGCACACACAGAGGACGGCCGAAGAAGCGGACAAAAGCTCTCGTCATTTGTTTCCTTACTACGTTTTTTTCGCTTTGCTGCACCACTCATATTTTTTCCCCTAGTGCCTAGATTTCTCTTCTTTCGCTTTCCCTGCCTTTAGAGTGAGTGTTCTCGGGGCGCTGTTTGGACAAGTTTTATCCGGGCAGTCCTACCCGTTCCTCTCTCTATAAGATCTCACTGCCACCGGAGTTTATTTATTCTTGCAAAAAAGGAGCGCGGAACGCTTTTTGCGAGGGGGTGATTTCGGCCTCAGCGAGCGGAAATGATTTGTGGGCACTGTGACTATGATGTGCTTTCGTGTTTTATATTAATTCAGTGCTTCGTGTTAGAAACTTCAATCAATCTGTCCTTCCCTGTTTCTTGTTTTAGCTTGCACTTTGGTTGCAATCGCTTGTACAAACCCTAAGGATGTCCCTGTTTTCAAATTTCTGCGCACGGAGGAACTGAAAAAAAAAATGTTTTGGTTTACAGGAGGAAGACCTTTTTAATAGTGACTTAACGTACAATGACATTTTGCGTTCGAAATTTGCGTAGTTGTGTCGGCGGCAAAAAATATACCTGTGTTTTTCTCGAAACTAGTCTGTTTTAGTGGAGTAGTTATATTTAGTGGTTTGGTTAAATTTTACCCGTATTTTGTGACATAATTTTGATCTAACGAATTATGTCTAACCTTCCACTTATCGGATTCCGTTGAACGAAAACAATTTCTCTGAATAGAACATTCAATTAAAAAAATAGCGAACAGGGACTACACAAGCAACAGCATGACCTCAAAGACATGAATTTGTGAACTGTGTATTATTACATGGAGAAATGAAAAACATTCCCACGTGTAATAAAATTATTGATGGGGACGGTGCAAATAATTGGACTAGTCTTTTTTTCACTTGAGTTGCCGCAAGGGCGCTGTAAAATGTAAAACAAACAAAAAACCAAAAGGAATAAAGTTGCAGGAGGAATCGACGTCCTGATCGCAGGAGGAATTGACGACGTAGCTGATCGTGTCAGTTGGCGGAGTAGCTGGACCTTCAAGAAATTCATCCAGCGCCCGTCACAGCTGGATCAAGGTCGCCATTGATGTCGATGATTCTGGGAAGGCCCAAACTTCCTGGGTGGCCAGGAGTGGCTCGCACTGGTCAGTGATCACGGCTCGAGTCAGGGGCGTTGAGTAGAGCGGCCAAACCCAAAGTAGGTGCTCTAGGTCCGCTCGAACTAGCTTCGTCTCACACGCGCCCCAAAAGCGAAGGAATGAACCAGGGTTTCTGGGTCTCTAGGAACGCTCAGCCAAGAAGGACGGTAAGGGTGTGTCAGATCACAATTATCGGATCGTGAGTTGCTGCCGACAACAGAAGATGCAAGGAAGAGGAGTAATGACCAAGGGGCACACCGAACGAATGTTTACTCGTTCGTTGATTTTAGATGCGACGCTGAGAGGAGCATCTCTTGCCGGCGGCTCTGTCCAGCGTCCGTCGTCGTCGGCGTCCGCGTCTACACAGCTGCGTCTCTCCTCAGCTCACCCCTCTCCTCTCTCCGACAATCTCGCCCAACATCTGGGGGCGCGTGGCGCAGCGCCTCTCACTCCGCCGGTGGGCGGCGCTGCGCGCTGCGCGCGCCGCAAGCGCGCTGTGCGCGTGTGCAGCGCCCTCTCTCTCCGCGGTCTCCTCTCTTTCGGGTGCGCTGCGCATATAAGCTGAGTGCCGCGCTCCGGTCGGTCTCTGAGTCGACGGTCGTCCGCGCGACGCTTGCTCTCTCTCTCTCTCTCTCTCTTTCTTGCATTACCCGACGATTGCTCACGGAATTCGAGTAATCGACCCAACGGAAAACGCACAATGGAACCCCCCTTCAGCGTCGCATCACAGCAGGGTTCCCGCGAGGGGAGGTGGGCGTAATTTTCTCATTGATAATTCTAAGCTTGATCGAAGTTTTCTTTTGTGTCGTAACAGGTGGCTAAGTTGTGGATTTCGCGATTTAGGTATTCTTCTGAAGTAGGGGGCCCCAATTGGGCGGATTTGAATAGAGCGTGTGCAAAGGGATTAGCCTTTCCCTTACCTCTTATGTCCAAGTTGTCACGTATCCAGTTAACTGTGAAGTCGTGACACAAGGTGCGGAATATGTGGACGTTCAGACGAAGGGGCTTGATTGCATGGGATTGGTACCGGAAGTCGTGACCGGTTCCGTACGGGTCCTGCAAATTTCTGAAAAGATTATACTTGTGCTTTAATCTAGGGCCTTTCCAAGTAGGCGTGGTTAAGTTAAACATGGCGTAGAGGTCTGCCTGGGTGCTGCGTCCATATTCTTGTGTAAGGTGAAATTTGCGTCATTGTGATGTACCGGCCTCATTAGTCCACGCAGTGGCGAAGTTGGGAAGATTTACGACATCCTGCATCGGTGTAGATAACGTCACTTTCTTCGCCTTCGGAGTGGTGACCTTTGGGACAACCAAGCCACTTTTCATGGCGCTTTGCGTATCCTCGCCTTCGAGTTCTTGATCATATTTTATGTTCTGTGGTAATTTATAAGGACTGGGCATCTGTGGTGGAGATGTGCTCTCATCGTGGTGAATGCTCAGGAGGTGGAGGTACAACGCTGTTGTCGTGCCCGTGTTTAGCATGTGTGTCCCTCGCAGCAGATATGGACAACATGCGAGCGACCTGCGTGTGCATTATACCTCGAGAAGGTCTGCAAGTGTATCTACCATGCTGTAGGTATTGGGAGCTACTAGGAAACCGTGTTTGGGAAGGACGGTTGGAAAGTTTTAAGGTTTATTGTTCAAGTGCTAGGGTTAGGAGTTTTGTTTTTGTGACCACAATACCGGTAGCCAAACAGTTCCAAGTCGATGTTGCCGAGAGCGACGGCAGAGAACGTACAGCCCAGGCCGATGAGGATGATGCCAGGGCTTCGCTCGACGTCGCAGCTGAGGCCAAACATAAATGAGAACAGGCCGACAAAGGTGGCGGTAGCGTCACCGAAGCACCTCGATAACCTGGGGCCCAAAGGCGACTCTTAACGACGCACTGGACGTGAACGGTAAGCACCATGTTCCCAGTTTCTAGTCTTTGACAGCGTAAATAGTGCCTTTCATGTCTGTGAACCTTGCAACCCTAAGCGTCCAAATTCTTTCGGGAAAGCGAAGGCAGAGCCAGGTGTACCGCCTGTTTACTGACCTGGAAGTAGATGTACTAGCGGTTTAGGAGACGAGTGTGGAGGGGCATGAGGAGACCGGGGACAGGGTGCGACGTTTCACGTCACGGTACTTTGTATGTGTAAATCATGCAGTTGGCCTCTCAGCTGGGAGCTTTTTGTTTGTCGCAAAAACAGCCGGACGTTGTTGTTCATATGCCGGGCCTTGTTCACATGTTTGTCGGGTAGTCTTGTGATTGATGATGTGGCGTTTGCTGAAGTGCTATGGCGATTTATCTCTTTGTATGCGCGGAATGACGCCAAAGAAATTACGGTATTTTTCGGCACCGTACGGCCTTATATTAAGACAGAAAAGCGACTTTTCTGCCGTGTTAAGGAACTTAAACAGCGTCTTGCCATCGCACGACAAAGCAAGCATCACGCCTTTTCAAGTTGAGAGTACTGCACTGTTGGCTGTAATAGTAGATTTTCTTGACTAGTTGACGTGGCCAAATGTTGGAGTCGAACGTGATGTGAAATTAACGCATTTTTAGAGAGTTAGCAGCGGTAGACTGGATAGGGTGTACGTAACAGCCGACTTGAAGGGAAATGCGAAGGTACACCGTAAAACTCGTATCGTTTTGTGACCACTGCTTGGTTGAGCGGAATCCAGGACTTATGAAACGGACCGACGCCTTTACGTGGGAGCTATGGAAGTTAAACGACAAGTTGCTTCTAGACGATGACATTGTTGAAACTGTGAATTCTAAAATACGGGAAATAGAGGGGGATGAAATCGGCGAACTGGGGGAGGTTTGTAAACAGGTCGTGAAACTACGAGTTATGGAGATGTCCAGTGTCACTAAATACGAACAAACAAGTTCGGAAAACGCTAAGATCCAACCTAGAAGAACTAACCCGGAAAAGTGCAGAGCGCCTGGGGTGCTCAACGAAGACATCACAAAAGCGGTAGTGCGATTGGAGCGGGCGAGCAACTGTAGGGTTTGTTGTCGCCGGGGAGGAGTAGACCCTCTTCCCCTCTGCCTTATCAGAGAACCAGTTCTTCCTCGACACCAGCGCCACCGTTCAGCGAGGTCAGGTGGAATTTAGCATGACGAGGGGACAGTCTCTTGTCTTCGGATAAGATAGCGTGCGGACGTTTAGGCGCGGTGTTCCGGACCTGGGGAACGCGCCACAAACGGACGCTTCCGCGAGAGCTTGGAGACTGCACCCACGAAACAGAAACTTGAAGTGCTCGACAATGAACGCTATCGGGGAGCTCTCGTGCGGGCGAGGGTGGACCAATTAGCGACCGGAGAGACGCCCACTAAGCGTGCGATGGGTTTAGACCAGGCGAACGCTCGAAGCAACGAGATAAATCAGATGGAGTTCGAGAAAGGGTTACGGGCGATAAGCAAGGAATAGGGGGGGGGGGGGGGGGGGGGGGACGGCGTTTTCCCATTAGTACATAGGATTGCTTGCATTTCTCAAGGTTGATTTAGAGGCTTTTAAAACCTAGTTCCTTGGTGCTATGCCGAGAATCGATGCGGACAGTAAAGAATGGTTAGAACAGCCCTTAACATCCGCAGAAGTTGTTAGTGCCCGCGAAAGTAGCCAGGACCTGAGGGGTTAAGCGCGGCTTTTTACCAAGCGTTTGAAACCGAACTTGCACCACTCTTGGCCGTACGTTAATTTATTAAGACTCTCGATCTCCAGGCGTTGCCACCGTGCTATGCACAGGCACACACAATACTAATACCTGTAACAGACAACACATATAAGCTTAAACACGCATCGTCATATCACCCAGTCTCTTTGACGAATATTGATTATAAGAATATTATGAAGGTCCTACCCAGAGAATACAAAAAGTCATCTCTTATACTGTAGGACCACGCAAGACGTGTGGCATCAAGGGGCACACGGTTTTATCCAACACGCATAAGACAAGGCATGTTCTAAAATGCTCCGACGGTGCTGAAGCTCGCGTTTCTTTTCCAGCTCCACCTGGAGAAAGCTTTTTATTGTGTCTGCCATGAATTATTATTACTTATTTTAGGCTATGTGAATTCAGGGACATTCATTAAAGAGGGTGTAGCTCTGGCGTACCCGAAGGGCACCACGAGACTAATTGTTAACAAGACTATGCGGACCCTCATTAGCGAGGAACGGTAGGGGGGTCAGGGTTTCCCTCTTAGGCCACTTTTATTTTGTTTGTGCATTGGAACGGGGTGTTCGAAGATAGAAAAAAGAGAACACATTCGCGGTTTAGGGCTGTGTGAGGCGGAAGTGAAACGTCTGGCATTTGCTGATGACATTGCTCTTTTTGTACCACGAAGGAGAGTGTTAGAACTGTAGTTAGATAGTGTTAAACGTTCTGGGATAATTACATGCAGCGGTGTAACTGGGGGAAGTGCCTGGAATTCTAGCACGGGGACTGGCCATCGACACCAGACTGTCTCACCAACGTCAGCTGGGAAACCAGCCCCTTTAAGTTCCTTGGCATGCTGCTTGAATACTACAGGGTTAGCGAACCGTACTGGCGCGTGCAAACAGATAACATAAGCGGAAAGGGGAAAAGTGGAAAGGGACGTTTTCTCTCAATGTTGCGAAAGCGATCGTACGCAATTTATTTTTGCTGCTGTGGTATGCTATGCAACTGTTTGCACTGCTCGCGAGTGACTGTGCCAGAATGCACCGAGAATTCGCGGTGGTTTATCTGGTCTTCCACGTGGGAAAGGTGCATTAGATATAACCTTTTGGGCGGCTCAAGGAGGGTGGCCTTGGATTGGCCCACCTGTTTGTTCGCCAGTTGGTGACGGGGTTTTTCTCTCTGCAAGATACGAGCGAGCTATTTTTGCAGACAGTTTGCCAAGTCCGACAGTCTCAAGCGGTGCCGGAATTCGTTGTTTCAAGTGTGCAAATGGAGGGGCACATTATGGGTTATGTTTGTATCAGTATGACAGAACGGGGGGAAAAGCCTTTATTAGTTGTAGCTCCGTGCTTTTATAGCTATGCCGAACACAGTCACGTGGGGCTTTAATCGCTTGCATTGATAGCCACGGCCGGTTTGTACGAGCATGCGCAGCTTGCACGATACATCTTCTCTTGTTTTTCAAGGGTTAGTTGCATATATGGAATCCACTTGGTTAAAGTTTTGGTCGTAGCCAAGGCGTCTTGGTTGGCGAGTTGTTCGACCGGACCGTCTTTGCTCCAGCGGTGCCGGTTGAAGGACCGTTGACTGCGGCATCGGTGGCGGTTGTACGTCCGGGCCCTCCTCGCTGTCGGACTCGTCGCTTTCGACCGGAATCTGCTGAAACGGCTCGAGCGTAGGCATCAGGTGCTTGCGGTTACGTCGGAGCACTTGGTTATCTTCGGTAACAACACGATAGGACCTCGGCGCAGTCAGTCCTACCACTTTAGCTTTTCGGTTCCATGCCTTCCCATGAACCCTCACAACCTCCCCTTCCTTAAGGTCTGTCAGGTTCCTCTTACTGGGATCACGTTGCTTGCGCTTGAAAACCCGGCATCTGGGCTGCCGTCTGAAGTCTGGTAGTTGGGTGCGCAGCCTCCTCCCTTGTAAAAGTTCACCCGGTGATCGACCATCTTCCAGCGGAGTCGAACGGTACCAAGAAGGCCAAGCCAAAAGTCGTCATGGGTTTCCTGCGTTTTTTTTAGTATTCTTTTTACCACTTGGACACCTTTCTCCGCAAGTCCGTTTGACTGCGGAAATCCAGGGCTCGACGTCACGTGCTTGAAATCGTACCTGGATGCAAAAAGAGCAAATTCATGAGAAGAAAACTGAGGGCCGTTGTCGCTGCATACTTCGACCGGAATCCCGTATCTCGCAAGATGCAACTCAACCTGTCAATCACCACTGTTTGCTGTTGTGTCACTTAATCGTTCAACTTCTAGGAAATTGGAGAGCGCATCAAACACGCACAGATAAGAGTTCCCGCCGTGTTGGAAGATATCGACGCCGACTCTGTACCAAGCGTAGTTCGGTATTGGTCTAAGAATATATGGCTCACTTTGCTGCTTGTACGCGTACTTGCGGCATACAGCGCATTCCTTCAACATTGTCTCGATATCGCCGTTGAGCCCAGGCCAGAACACCAACAGTCGGGCCTTCGCTTTGCACTTGTTCATGCCCAAATGGCCCTCATGTATGCGTTGCAGCATTTCTGCTCGCATCGACTTAGGGACAACTACTTTGGTGCCCTTCAGCAAAATGCCTTGAATGGTCGACAATTCTGCAGCGAATGGCTTCAAACTTTTGCACTACCGTAGCGTAGTCCTCCTTGCTTTCGCCCTCCACAAAAGTGAAGTTGTTAAATACCTCGAGGGCGTCGTTTCCAGCGACACTCAGCAGCAGTGCAGTCTTCGTCGCCTCCGACCTTGGCTCTTTCGGGTCCGCTGTCGCCTACAGGAACAGCTCAAACTTCTGCTTGAAGAGATCCCAGTTCTTTGCAATGCAACCAGAAAGCAGCAGCTGATCCGGTGGCTTGATCAGTTCCATCCTTCGGTGACGCCCTTTCAAGCAAGGGCCCGAGCTGACTGAATCCCCTTCTGACACCATGTATCAGTCATGACAGAACGGGGGGAAAAGCCTTTATTAGTTGTAGCTCCGTGCTTTTATAGCTATGCCGAACACAGTCACGTGGGGCTTTAATTGCTTGCATTGATAGCCACGGCCGGTTTGTACGAGCATGCGCAGCTTGCACGATACAATGTTAAAGAGCTTGTAATGTCGATGAGTTCTTCATCAACTCGTTTTTTACGCATTACATGAGTACAGTGTCCCGGGAAAAATTGTATAGGCACGCGTGTGATAGCACCTTCTCTGTCCCACACTACAGAGCGCGTTATACTGGAGGCCCAGGGCAGGACCTATGCAAGAGAATGGAAAAAAGGCATGTGCCATTGGGCGCGAAGTGCTTTTTCTTCAAGCTTCATTCAGGGACAATAACAGTGATAAGATAGTCAAAAGAACACGGATTAGAGACACCATGGGACACAGAATGCACAATTTGCAAACAACCACAGATCATAGAACACATTTTCATACATACATGCAGGGCGGTTCACTTTTGGGATGGGATGCAAATACACAACACAGACATTTCACCTAATTCACATGGTATCGGGTATTTATGCACAGACAATGAGGAAGGGGTCCCCTACGACTTAGTGATGCTTCTGGGACTCCATAGCATCTGGCGTGCACGCATGGCCTGGCTCCATAGAAGAAACGACCCAGCCCGAAAATTACCGGCTATACAACCCACATCACTAATAATGGAAGGGGTGTCTGCAGCCAAATCTGAAACGATATCATGGGCTTTTCACACCCTGTGATAAAAAACTCTCACGATAATATTATAACCGAACTAGTTCCTCAAAAACGAAAAAAAGGTTGAAAGCAATTTCATCCTCAACATCTATTGCCGGCTGAAAAACAAAGCCCCTGGACAAACGGATATTGTTCGTCAGGCAAAAACAATAGCGGACTCTAATTCCTTTGTCATCGCGGGAGAGTTCAATGCCGCACATTTAGCTCGGGCTACAGTTATCAACCCAAACGAGGAAGAGAGCTCTCCAACATTATCCATTATCAACGAAGAGAGCCTCACCCTCATCACCGGCCCATCCGCGCCAACTAGAACCGGCACTAGCATGACGAGGGATACTTGTCCGGATCTCACCTTAAAGGGGCACTGACACAAAATTTTGAAGGCGAGATAACGTCGGAGATAGATTGGTGGGAACACATATACATCATCTGCAAAATATCAGCGGCGAATACAGCCTAGAACATATTTAAAATCAATTTTGAAGTGTGCGAAACGCAACCGAGCAGCCAGCAGAGGACCACGCGCAATTGTAAATAAACAACATCCAAACACGTCACGAGTTTGTGTTTGCCGCTTCCGCACTACCGGCGTTTTACGCGGGCTCGCCCAGCTCGCCGCTCCAATCGGAGGGCCGGAGGGCGGAGCTTCTGCTCTCGAGAACGAACGACCCTATCGTTGGCGGCGGAGGCGCCGTGATTTCGTCAGCTAATCATGCAGCTGGCCGCGACCAAAGTTCTACAGCGATTCCAGGCACTCTGTTTCTATTACTGTTTATTACCATTGGATGCGAAAACGCGCCGGAAGCACGAAAAGCCCACTGAGCTAGCCGCACGGTCGCTGTGCAGGCGGCGGCCACGGCCGCGAAGTGGCCCAGGCCGGCGCAGGTAGCTCGAGTGATAGCTTGTTACCGCTGCACGAAATTGTCCCCAAGTCCCGACCATAGTGGCTTACATGAGAAAGGAGTTAATGATGCGATGGCGGGTTGCATTAAAAATTGTCATCTGCACCGCTTACGAGAGCGGCACTCGAATATCCGCCGCAGTGCTGAGCCGAACACATCTGTAGGCGGACCTGTAGGCAGACCGGCCGGCTGCTCCCAGCGCGCGTCTTGCCATCCACCGTCTCGAGCGTCGCGCGTCGTTCTTTAGCCGCGGTAGCATTTGCACTCGCAGCGCCTGCGTCACATCCACGGTCGCTTTTTAATTAAGCGCCTCACGAGATCAGTACGTGGGGGCATTCGCAGAAACTGCCGTCGATGCGGATTCGACAGTGCTACGGCGGCTCTGCTCTGTGATATCCCTCCGACGGTCACGTGGTCAGCTTTGTTCACACAAAATCCACAAAATCATCGTTTCGCGGCACTCGCTGAAACCGAAATTGCGACTGGCCGCATTTAAAATCCCTCTAATTAAACAACCGTCGCACGCTGAAGCAAATGAGGTTTCTACAGGTTATAAGTAGGTCACTAGCTACTTATCGCAACGAAAAAAACAAGATGCTAAATTTTTGTGTCAGTGCCCCTTTAACAGTAAACAACTTCAACGTTAATTGGAGGAATTGTGAGAAAAAGTTTATGATGTCATCATGATCGTCGAGACCAAAATGTATGGCCCGTCTACAAAAGAAAATTAGGAGAAGCCAACTGGGACGCGATAAGGAACAGGAGAACTCAAGACCCGACCAACAAAATAGAAGACATAAACACCTGCATCCAAGACCTCTGCTACGACGTTTCACTAAATACAAAGAAAGTTGAAATTTCCGATGAAACAGCGGCGGTGGACAATCACTTGTTTCACACATGGGAAGCCTGGTGTAGCTTACTGCGGAGATGGAACAAGCAGAGACACAACAATAAGCCATGCTTACGAATCGCCAAACTCAACACAGAAGCGGACAAGTTTGCGGCGCAGCTTTTCCGCCGAAATTGGCTACATATATGCGACACCCTAAACGGGAGAACCAACACTTTCAAGTCATGGCACATCCTTAGATATCTGATAGAACCCACCAAGAGCAAGGGAGAAACTAGCAAGACAATGCAGAATTTATTACACCAGTATCAAGGCTCTGTAGTGGACCTAATGTTTTTCTTCAAAAACAGGTATTTCCCGGACACCCCCAAGGAAGTTTTACCGACATACAGTGGGCCACCGAACGCCACACAATAACACCGGTTGAGGTGCGGGCGGCCCTGTCCAAGATACGCCGGAGCACGACTCCTGGCATGAACAAAATCACTACCAAAGCCTTGGCAAACCTGGACGAGGCTTCCATCGTGGCTCTGGCCACCTACATGAATGATAACTGGATGACCAGCATTCTCCCGAGTGCGTATAAGGTGTAAGAAGGGACATTCTTACCCAAAACGGGCGAGACGTCATGCGTCGACAACCTCCGGCTGATTTCCCTCACCTCCTGCATCGGGATTGTCATGGAACACGTTGTTCTACACAGGCTGCGAAGACACTTAGAAACTACAGACCAAACGTCGCATACAATTTTCGGATTTCTCCCGCACCTATCCACACAAGACATTCTACTCCAACTCAAAACCGACATCTTTGGAGCAGCCAGTTAGACCACGCCGAAGTCTATTCTCACATTAGACCTCAAGGCGCCCTTGTCAACGTGGCTCACACTGCCATTCTGAAGAACCTCAATGACCACGGCTGCGGCAAAATAATATGCGGATACGTCCGCTGTTTCTCACAGGCCGCGAAGCTGTCATCAAGACGGGAGACATACAGTCCAACGTTTTCTCATGCGAAAGTAGGGGTACGCCGCAAGGCGCGGTTCTGGTTCTAATAATGTTCAATATCGCCCCGGTTAACGTCCCGAAATAACTGAACAACATTCCGGACATGAAGTACGCAATTACGCCGACGATAGAATGATTTGGGTGGGTAGGGGATCGGTGGAACCATGCAGGATCGTCTCCAACAGACAGGCGGAAGACGCAGTCCATGCGTAGGTTAGCAATGCGGCCTCACCTGCATGCTCACAATATGGAGCTTCTCTTGGTTTAAAAATACCTCCGGGATCGCACCATGAACATTCACGTCATGTTGGAGGGCACCAAGATTTCTCCCACGTGCAACATCAAAATTCCGACAATGACATACCAGGAAGATTGTAAAAAAACTCAACTGATGTGGAAATTGGGCTCGTCAACCACTGAAATCATGAGGATGTTCCGCCGCATTGCCAGGCAAAAGCTCGGAATGGAGGAACAGGACATGCTCAGTCTTGTTTCAGCTTTCATCATTTCACGAATTCATCATCATTTCATCAGTTTAGGACATGCTCAGTCGCCCCCTACGCCACTCTCCAGGCCGCAGAAAGGCGTAAGATCGACACCATTCTGCGAAAGGTCTTTAGACAAGCGCTCGGACTTCCAACAAGCGCTGCTACTTATCGCTTGATGGCGCTAGGGTTGCACAATACCATAGATGAGCTTACAGAGGCACACCTGAGCCGCCAGAAAGCGCGACTAAGCACTACCCCGACAGGCCGGCGAGTACTTATGATCCTGGGATACGCCCCTTTAATATAAATGAAGACTACCGAAGACGTACCACTGGATATAAATAGAAGCTAAATATTGCCGCACTGCCAAAAATTATGACCCCTCAGCACCAAGAAGGCAGAAGAAAACCCTGGGCACATACCCTTGAAAGGCTGTACTGTCACTCATAAAGAACAGTATTCATAGGCGCAGCGGAATACGCACGTGCAAATACCAAAACAGCAGTTGTCGCCACCTCCACTGGTCTTATTACTACTATCACCCTTCGCCAGGTTACCATCCTTGAAGCGAAAGAAGCGGCGCTCGTATTAGCCATCATCATTATCACAAACTCGCAAGCGGCGTGTCGAAAGTACATACCCTGGAGGATTTTCTCAAAAGCACTGCGCATCCAAGCCCGAAATCCTCCTGAAAGAACAATCAAAATAATTGGGACGCCTGCCCACTCCTTCATTCAAGGCAATGCAGCGGATCAAGCTCACTCCCGAGATCTTGCTCTCCGGGCACCGCGAGAGGAGGACGAGAGGATAACTCACTCACTAATTACATACGACATCACCCAACCTTACAAGCTCACACGTGGCACCTTCCAGCCACCAGCAGAAATTACCAAATGAACAAGTCATCCTCCGACAACTTCAAACATTTCCACATCCCACACGGCTACACGCCATTCACCCCACGTTATACTACCCGCTGCGGCAGCGTAGCAACGGCCTTCCATAAGGTTTGGGAATGTCCTTCTAACCAAGACCTTGCGACAATTCTCCGTCCTACATACGACCAGTGGGAGAGTGAACATTGCCAGCTCGGACCTAAGTAAGCAGCTGTGGCTCGCTGAAAGGGCGAAGACGGTATTCCGCACTAATGGAGTCCTGGACTCCGAACCCCGCCTACTTACCAGCTCGACCTCACTGTTAAGTAATGTTGTCGCCTCCTCCTGCTCCCCCATGGCGACGTGGATGCTCGCCCGGCGAGACAGTTACTTCGGGAAAGCGTTGCACATTTTGTTGAGGGACAACGAACGCTGCGGCCAGTTCCGGATTGGTTGGATTTGGTTAGACGGCTGATTGCAATTAAGTAATGCGCCAATGACAAAGCCACGTCGTAGTCACTCCTGACCGCTTTTTGTGTGTGCCTGTTGTATGTGTCATGCGGTATGGCTTGCGTTATGTCTAAGATCGGCAATAAATAAAAAATGGCAGCATCTTTACTCCATCGATCATGGCGAGGGGGCGGAGTACGGAGACTCGAAATGACTACCAAGTTGCGTCCCGAGTGACACCCGATTTGCGCCTCGACCGTCATTCGATTTGAGCCGTGAGTTGCACCCTAATTATTCCCTAAAGTATTCAGGTCCTAAGGTACTCCACAGGTACTAAGGAGGTCCTGGTACTGCACACCGTTACAGGCGAGGAAGTAAGCCGTTTGACTCTCGGACACTAACTTACGGCCGTAGCCCAGTGGGTACGACGACTGACAGTAATTCTGTCTGGTCTACCATGCACTGGCTCGAATCCTGCCGGTGCTTGTGTGATTTCTTGCGGTTGCAAATGCTATGCGTACGAACGCGGAAAGACATTAGTAAAACTGTCGAAATGGAGCAATTGCGTGGCCGCCGGCTTCATAACGCGAGTGACTACGGTTGAATTCCGGCCACGGAAGCGTATTTTTCTTTCAATTCACCAACGATTGTTCATCATCATCGTCAGAGAGAGAGAGAGAGAGATGAGGAGAGAGAAGAGGCGGAGAGGATGAGAGAGAGAGCAGGTTATTCGCAGGTAGAAAGTGAGGACAGTTGTAGGGAGCGCTGCGAGATTTAGAGGCCTCGGTCCAGGCTTCTGCTGACGGCTTCTTGAATGAAGTCAATCAGGCCGCGTTGCTCCTCTTCTCTTCTAGGTGAAGTCAGTCACAGAAAGTCGACTTTCCTGTAGGGATTATTGGTGAAGTAGTAAAGGCATCATAGAGAACATTAAAACCGCACTTTAAAAACAACTTAGAATTACTCTAGCAACGTATGGGTACGAGCAAGTTGGTAATCCATTATAACTTTGTGAGCGCAGCAAAGAGAACACGGGACGAGGGATACAAGAACGAGCGCCCTCCTTGTATCCCTCGTCCCGTGTTCTCTTTGCTGCGCTCAACAAAGTTATAATAGAATTACTCGATGAGATCCTGTTTCAACGCTCTCGCACGAAACCAAAAATGCTGTGATAGTAGTTGATATTATTATTAATCTCTTAGACAACAACTCATCCCACGACGAGTACACAAATTGCTTTCAAGGTTATGGCTTCCAGTCATTAGTGAATATATCAACCCGCTGTCCTTCCAATTATCCCCGAACTACCATTGACCATGCTTTAACTAACTTACTTTCGTTAAACTTTAACGAACTTACGGTCCTAATTACAGAAAAACCAAGGAATTTACGAAATTTATATTCGACAAAAAAGCTATTTCTCGAAGAAATAAAAAAACGCTGACTGGACAAGTGCAACATGGCTTAAAGACGCACACAGTTGCTATCCTGAATTTAGTTCAATTATTACCAATTGCATACAACGTGCATATCAATTGCACTGTGTAGAAAAAATTATTCCCTCCCGCAAAACCCATGGATTTCACTGTTCTTTTTAAAGCGCTTGCACAAGAAAGATAACCTTTATCGTAAAGCTGATAAAAGACCATTCAGTACCCACCTAAAAGAGCGCAACAAAAAATATTGCAACGAAATAAACTCTGTTGAAACAAAGCAAAAAGGACTGTTACAAAAACAACATAGTAGAAACGGATAGCAATGCTTCCAAGCAATGGCACGTACTAAATTTTTCTAACAGCCTCCCTGCAAAAACTACCCCAACCGAAATAAAGCTTGCCTAAGAAGTACTTACAACGCCCGAAGATATTGCGAATGCTTTTTAACACTTACTTTAGCGATTCACCAAGCGCACCATTCACGACTTATGACGATAGTTTGCACCATCCATCACGGGCATTCTTTTTTTGTTC